>NW_024121210.1:25346537-25946537 GCF_016745375.1 Pimephales promelas | reverse complement strand
ACATTCAGATGGTAGAGTCAGAATTTGGCGAAAAAAGAATGCGAACATGGATCCATCATCCCTTGTTACCACTGTGCAGGCTGGTGGTGGTGTAATGGTGTAGGGCATGTTTTCTTGGCACACTTTAGGCACCTTAGTGCCAATTGGGCATCTTTTAAATTCCACGGCCTACCTGAGCATTGTTTTTGACCATGTCCATCCCTTTATGGCCATCCTCTGATGGCTACTTAAAGCAGGATAATGCACCTCACGTAACTCGAATCATTTCAAATTGGTTTCTTGAACATGACAATGAGTTCACTGTACTAAAATGGTCCCCACAGTTACCAGATCTCAACCCAATTGAGCATCTTTGGGATGTGGTGGAACGGGAGCTTCGTGCCCTGGATGTGCATCCCACAAATCTCCATCAACTGCAAGATGCAATCCTATCAATATGGGCCAACATTTCTAAAGAATGCTTTCAGCACCTTGTTGAATCAATCCCACGAAGAATTAAGGCAGTTCTGAAGGCAAAGAGGGTCAAACACAGTATTAGAATGGTGTTCCTAACAATTCTTTATTATATATATATATATATATATATATATATATATATATATATATATACTGGACTGGACTGGATTTATTTCTATAATTAATTGAATATCATTTCAACTAATTTTAAATGTTAGATTTGGTATGGAACAGTGTTTAAATATCATGGAAAATTTTAAAATGGCACTTCATTTCGAAACCGCTGCTGAACCAGACTTGCCGTATTGTAAACCACATCTTACTATCCACAATGCGGTGTCTCTCACATCTTTCGTAATTTGTTCTCCTGAGTACCACTTCGGTCATAGAGTGTCTCATCTTACAGTAACTCTGCTCTTTTGTGTGCTCTGTGGGACCTGCTAGTTTCTCCCCCTCTTATTGCAGAAATCCCTATTGTGTCTTTTGGAGCTGGAATACAAAGGGTGTCTACAGGGAAATATCTTTCAATGGCTGAAAATACCTTTTTCTCCGTTCTTAAAAAGACAATGGCTCTAACATAGAAAGAAAGAGGCTGCCACTCGGTAACACTGCAAGTTTCTGTGCTTGGATTAGTCCGCACCTTCCACACAGTGAGCGAATGACAGGTTCAACCCTGCAGTTTATGCATGAACGCAGTAGGTCCCTTTGCAATTAAACAAATTCTTGAAGACAGCACTGCACCTGTTGTTGCCTGGGCGATGGAATGCAAACCTATTGAGCATCAGCAAAAACTGAAAAAGTCAACTAATAACTTGGTTTAACCACATTTATTTATGCAACAAGCAATGGATTATAGTTCACTCATAAATTTTGTTTACATGTTCAACAACTAACATCTTTTTAGTGAATTTGCAACAGGTGCATTTTTTATTTGTGCAACAAGCACGTTTTTTTATTATTTTTGTGAGAAGTAACAGTTTAAGTGATTTTTAAAAAAATTGTGCGACAAGCAACAGTTTATAAGTTATTTGAAAAAATATATTTGTGCGAAAATAATTGATTAACAGTTTAGTGATTTTTAAAAAATAATTTATTTGTGCGGCAAGCAAAATTTTCGAAGTGGATTTGTTTACTTGTGCAACATGCAACAGTTCATGCTCAAATGTCTTTACATGTACAACAACAAACAACATATTTTAAATGAATTTGCAACGAAGACGATTATAAAAAACATAAGATTTATTATGAACTGAGAATAACAAGCCAACATACGAAACAGTTTTCTAGTGCACAGGCAACAACCAACAATGAATTGAGGGACCAAAGTACAAACAAGGTTAATAAGGAGACACAGCTGAACTAAGAAGACTAATCATATCAGTAACCATGACAACACATAAGTGGCGGGAAACTAGACAAAGGAAACGTGACTAAATGAAAACAAAACAAACTGAACTGACTGACAATAAGCAAATTTAACAAGCAATAGTTTTGATACATGAATTTGCTTTTGCGATAATTGTGTTAGAGAATTATGTGACAAGCAATGTATTACAAAGAAATTCATTTTCTTCTGTGACGAGCAATGATTTGTAAGCAAATTGTATCTAATTTTAAGCAACAACGAAAAACAAGCTATAGTTTATCGGGAAATGTTTGGCTGTACATTTTTAGCATGTTTTTATGTAACTCATATGAGACTGAACAACACTGAATATCATTTTATTCACATTTGTTCAAGTAAACTAAAGGCGGGAATGAATGGCTTCATGTACACCAACAGCCGAATAAAGGTTATAGGGCGTCACAAATGTCGCTTTATGTGATGTGGAACAAGAAAAAGAAACAAAAGGTGTAAAGCCGGGACTTTTTGAGCAGAGCCAAACCGCAGGTGGGGTTGAATTGAAGCATGGGAAGAGGTGAAGGGTGAGCTTGGTGTGAATTTCATTGCCTTAGGCTATATCCCAGCTAACAGAGATCATTCCTGCAAGGTTCTCCCAAAGTTATGAACAAACGTTCTTCCAGTAACGTTAATAGAAAGTTATCTGGTCTTTAATAATGTTCTCAAATCTTTAACACAAAATAATTATTAATACATCATTCATTGAGCGTGTTTTTTTTTCCTTAAACGTTTTAGTTGGACATTCATCTAGCATCTTTTAAATATCACAGAATGTTCAGAGACCGTTTAAATGTAACGTTCCCATAATGTGTGCAGAATGATAAAATGGAATGTTCGTATAACCAAGAAAAACTAATAAAAATCAACTTTTTAAACATTCAGAGAACAGAAATAGCAGACCTTAGCAAAACTTTCTTCGAACATGGCTGAAATAGTGTCTCGCGTGTCCACTCTGTAAAATTGTCACACTCAACAAAACACTCATCTTTCTAGAAACCTAAAATTGCATTGGACTCTTGCAGTGGTGGAATTTATGATATCATAAGATTACTTCACAAAGTAGACGAGATCTACAGATTGCAGTGAAGAGTAAAGCTCTTTATTCCAAATGACCACCCATCCCCCTCATCTACTAGCATTCAAAAAGTCTCCTAATGAGCAGCACACTATTTCCAAAGCCCATTGGTTGGATCAAACCAAGCAGCTTCCCAGTAGCCCGTCATGATGATTCAAATTTCAAAAGATAACAGTGTCTTGAAACACAATAAAAAGAAAACAGACGATGACTATATGGTGTGAAACCCGACCTTCGCTTTCCTGAGCTGAAACTGGAGAGTCCCTACCTGGGAAACCTGTGCCAAGAGGTGACACAATGGCTCTGGGATACAAGGCAGCGGATAGGATTTAGACTCCAAGTTTCATAGCCTCAAGTCATTAGACTGGTTGAATTAAACCTGCAACCAGCAAACCTTTTTAAATTTGAATAGGTGGAAGTGGTGACTAATATTACTCAAATAGACATTATTACAGGTCATTCTTCCTGCATATTCCTTTTTAAACATTATTTTTTCTTAAACCCATTAAAATAATTGCATTTCTGATGCAGAAACCTGTTCTAACATTGATTTCAGATGATGAAGCAAATAGAGACAAATGGCAGCATATGTTGCTCCATACAATAATGAGTCTAATATTAGTTTCTCCTGAGATTTGACTCGGCGTCGACTAAGCAACAGAGTGAGCGTGTGTTTGTTCGGCTGTGATCTGCTCAGTGGGAAATGATTAGTATGTCAAAAGTAAACAAGTGAGTTAATACTTGCATGTGAAACTCCAGATTAATCTTTGCTGAACCAGGAAACAGGTGAAAACTCACAGATGATAGTTTTAATGTATTGTAATGGAATGAATATACAGTAGATGGTTGTTAATTAAGAGATACTTCCCAGTCCTGTTTTTATTATTCATAAATCGGCATAAACTCTATGCTCTCTAAGGTTAGTTTACCCAAAGAGATTGCCTTTTCAGAGGTGAGCTAAGTTCTCCATTATGTTGTATCAGATTTTCCCCCCATTAGTTGCTTAGGAGAAATTAAAATGACAAAGTGTAGCTCTATAACATATGGATAGCATAACTGATTATTTGATCTGGAAAGAATTTGATGAGAAATATTTGAGTTCATATTGAAATCTTTTTTTCGAATGCAAAGTTTTGCAAATCTGAGTGTGAGACATAATTGAGATCTCTTCAGAAACTCCTGGGGAGACTTGTTTATCTAGAGAAGGAGTGCAATCTGTCAAGCGAGAGATTTCAGCAGATGTCTCAGTTTGCTCTCCATTTAACCTCATTGCTCTCATTCAAGTTATTTTATCTTTACTTTTGTGATTTCCCTGCTATTATATCGAAGCTGCCACAATAATGAATAAATACATAAATATACAAAGAAATGAAAAAATAAATAATAATAATAATAATTGAAATATGTTATTATCAATTTTATTATCAATAAATATGTTATATTTTTTATGTATTTATTTTGGCAGCTTTGGAATTCTATACTATTATATGTTGCCTTAAATTTTGAAATGAAACTCAGCTTTTCTCCTCAGTCTTGTATCGAGGAACTTGAGAATTTAAATTCCTTCTAAGCTCCGCCCCCGAACTGATTTTAATCCCTGTCACCATGGCAACTAAATTCAAATCCACACCACTGGCAGCAGGTACCATGACAGCATTTTTGTGCTGGCTTGTGGGTGTTTGGGCTGGACAGCAACAGGTTATATATCCCAAATCCCTTGGGATGCTGTCCATGTCCCTTTTTCCATGACCTCTGGCTTCCATGTAGGTAAAATAAACAGGCGCGGATGGACCATGATGCTGTCAGCTGTTATCTCATGCCCAGTTCTGTTTCCACAGTCTCTCCTCTTGGGAGCTCAGTTAATGATCGCTGTCACCGCCTGTTTTCATAAATACATCATAGCTGTACACACCATGCATCGGCCGCACACGTATTTGCAGATGATGGATTTTCAGTTTAAGTCAGTTTTATTTTTGATGTGGCTCCTGTGGTGAAGATTTTGACCGCTAGTCTCTTTAAATGACTATAGATTTTGAGAAACAAACAAGTCTTTGAAAAGCTCATTTGGTTGAATGAAAGGGAGATAAAGCGAGAAGAAAGAGGAGGGAGGGAGGGGTGAGTCAGCAAACACCGTAACTATGGGGCGCAGTCACCTGGCAACTGAGAGATAGAGTTTCAAATGCTAAAAAGATGTAGACTAAACACTCAGTCTATCTGAGCCTTGTCCAACTGAAATAGATTCTAAATTGAACACTTAAATGCTCAACGGGTATTTTAGATTTTTAATTTGTTTATTACATTTAAACAAAAATTTCTGTAAAACTATTATATTTTATTGAAATAAAATTTGATTTAAGTCTGAAACCAATATACTTCATTTGTTCAAACTCTCAATTACTTTTAATAGGTGTATTTTTTAATTAAATTGAAAATTAAATTGTAAACTTAATTTAAATAGACTACAACAAAATAATGAAATATACAAACTTTTTTATTTAAAAGCAAAATCGTTTACATGTGCTTACACTTCAAAAGATAGTTGCAAATTTGTTTAATATTTAGATATTTTGTAGCTTGTGGTAATTTTTGAAATAAATAATTGTTGAAATAAGTATAATTGATACGTCTACTGCAGAATATGTACGTTTTGCGTTTGTTTTGTACAAACTCACAAATACCAAGTGTATGTTACATGTTTCTTTTAAATTGATAATACAATTGTGAACTTAATTTAAATCTACTTATAATGAATATGAATAAAAATAATACTAATATAAAAATGTATCTGTTACCTCTGGCGCTGGGCGGGAAAAAAACATTTTTAGAAAAACATCTCGTGCTCTTAGAAAGGGGCTTCTCTATATATTATATATAAATAATAATAATATAAAAACTAATAATACTTGTAAAAATAAACTAATTAAAAATAAAATCTAACTCGAATGCACAAATGCACTCACTTTAATTTTATTTTTAATTTTAATTTATCATTTTATATTTAGCTATCCTTGTAGCTTATTATGAAAAGTTGTGTCTGCAACAAATATGCACTACGTTTGTTTTGTACAAGTTTGTCATTGCTTTTCCGACCCTTCCCTCTCCCGATGATGCCCAGGTCGAGTGTCACTTATCAAGGAGACATCACTGCAGATCACAGGGCTTTTACTTGAGGATGATGGCTGGTATGAGTGCCGGATCCTCCCGCTCGACAAAACCACAGATGAAGCTGAAAGCAAGGGGAGCTGGACTCTACTCTTTGTTTCAGGTGAGACTCACCATATCCAGTAAGAAGGCCTGAATTATTTATTGTATGAAGGGATATCCAATTTTACAAGGAGTCTGAATCTGAACCATCAAAGCATTTCTCTTTATGTCAGACCAGTGACACAATGCCATTATGCTCTTCTCTTGACTTCATTCAAACATGCAGTGAACAATGAATGAATACACAATCCAGCCTGTTTTCATGCACCTGTTACAGACAGTGCTCTGTGCACCTGTTCCAGAAGCAGCTCTGTCACTGTCGCCCACACCTTAAGGCCGTTCTCTGACACTCAGACGCAGTGTTGGCCAGATAAAAACAAGCCATCTAAGGCCTGTGCTCATATTCGGCTCAGTTTTCAACTTGTCAATTGTTTGAGCCACAGGACGCCAAGCAGAAAGAACATCTTGCAGGGCTGGCTTGACTCCACTGTGCCTTTCATTAAAGCAAAAAAAAAGAAAAAGTTGATAAAGTACGATTAGCGCTGAGGGCAGTGCTTAACAAATTTGGAAGCATAACTGATTTTAACATTAATAAGAACATTTTCTTGAGTATAAACTATAAACTCATTACATTTTAAAAGATATTCTCTCATGGAGAATATATTCGTTCTACATAGCATCACATTTGATCATTAATGAATCTCTGCCCTTCTTTGAAAGGTTGTGACTGTTTTCTTTGCTTACTTTCATGTCTAGCACCTCCTGTGCTTATGGAAACCTCACCTCCTGACATTGAAGTATTTGTAGGAAGATCAGTTACCCTGAAGTGTGCTGCCCGGGGGAATCCACGGCCTACAATATCCTGGTCTAAAGATGGAGGACCAATACAACCTCAAAACAGAGTAAAGGTGGGAATTTCTAACTAGTTAGCATGATCACATCTGATTTTGCACTTAAAAATGTCCATGAAAAAGGTTGAAATGAATCCTGTAAGTTTGGGTGGGGACATATCAAAATGCCTGTCTTTTTTTTTTTTTTTTTTTTTTTGCCGATAACCTTTACTTCACATAACAGCCTGAAAAAAAAATGATTTGCTACCTCTTTTTGCTCATTCTACAGTGCATTTGATTGGACAAAAATATGTATACACTCCTGCAAACAACATGAGTCATCTGCATTTTTCATCTCTTTTCATGGAAAAGAAAGAAGTTTGTTTTGTCAACTTTTAAAGTGTATTCTCTTTGACCTTTTTACGGACATCTATTAATAACAACAAAACCTACATTTTTGATTTCATTGGCTTAAATTCCCAAATGCAATGGATCAGGTTATACTACTCTCTTCCAGGCTTTCACAGACTCTCTCATATCTCTCATTTTAATCCTACAGATCATGAATGGAAGTGTATCTTTCCAGGCTGTGAGCAGAGAAACATCAGGCCAATATCAGTGTCACGCATCCAACACTGAAGGAACTGTAACTCACATCACAAAGGTCAAAGTCATCGGTAAGTCAGCATTGATGTTTGATTAGAACAATCCGAAAAGCATTGGGAAGACCAGAATAAATCTTTGTCATAAGTCTTTATCATTAATATTAATATTGATTTGGTGGCGTAACATTTGCCCTGTGATAATAACTGATTTGAAGGAAATCAGGTACGTGAACGCAAGCCATGATAGGATTACTTCTGACAGATCGTACATTTAGTTGATCGACTGCCATGTAACTGATTGGCAGAGCTTTGTTTGAGGAATTTAAAAATATTTTAAGACTATTAGCCAAAAAAGAGGGATGGGGTTAGTTTCCCCTTAATTGTGATGGTTTCTAACCCCCTTTGGCTCATGCCATTATGTTCTAAATGTCTAACTGTAAGCTTTTCTAAATGAATGCGCAATCTCTGCCATCTAGTGGTGCTGTTGCATTATATTACATTTAAGTGCACTTCTCTGTCACAAGGGTCTGTAGCTCAAAGAGTACAGTATGGTGCCAAGTCATGGGTTTAATTACCAGGAAATAAAGTGATAAAACATTATTGTCTAAAAACATTCAGAACATTACTGAAACATTACATTCAGTTTGCACTTAAGTATATATATTTTTAAACTATATTATTTTAATATTAAAGACTCTGTTTAAAAGCATGCTAAAATGTACTTTTTTCACAAGGAGAAACAGGTGAAAGTATTTTTCTACATTTTGAATTATATAATGTTATGTATTTTTTCTAACAACAGGCCCTCCAGTGATCGTAATCCCTCCAACCGACACTGTTCTCAACATGTCCCAGGATGCCAAGTTGAATTGCCAGGCTGAGGCTGACCCACCCAACATGACCTATGTGTGGCAAAGACAAGGAGAAGACATTCACCACATTGAGTGTGTTATGTTCTAAATCTGTCAACATTCCTCTTAATATTTACAGAGACAGGTAGCTTATGTATTATTCACCTGCGTGTTCGTTTTAGGTCTCTGAAGTCTCGTGTTAAGATCATAGTGGACGGTACACTACTCATATCACGTTTGACTCCAGCGGATTCAGGGAACTACACCTGCATGCCCACTAATGGACTTCATGTGTCCCCCTCTGCCTCAGCCATACTTACTGTGCAGCGTAAGTGTTTCTCATATCATGCTGTAAAATGAGAATAATGAACATGGATTTGCCTGCATTGGAATACGATTTCCTACACTATTATAACCCTATTTAACCATATTTATAATAAATTATAAGTACGATTATTTCAACAATTATGTTCAAAATGATGTATACATAAGATGTAGCACATCCAGGTGATGTTATTGAATTTGAATCTTCATTTCACATTCCAGATGTGCAATATTTAAACCACATAATTATACAATTTAAACCACAACCACGTGCCCCCTTGGTGCTTTTTTCAAAAGCATTAATCAATCTTACCAGCCCCATTTTTAAAAATAGTATATATATATGAAGAGTTCAGATGCAAAAGCCTCTAAATGCCATTTGAAATTTTCTTCTTTAATGATGATTTTTGTCGAACTTGTATATTTAAGTTCAGTAATTTCACTTAAATAACAATTAATAGGTAATTATCATTGCAATTTAAGTGAAATCACTGAACTTAAATATACAAGCTTGACAAAAATCATCATTAAAGAAGAAAATTTCAAATGGCATTTAGAGGCTTTTGCATCTGAACTCTTCATATATATATATATATATATATATGATGGGTACATATGACCCTATAGTAATTCTTATTGATAACTGTGTTCTTGTTTAACAGACCCAGCACAGGTGATGCAGATGCCCAGTCTGACCTTCCTCCCAACTGGCATGAGGGGTGTCATTGCGTGCCCCGTCAGAGCTGAACCACCATTATCACATGTAGACTGGATCAAAGATGGCAAACCGCTCGACTTAGACATGGTGAGTAACTGTAACTTGCTTTTTTCACTACATATACAAAAAACTTTAGCCTTTTATATGTACATTTGTATGAGAACACTGCTACTTCTAAGTGCTTTTTCTCTCTAAACTACTAATCCTTGACATATTGATTTTGATTTGATGACATACTTTAGAAAGACCTCACATTTCTCCAGAACATTATTTAAAAAAATTAATTCTTTCAACAGTATCCTGGATGGACACTGACCTCAGAAGGCTCTATCGTCATAGCAACAGCTAATGATGACGCTGCAGGTGTATATGTGTGTACACCCTACAATAGCTTTGGGACAATGGGCCAGTCTGAGCCCAGCACTGTTATACTAGAGGTGAGGCTTTACTGAGTGTTGTTATTTATTACTTTTTTTTTTTTTTTTCAAATCACAAGCATCACCATCTTTGACATTTTATCCCCATAATGTAGGGTTTACCTGAACCGCACACGTTTGTGTGTGTGTACAGGAATGGCTATACTTGTGAGGGCCAAATGTCCTCTTCTAGTGTATATATACAGTATATATATATATATATATATATATATATATATATATATATATATATATATTACAAATACAAATTAGACAGCTGTCTTACATTGTTGTTGAGGGGAAAACAGTGGTGGAATGCTTTTGAAATAAATTAAATATGGTCAGTGTGAGTTTTTGAGCTATAATTGAGGAGCCTTAAAATGTTTTGTTTTCATCTTTTAGGATCCTCCGTCATTTAAAGTTTCACCTCGTAAGGAGTACAGACAGGAAGTGGGGAGAATGCTTGTTATTCCATGCCAGATGGATGGTAGCCCTGCTCCAAAAGTCAGCTGGAAAAAGGTGATTGTCATTGCAGTCTTCTCTAGCACAAATCTCATGGCCATCGCCTGTCAGAGTGAAGTTACGATACCATATTTTTTATCACACACAAAAGAACAGTATTTAAAATAAACAAATGTTACCCCTTTTCAGTTATTTATATTATATATGTGTAATTAAAGTAAAATAAGTACATCTGTGATCATTTCTAACCAGTAGAAAGACTGTTTACAGTATCAATGTACCACAGATGTTGTTGACTGAGCTAAACACATTTATCCCAGAACATTTATGTCATGTTAAATCTGCAGTCCGTAGCTTTTTTTGGGTTAAAAATGATCTAAAATACATATTTGAGAAAATACAAAACCGATTGACTTGCTGTAAAATGCAAAAGACTTTGTTCGCACTTCGGAGTGGCTACAGAAAAAAAAAGGGACAGCAACTAGCCCCATGCGAAAACAAGGATAATATCGTAAGGACATTACATGTAGTCACGCAATGCTGACGTTGTTAACAAACTATAATTTGCACGGTTTTGCGATGACAAGCGATTGTTAGATTTAATTAGCGCGATTTACTGCAATGTCAGAACCAGAACAAAAGTGAATGTTTCTTACTAGTTTAGATGACATTTTCCAGTGAAAATTCTTATGTTGGTCATACTTCCAAAAAGAATAATCTGTGATTCTGAATGCCAGTATCCACATCAGCGCGGTGACTGACAGCTGCACGTTCTCCTCAAACATTGTGTTCATCTTCGCTGTGTCGTGTCGAAGTACAACTCGCGTTAAGTTGATAATACGCTGATTTCACATAGCCGCCATTTTGAAATGGCTCCGGTGGGAAGAAAACCGGAACTGTCGTCTTTAATCATAGGAGAGTCTAGAATGCGATGGCATATTGTTGTGTTTAATGTAGAAATTGGTTATTCTAAAAATGTACATACATTTATTTTATACTTTAGACTATATACAGTGAAATTTATTTATAAATAAAGTTTTTATATATAATTCAGAACGTAAAAAAGAAGAATTGGGTACGAACTATATGCATATCCTATATTGGATATTAACATCCAGTAGAGTAAATCGCGGCAGCAGCTTCAGGTCAGTAGTCCAAGGCATTGTGGTCTATCTGTACTTCCGGGGCTCTTCCCACCGGAGCCTCGCTTTCGATTTCAAAATGGTGGCTACATGAAATCAGCGTATTCCGATTTCAAACAGAGATGGCGACAAAGAGGAAAAACTGCGGACTGCAGCTTTAAAAGGTATAATATAAATGTTCAGCAGCAATATATTACAATTGCTTATATGAAACTGTGTTGATTAACGTGTAAAATCATAGCATAAATCCTATTCACAAAAACTGAGAATTAAATTTTTCTCCAAATATTGTAATGGACCCCATTACAGCTGGAAATAAATTTTCAATTAAAATGGGTGTTTAATCTTATTATATGCTTGATTATGGCACTGCTCCTCTTAGGTTGGTACAGCCTCTCGCTCACTGTTCACTGTCGCAGTGAATGGCTCCCTCATTTTACATCCTCTCAGTAAGGACCACCAGGGGGAGTGGGAGTGCAGCTCCACCAACCGAGTGGCTTCTGTTTCCTTCAGAACAATGGTCTTTGTGCTCGGTAAGTCTAGAAGCATCTGGGTCAGCACTACCACATGCAACCCTTAGGCCATTCTTATGTTAGTGTGATGTTTACTGTAACAGTAATAATTACTCACAGCATTCTTCTAATTGTAAAAAAGGGAAGTGTTTACATCACAAGAAATATTAAAACACAGGAATTATTACATGGTTAAGCATTCAAAGCCAAATAAAAGCCCTAAAGGGAATCTTGCCTTGTAGATGAGTAGTCCTGCGTAGTTCTGAACTTGCTCATATGTCACACATTTGTCGCACTTCATGTCACACATATCTTGTTTTTTGCTCATCGTTCTGTTTCACAGGTACAAGTCCTCATGCAGTGTCTTCAGTATCTGTGATCCCAGGAATTAACCAAGTCAATGTCTCCTGGGTGGCTGGCTTTGATGGAGGATATACCCAGAAATTCACCGTCTGGTTGGTGTCTGTTTATCATTGTAAATGTTGGGAAACAATTTTGAAATGTAGCCTTTCAGATAATATTGTAATAAGGGCAGCATTTGTCTGTTAAATTTATACAATGCAAAGTTGCATGTACAATCCAAAAAAAAAATTAAAAATTAAAAAGTCATGTAGCATTTTGTCATGCTACATTGCTATTTGTTAGCTAGAATTGTATTGTAAAAATAGTTAAAATAATTCCATGCTTCTGATTTTTTTTTTAAGATAAGTTAGTAGCCAAGTTTTCACTGGATGGTTTATGCCTGTCTTCATAAGTCTGTTTTTAAAAACTCATGAGAACATTATATTTCCAGGTATAAGCAGGTGTCAGCAGTAAGGCTAGAGGAAAAGCAAGAGTGGTTGTCTTTCTCAGACCTCTCTGCTGAGAATAGTCTGTTGGTCACCAATCTTCTTCCTGCCACTGAGTACCAGTTCAGTGTCATGGCTCAAAACAAAATTGGCACTGGACCCTTCAGTGAGATCACCACCATCACAACTATGGGTAAAAATTAGCTGTGTATAAAAACTCTATACTTTAAAAACCCTATGAAATTAGTTAACCAGCCTACTTTTATGCCCATAAATGGACCCCGATTGTCTAAATAATATTGCTATTAGGTGGCGTGTGGCATTAGGGGGATGGCATTTTGTTGGATAAATATAGTTTATAGAAAGAAGAGAAAGCCTGTAAATTTGAATATGAATGTCTCCTCATTTTTTATTAATATAGTCAACTTTTAGGAGTACATTAGCATAATCAAAGCCAATAGATATGGGATAAAATCCAAAAAAATGTTTTATTTTATTCATCTTTAAAACTAGCCTGTGTGTTGGCTACCTCATGGTGACTTAAATTAAATACACCATATATGTTTATGTTACACACTGTGGATAATTGAATAAAAACAAGCTATTCATTTCAATCTCTTCCTTATTTAATATTTTTCTACAGATGCACGTCCTGTTGTGGCCAAGCTGGAACCCCCTACAAATCTCTCAGTCAATAAGAGTTCAGAGGGAATTCTTCTGTGGTGGTCAGCACCCCAGTCCCAGTCTCCACCCATTGACAGTTTTATCATACAGTCACGCCTTGAGGGTGGGGAATGGGTTAATCTGAAAGAGGACATTAGCCCAGTTGAGAGTCAGATCTTTCTTCAGGGGTTATGTAAGGTAAATATTCTCAAATAAATTTTCATGAATCAACTTGCCATTTTTGCTTTTCTTTTTGTCTTTCTTTCTTTTCTTTCATCCTTATTTGTCATTTCCTCATGGTGTATTACTCTCTGAAGGACTGCAAGTATGAACTGAGGCTTCTTTCTCGGCATGGAGATCAGCTGAGCATGCCCGGTCCATCAATCAGTGTCTCCACCATCGGTTAGTGGTTCACACATTCCTGTGTTTTGTTCCCCGGCCTGTTATATTTTCTAAAGAAAATGTTCTAATTTAATAATTGAAATTTGCACAACACTGTTTACACAAACTATTTTCAAGAAAACCTCAAACTGTTTCAACCCATCCAACTTTTAAATGTTACACTTTCTTTGGGCTCCACAGGAATGAATACGCACCCAGCCAGTTCCCGCCGGCTAATGGCTGGTGTCATAGGTGGAGTGGGACTACTTTGCCTTGCCCTTATCCTGACCCTGGCAATAGTTTGTTTAATTTTTTACAAAAGGGGCCGAAGGCGCAGGCAGAATATCAAGGGTAAAGAAACAACACTTTGAACCGCTTAGAACTGTTTTTAAAGTCTGCCTCAATGTATCCACCGTAGAGGTTGCTCTCACTCCTGAAATTACCTTTCATGCATGTTCAATTATCCTGACAATCATTCCATTGTAAATTTGTTTCCCTTATTAGATCTCCCTCCTGCCGTAAAAAACAACCCTTCTGTTAAGTAAGTGCTCCACCATCACCTCTCAAAACCATTTTTCTTAGTCCAAAATGTTTCCATTCATAGTAGAATGTACTAAATTCTTATCCTAACCTTACCAGCCATGACAACACCCTGAAGCAAAGGCTCCTACCAGCTCGTCCAGTCTCCTACACTTCCTCCTCTTCCAATCACTCCTCCCTTGACAAGTCCGGTGGCAGTGATTGTCATGCCCACCACCAACATTTCCTGCCTCAATCTAATCCTCCATCCCACCATTCCCTCCCCGAGAGCCATCTCCAACGGGCATCGCTTGCCCCTGTGTCCTCTGTGGAGTTCATCCACAGAGGCCCAGATGGACGCTTTATTGTCCATGCTCTTGAAGATGACAACATTGTCAGTTCTCAGATTAAGAGAAACCAAAGTCAAAACTCCTATCGGTCATCAGATGGAAACAGCAGCTTCAAAATTCAGAAATCCCAGTCTTTGAGATCCTACATAGATGAAAGAAAAAAGCCACCCTTTGTCCTTTCGGTGGATCTTCCACCATTTAGATCAGATATTCCTTCTTCCAGTAGAACACAAGCTATGGCTAAGCACCTTTCGTTAAATGGCCATTACATGCCCATTTGGGAGCAAGAGATCTTGAATGGACCAGACCAGACAAGTCTTTCGTCTGATGGCAGTGACTATTTTCTCTATCCCCACTCAGAAAGTACTCTGGGTCAACGGTCCTTGAAACAAGGTACCAACCACTCTGCGGCCAGTACCCTCGTTTTGCAGATGGAGCATGAGAGGGAACAAGGAAACTTAAGTCGCTGTTTGACTTTGGCTCGTGAGAGAGAGGAGCTTGAAAGAGAACTGCGCAAGTTCACTGTTGATCGAAATCCATCAGATACTGAGACAGATAATGAGTATGGTAAAGTCTGGAAAAGTCAAGAGACTTCAACACCTCGGATTAACTACCAAGCCATAAGACAAGGCATTTTATCTGAGAAAACCAGCATTTTGAAGGGAAGAGCTGCCTCTTGCATTCCGTGGGAAGAAAGACACAGGATTTCTTCTGCAAGCTTGGTACCCCTACATACCTCTAATGGAAAGGATAGCAAGTATAGGCAGAATCAACAAGGTTATCATACCATCCAGAGATCCAACTACCAACGGTCTCGAAGTCTAGACAGAGGGCAACACCAAAAATCCCAAACATGGGACCGAAGACGAAGCAGGACGCCCGTTGATTCAAGTTTTGGTCGTGTAATGGATGAACCCTTAAACTACAATTTGGGCAAGACCCAAACTGCTGTAGAAAATAGAGCCCATATGACTTCTAGCAGAAAGCAACAATATTTTGACTCGCATTTTTGTACATCCTTAGATGATCAGCGGGAGCGGGCCATAGAAAGAAGCACTAGACAGATTATTCCAATTACTGATAATTCCGAGATGAGTGTGGATGGACCTGATCTTGAGAGCCAGTCTCCTTATTCAAGGTCCATACAGCGGTTGGACCACAGTTATGAGACTCTAGACTATGACAGACCCAAGTTATCAGAGCTTGAAAAGGACAGATCAGAAGAGTCAGGACATGTGAGAACAAGAAACCAGGAGAAGTGGAACAATTGGTCAAGCAAAACCGTATCTACATTAAATGTCTCTGGAACAATGCCTAGGAAGACAAAGACCCATGGGCCAAACAATTGGAATCGGCACAAGAGCATGCATAGTTTAGACTCTAAATTATTCAAGGACCATTTTTTGGCCCCTGATGCTTGGGTAGATTCGCTGACACGTAGTCAAGATTCTACAATGTCCCCCTTTCCGTGCAGACCCAACTCTGTGGCAGATAAGCCTAAAGGTAGTCCCAAATTGCAAACAGATTCATCTGTGGCTTCAGAAAGTCAAACACAAAATCAACATCTTCAGGCCTCTGAATCTCATGATGGCTCCATCATTGACTCACAATCCAGCAAAAACCTAGGATCAGGACATAGCACCCATACTGCTTTATTATCTCCAGGGGGTTCTAGCTGGCCTCTGTCTTATGGCCCCTCTCTGTCAGCCTTGCCATCTGGAAGACAGAGCCAGAGCCAAGAGGTGGAAAGAGGGGAGGAAGTTGAAAATGGGCAGGAGGTGGATGTGGAAATTAACAGATACAGGAAGAGTTCAGAGACGGAGGGAAGTTATAGAAGTTATGCAAGCCAAAGCAGTGGCAGAGGCAGCATGGATGCCCCTAACAGCAGGCAGTTATCTCTCAGCCCCCCTCTCACCAGCTCTCCAGAGACCACAGAGGACAGTGACAGAGATGAGGCGGCTCTACATGGGCCTGAAAGGTAACACTGGCTTTCCTTTGTCTTTATCTTAAAAGTGGTTTTGAAGGATTTTAGATTATTATGGGTAATTTTATTACAAAAAGTGATGTGTGTCATGTGTCACATTGGACTCAACGACATCGCACGTTACTTTATCTTCCGACTTAAGATCTAGAAGAGGCTCTGTGGATGAGATTTATGAGTGGGACTCTACTTATATCCAAATGCATCCTGTGGATGCCAAAGTGTCCATGAGCAAAGCAGGTCTACGAAGAGATCTTCAGGGTCAAGGGAAGCTGGGCAGAACTACCAAAGATCATGGCATGCCAGATGCAGACCTGAAACAAAAAAGTAAGAGAAATGTTTGCTTTGTATTTTAACTCAGTAAAAAGCTGTTCCTTCACTAAATACATGTTTGTTGGACATGTTACATTGGCGATACCATGGTTTTGTGGGCATGTACCATGCTACTACCATGGTGTCCTTTTAACACACCTTGGTGTACCATGCAAATACAGTGTTATATGAATATACTAATCCTTATGTAATACAGCATAACCAACACTATCTCACGACCAATTCGTACGAATTCGACGCATGATTAAAAATTGTCTAATTCGTACGACCTCACTCGTACTAATTTGTACGATTTGTCTAAACCCACGTGATGGTTAGGTTTAGGGGCGGGGTCAGGGGTAGGTCATTCGTACGAATTCATACGAATTGGCCAATTCGTAAAATATGTACGATTTAGCAAAATCGTATTAATTCGTACGAGTGAGGTCGTATGAATTGTTACGAATTAGCCACTTTTTAATCATTCGTCGAATTCGTACGACTTGGTCGTGAGATCGGGTTGGCATAACTGTACCTTGAAAATAATGCAACTCTTTTTGACTGTGAAAGTCAAATTATGAAGACCAGTTCAAAAAATCTGCTCTTGAGCTCTTTATGGTTTTATTCATCTCTATTGTCTTTTTGACCCAAGGTCTTTACCCTCTGGCTGGTTTGAAGGAATCGGTTCCACTCTTTGAACATCCCAGTATTCTTCCTCCCCACTGTGAGCAAGAATCAGTCCTTGCTCATGAGATTCGGAAGAGCTTCACATCATTCCCAAACCCAGAGCCCAACACTGTGCTTTTCTGATCATTAACAGTAGGTACACCATTCATCCTGATCAGCCTGCACTGTTTTCATATTAGCCCCTAGACTATTATTAAGTAGTCCGAAATTGTGTTGATACACCTAAGATGTTTAGATTTGTTTGTCAAAACTGTAGCCAAATGTTTGTATGTTCTCAAATTTGCATTGGACACAGCATGGTTCCCCTCAACACAGATCTTAATGGTCAGAATAAAAGGTGACATGGGTTGTCACAATTAATTAGACGTCTCGGGACCACTCAAGCACACTGGAACCTAAGAACACGCACTGCTATGTCCGACTAATGGACATTACATTAACTGTAGGATGGGCCAGACCCCATTGAAGAGAAATGTAGTCTAAAAATATGATGTGCTGGAGTTCAAAATCAAAGTGGAATAAATAATACAGGACTCTCTGCACCCCTGCTGTTGCTGATGAAACTGAATTTGAATTAAAACATGTTAAAGCTGTTACAATGAGCCCCTTTCAAATTTGATTTTTGAAGTTTGATTGTTCTTTAATTCCTATTTTGACAGAAAGAGCACATTATGATTTAAAAACCTCACCAAAGCCTTTTTATGCACGGTTATAGGGATATTTTATCATGTGAAACAGGATGCTGAAAAAAGTATCATTTTTAGCTATACCTTCAAGTTGTCAAGCAAATTGGAGATGCATTTAAATGTGATTGGAGTAATGCTTTTGCAGAAATGACAATCATTGGTCCTCCTTGCATTCATGCAGCATCCACTCATACCTACCTCATACATGGAGGAAGCTAATAAACAGATTCTCTTTTAGATTGCCACTGAAGAAATGGTTCAGGTCACGGTTAATTACGCATCACTGTGCTCTGTAGTCTGGCCGCTAATAAGTCTGCCAATGCAAATTTACATTTACAAACAGAGCATTTACAACTGTTTACAGTTTAACCAATCATTTCACAGCTCCACTTTTTTTTTAAATAATCAAAACATTTTAGAGCAATTAAATTCTACTTGATATGCTTTTATTGGTCAGAATGCTAGAAAACACATACAGTATATAGCACATACAATAATTGCACTGACATAAATTCCGCTAGTCTTAATTTTCTGCCAGTGTGGAATGTCTTTGCATCTACTGCCTACGGAGAAAATGCATTGATTATGGTATCTTTCCAAATACGTCTATATGTAATTAATTTCTATCTTTTAGCTTTTTAATTAAAGCCTATTTAAACAAGACTTTACAAATAAAGGTCCTTTTCTTTGTAGAAAATGAGGATTGGTCCAATTGTTTGCAACCCTATTATTATGTTTTTGGAAACAATTTGTACTTACATTTTTGTTATTTTATCAAATTATGTGTTTTATTTCATGTATGTGGATTTATATATTGATTAAAGAGAACAAAATATATTTTTTTTTTGTTGGTGTGTAGATACTACAAAGCCAAAAGTGAGTTGGGTTCTTCTATTTCCACTAGGATGTGCTGCACTTTCACAAATAGCCTTTTTTTTCTGATTAAAAAAAAAAACTTGCAAGCAATTCAAGCGTTCTTTAATTCTATATAGAATGAAAGAACGCTTGAATTGCTTTCAAGTTTTTCAAAAGCCTCTGTAGGAAATTCTGACATTTAAAGAAAAGGAAGAGTTATTGCCATTGTTTATCATTTTGATCACAACTTTTCATCTGAAAGTTGTGAGCTGTGGAAGCCAAATCACTTTATTTTTTTCTCTATTTTTTTCTTCTTCCGTTGAGCAGCAAGATATGCACTTTTTTTTTCATTTTTGAACTCTCTTTTAGTGATTGAGTGAACTGTGAAATCCTGACAGGTTACAGGCGGTCACATTAGCATTTGTACTGAACATAAGGTGCACAGCCTCCATCATTATCTAAAGCTTCTAGCAATGCCACATGCTGCATTAATCACAGCTGAGGTCCATAAAAAAACATGCATACTGCATTTCTCTCAAACAGTTTTCCACTTCTTCTAGTCCATCTATGTCTAAATTCAGTGTAATATGGCACTCATAATTAGTATGCATGACTTGTATATAACATTAATAATTAACCACACACAAAATGACTAAAGACCTCTCCTTCAAACGTGTGCCAGAAACACCATCTAAAAAGATTCATTGTGAAAGGAATACCTTTCCTTTCACGTATTTCACACATGCATATTGCACTACATCACCCAAACATAAAAATGCAGTTATTTACTCACCCTCAAGTCATTAAACCACTTTGACTTTCTTCAGTGAAACACAAAAAGGATCAATTCTGTGCTGAGTGATATTTTCTGTGCAATTAAAATAAAAGGCGACTGAAGCTTTCAATCTTCACAAATGATAAAAAAAAATTGTATATATAAATGAACTGTTATACTGTATTTCAAGTCTTCTGAAGTCAAGGTTTTCCGAGAGGAATAGTATAAAATAAAGGGATAGTTATCTTCACAAAAAAAAAAAAACTTATATAAGTATCTTAAAATGTTTTATATAAATGAACTATTATACTGTATTTCAAGTCAAGTCAAGGTTTTCTGAGAGGAATAGTATGAAATAAAGGGATAGTTCACCCAAAAAATAACATTCTGTCATCATTTCAAGTTGTTCCAAACCTTTAACATATGGAAGCCAATGGGGCCCATTAACTGTTTGGTTACCCATATTCTTTAAAATATATTTTTGAGTTCAGCAGAAGAAATAATTCAGGTTTGGAAGAACATGAGGGTGAGAAAATAATAAATAATGAGTACTTTTTTTTTTTTTTTTTTTTTTTTAATGGAACCTTTGGTTCCTTTTTATTAAAATTTCTTTCCTCATTGTTATTCCATGGATAAGAGAATAAAAATCATCTTCAACAATTTTTTTTTTTTTTGTCTTGCAAAAAAACTAATCTTATACATGTTTGGAACAACATGATACGAGTACATAGAATTTTCGTTTTTGGGTGAACTATCCCTTTAAAATGCTGCATGTATAAGATCCTTCCGGTGACATGACGCATTGACTTCAGTTTAATTTCCCAAATTCTTATGAGATTTGATCTGTTCTTACCTCGGCCTTTTGCGGTCATGTTGACCTTAATGCAATATGTCACTAAAGTGGCCATTTGCCATTTCTTCTCCGTGCCCTATAGCCCTTACTGATTATCCAATCACATTGTGACACATCATTCATAGGCAGACTGTAAGTGGCTCTAGAGTGGGTCTTTCTGCCTGCATCAGGAAAAAAAAAAGAGAAAGCAATGAAGGTGTTCAGGAAGTTGTTTCTTTCCCTCTGGCCATTCACATATCGATCCAGTGCGGAATAAAATTACTGTGACGACTTTGTATTGGGTCATTTCCAAGAAAAGTTCTGCGCAGCCAGACTTTAGACCTAAGGCATAGTTTTGTCCACTTTACAGCTTCTTTTGGCCAAGAACTGCCCAATTAGACAGGAAAAGACTCTGACGAACTTGTAAAGCAATTTGTTTTATTTTTAGTGTGTTCTCTAACTGAGCAGATTATACAGTTATGCTAGTGAATAGCAGTGTTACTTATCATGAAGATAATAAATAATAAATTCGTTTTTAGTAGGTTTTTTATGTCTAAGTTTTTTTAAATACATTTTTAAAGTGGATGTCTTTTTTAATATTCTGTTAAAAAACTATTTTAACAATCTAAACTCATGATCTAAAGCACTTCGGGCATGTCCGAATCCACTTTTGCTATATAACGGCGAGAAAAAAAAACGTTGGCGGGGTTGTCTTTTTTCTCTTAATGAGTAATGGGTGTCTTTTGGGCATAACATGCAATAAACCAATCCTAGTCTCATCTCCCATTCCCTTTAAAAGCATGTTGCGCTCGCTTCATGGCGGGTTTTACATGGCAGAATTTGCAAGCGGAAAGACTGGGCGCACAAATAGAGACGAATGCATTTGCTATTTAAACAATGTGGTACAGGATGTGAAAATGATAACTGCGTCAGGCTGAATCTAGCAAAAAAAAACAAAAAAAAAAAACACTTGCGTCGCGCTAGGTGCCCCATTGCACCGAGTGTATGATAGGGCGATTAATTTTATTTTAGTTAAAGGAACACTGTTTTTTTTTGTTGTTCAAAATTTACAAAATTCTAAGAGTGAGTAAATACATAATCAATTCTTCTTCCAAAACGTATTTTTGTCTTACCCTGATTCACGATGGTAAGCGCATGGACTTCAAAGGATGCGAACTTCGGACAGAACGTGGTGTAGTGGGATCTTCCAGCCTACGGAGGAGCCTTCGAACTGGGACAGCCTTCGTGGTGCCACTGTGACTTCGAAGGATGCAGCCTCTGATTTGGGACACAGCTACAATCTCCTAAAGCCAATATTAAATGTTTAATAAGTAGTAGGGTAACCATATTCATCCACACAGTCAGGCAGAGCCAACGCACAACTAAAACAATGTTGTTTTTTTTTTTTTTTCGAAATGCATGCAGATTTTTTGAACACCTAGATGGCCAAATTTTAAGTTAATTAATTTACCTTCATTTTTTTTAAAGGTTTTAGTTAAATATGATAATCCTGGTGAATATCTGGCATCCTTGCTTTAAACATAATAACGTTCCAGCCAAATCCATTCCATTGATCTTGACATAGGTCTACCTCCTGAATTCATAAGCAAAGAGACCAAATTAGAAACAGGAAAAAAAAAAAAAGCTTGAATTGTACCACTTAGTATGATGTCTCCAGACAGATCGTTTGATTGACTGAGACAGCTGAGTGTGATTATGTCAATCATTCTTAAAAGCTGTCAGGTAAGTACCCCCCACAGCAGGAATAGGCAGATTTTATAGTCCAACCGCAAAAAAGAAAGCGTGAAATCAGGTCAGACCTTTTTGAAACATTTTGATTGGGAAAATGTCTTGCTGTCTCTCCATTTGTTGCCTTTGTGAAAGTGTTTGCCGAGGTGTAGAACCGTTCACCATATGGCTCATTGTAATTATTCTTTTCAGAGCTGCCTTGGGTCTTTTCTAAATCACCTTGTGTCAACTATGCATATGGTATATTGTAAGACAAAATATAGTCTGAGCAATGTGAATTAGCATTCTGTTATATTTGTTTATTTTGATTCACTTTTCATGCAGAATTTCCTCTGTACTGTAAGTGAGTCTTTGAGTGTTGAGTGATGTAGGCCTATGAATGAACAGATGAACAGCTATGAATATCTCGAGGCATAATTTCCTCGCATACTTACATGAAGTTTATTTCAAGGCTGTGAAGACCTTTGCAGTGCGACTCTATTGTAATCCTGGTCAAGAGCCAGACTTGCGGAAGTCTGTGAAACTGCCTCTATAAATCCAAATATAGTTACTTCCATGTCAATATTCTCCTTCCAGAGTTTTATAGCTAAAGCTGGAAAAGATTGGCTCCTAGTATGGGGCATCCGGGTCCTGGTATCCTGTGGCTTGGCTGATTAAATAGAGTTGGAGAATGACAGTCCGTCTGTTTCTGATGATAACAAACCTTATTCAATGACTATTTGATTCCTAGAAATACAGAAACTGCATCATATATACATCTGGCAGATCCAGACACCCCTCTGATAACTTATTGAGATCCTGACTGTTTGCAAAGGGTTGAAAGAATGAATTGGGACTGCATATAAATAAGTAAAGACGGACTATGTACTTTTTAAGTGAGCGGAGTATGTGAGTATATTGCTGGAGGAAGGTCGGTTGCTCTGTTGCAATTAATCTTTTTTCACTGTATTGAATTGCAGCAAGAAAAGAGGCCAAATTATTTAAAGGTTATTCGGTTCGTTTCAAGTTGGCCTTAATTTTTGGTAACAATCAGAATCTTAAGGAGTGAGAACAGGTGCATATTGAGATATGCCTGGAGAAATTGAGAAATTCATAACAGAGGTAAATTAAGTTCACCGGCTGTAAGTGTAGTGTGACAGAAAATTATGCATATTTGGAACTGAGAAATTATGAATTCATGAAGTCAGTTTGTGTTATTTGAACACTCTTCTTCAAAACTGCATGTACCCGTAGTCTTTTTATATTATTATTATTATTTTAAGGGAAAAAGTGTATGCCAATACCACTACTATTATTCCATCTTGATTATGGATATTGTTATATAGTGTATATCAAGTTCACAGCTGTAAGTAACAGAGTTATACAAAATTAAGACTGAAATTATGAATGCATGAAGTGGAAAATCTTTCAGTTTGTGTATAATCAAGATGCAATAACAATAATTGTATTATTTTAATTGCTATAGGGTTTGGTTTAGGGTTAGTTGCATTTGATTATGCATAATTTACAGCACATGTAACACACTGTAAAATAAAGTGTCAGCGTGTATTATGATTTATAATATAATCCATTATTATAGCATCTTGATTGAAGAAAAAGATGAGAAGACCTGAAGTGACAGCCGGTGTCTGAATGGACATATGAAGGTGAATGTTTTTTTATGCTAATGAGTTTAGCTTCATTCCCAAAGGGATTGTAAAATCTTTGGTTAATCGGTGCAGTAAAATAAACTGATCCATTTGTTTCCGGCACTTTCTCTATCACCTTCCAAAAAAGTTTTACTTTTAGGAGAACCACAGATGTTTTAGACGTGCATTACACAACTAAATGAACAGAACACACACATTCAGACTCATTAAAACTAAAGTAAATACAGTCTGCAAAATACATTATACATTCAGAGCTAGACAGAGGTCCTTCTAGATTTCATTTTATTGCTTGCTACATTGAAGTCTTTGCAGAATGAACTAGTAGAAAACTACAAATATTGACAGTAGACCTTGTATATATGTGAATATACGCGCATACATGCATGCATATACAATATAATATATATATATTGACACCTCATGCTTCAGCTTTCTTAATGTAGTGATATACTGTAGAAAAATAATTCATTCATTCTCTCTTTATGTCTAGGTCCCCATTAATATGAGCATTAAAGTACAAGTTCGGTATTTTACACTTATAGGAGTAGTTCACTTTAAAAAATAAGAAAAAAAATAAATTAAATAAAAACGTTTGCTGATAATTTACTCACCCCCATGTCATCCAAGATGTCCATGTCATTCTTTCTTCAGTCAGAAAGAAATTAAGGTTTTTGATGACAACATTCCAGCATTTTTTCCCATATAATGGACTTCATTGGGAACCAAACGGTTCAAGGTCCAAAAGACACTTTCAGTGCAAACTGTTCAAATGGCTTTAAACGATTCCAGACGATGAATAAGGGTCTTATCAAGTGAAACGATCGCTCATTTTAAAAGAAAATAACAAAGTTTAAGTTTTATTAGCTCAAATGCTCGCCTTGCTCTGTACTGCGATGCACGTTTGTGACTCACCTGTTCTCATCAAAATGAACGAATCTTTTTTTCGAGTCACTTCGTTCGTTGAATGAACCAAATGACTCTGAAAAATATTCGTTCATTTTGATGAACAAGTTCGAACAGGAGAGTCACGAACATGCGTCACAGAACAGAGCAAGGCGAGCATTTGTTTTTAAACTTTATTTATTTATTAAATGAGCGATCGTTTCGCTTGATAAGACCCTTATTCATCGTCTGGAATCGTTTAAAGCCCTTTGAACAGTTTGCAGTTTGTACTGAAAGTATCTATTGGATCTTGAACCATTTGGTTCCCACTGAAGTCCATTATATGGAGAAAAATGCTGGAAGGTTTTTATCAAAAACCTTAATTTCGTTTCGACTAAGAAAAGAAAGACATGGACATCTTGGATGACATGGGGGTGACTAAATTATCAGCAAAAGTTTTTTCAAAAGTGAACTTTTCCTTTAAGTGTAAAATACCGAACTTGTCCTTTAAAAATACAGACGATTTGAATAGAGATTTGGCTACTAGAAATAAGTCGCCTGCACTCCTACACAAGTCTCAGCCTGTCGGTGAACAATGAGATCTCATTATCGCTGTTGTTTTCTTAGTCCGTAGACATCCCAATGCTGTCCGTGATTCCTCCGCTGCACGTCAGATCTACTGGCACACACGACGGATGGCTATTGCGTAACTCCATAGTCCTTTCTGTCACCTCCATTTTTTTACCCATCATTCCCCACAGAGGCACAGGGGAGTGGCACACATGCCAGCCCAAAAAAGTAAGCAAGAGCCTACTATCCTGTGGGTGTACCTTCCCTCCAGTCTTTCTCTATTTCGGGTCCCACAGCCGGATTGTTTCAGAGAGAGGTATGCTTCTGAGTGTGATCTCAATGCAAAGCCCACCCTCTCCCCTTGTTTGGCTGTCACAGTGCATGTGCTGTGATTGATCTCATGATGAGTGACCTCGTCCCTGGAGAAGTTATAGTTAGATTGGGGTTGTGCACTTGTGACTGTTTAATTTATGCATTTACTGTGTTCATGTCAACTATATGGATGCATTCTACTATAAATAATTAGAAATGGATCACAAACAAGAGAGTGGGTCTCGAGAGGAAATTTGACATCATATCACATCTAGCCTACACATTATGCTTACGTAGATAAATATTAACAAAGGTCATAATAATTATGACATAAAATAATAATTAGTTGCCAAAAGCATGATTTTGTTGTATCCATAACACCTGCACCAGTAACACAAGTAATTTACAGGTAGGCCTACATCATTTAACAACAACAAAAAAAACCCATCTAGCGGTGAAAAGGTATATGACCATTCAGTGAATATTCGTTTCTGTTCCTCTCAATTCCGATTTCGTTTTAACTCCTACGGTGGTCAATGTAGTCCAAGATTAACATGGTTTCCAGTTCGACCTCGTCCATGAGTGTTAACTCAAACGTAAACGCAAAAGGCGAAGCTTGAATTAACGGGTATGTCCCTCTTTGGCTAATGTACTTTCAAGATGGAGGGACAACATGGCGACTGACATTAGAACCCGACCCGTTACCCGTATGTTTTTTCAATGGCATATTATACACTCACGAGAATACTTTATTACTTGAACGAAGTAAATATACATTAATGAGCACATATGAAGAGTTCAGATGCAAAAGCCTCTAAATGCCATTTGAAATTTTCTTCTAAAATGACCATTTTTATCAAACTTGTATATTTAAGATCAGTAATTTCACTTAAATGACAATTAATAGGTAATCATCATTGCCATTTAAGTGAAATTACTGAACTTAAATATACAAGCTTGATAAAAATGATCATTTTAGAAGAAAATTTCAAATGGCACTTAGAGGCTTTTGCATCTGAAGTCTTCATATATTTTTGAAAGAACTAAGTGAAAGAAAAAACTAGTTACACAGTGTAGCTTTAAAAACTTAAACTTAAAAACCCCGAATACTGACAAGTTACTATCTGTCTTCAAACCAAACATACCACACAAAGTAATGGACTTGAGTGCAAACATCCATAAAATAGCACACATCTCCTAACAGGAGTAGGAAAACAAGGGTGTGTGGCATACGAAAAGTTCAACAAAAATAATAGGTCCTGTCACTCCACTTCTCAGGTCATCATCTCCCAGACACATAGAGACCTCCTGCAGTAGGCCACATAATGCCCAAGAGCATCCTGGTTTAAGCCTCCTCTAAAAGCAATGGCTGCCCTTAAAGTAAATCTCTCTCTTTGTAGCATCAGATTGGAAGGGAATTCACACAATGGAAACTCTGTGGAGTTGCTTCCCAGGTCAGTGTCAATCCACATAAGTTCTCCCAGACTGTAACTGTGAGAAACTTTCAGAGAACTTTCTTATCTGCCTTGATTGGAGAGGGACACTGTGACGGACTTTGGATTGGCCTGCGGCAGGGGGACTCCAGAAGGTTAAGGCCTTCTTACACCACAGTCTAAAGGTGAGCCATGCCAGCAGTACAGCAACAGAAGTACAAACAAATGGAATTTTCCCTGGTGACTTGTTGGCTGAGGCCACAATATTGTGAGGAGCACTGTTTTGTTAACGAAACACAAGCACGTTTTGTCATTGACTTTTCAATGAGATGTGGCATTGTGCATCGATTTGGATTTGCTCTGCCCTCTGTATGTAGGCCTGTGAATTCAGACCCTTTGTGGAGATGGATTTCACCTGCTGGAGGAGGTTGTTTCCATTTTTCAACAGGTCCACTTTGAGTCTTCCCCCTCATAGATGGATCTGCATGGAGCCATTCAGGACAAGGAGCGAGGTATGAACTCTTCTTCCTCTTTTTGGGTGGAATTGGTAAGCCTCTCCAGTTTTCTACAGCTTCTTTATCTGTTGGATGGATGTTTATGACAGTGTCAGACTTCCCAGAGAAGGAAGCATCCATTTTTGGCCTTCTATCTACACTGGATTTTGTGGTGGATAATGGATTGACTCCTGTGTCGGTCACTGTCATAACAGTTGCATCCTCTTCACACTCTTTTATTTTGCCGAAAAAATATGCATGTTGCCTTCAATGAAGGATAGTTGTCGAGCAATGAATCAATCCACTCGAATAGGCAAATTTTCATGTTTTTGTTTTTGAACTCGGCTTCGACATTGGCTGAACTTTGAGCTCCGTAAGTGAGGGATCATTACCCCTGTCCAGAGTTTGCTAGCCAGATTATATTGGGAATAATCTCAGGTTAAAAGTGCATATTATCATGATCACCATTAGATATGGCAAGTGACGTGCTCTCCTCACATATGTCTGTTACCCACTTCCGCAGGTCTGTCTGTGTCTGGTCACATGGATCCACTTCTTCCAGGTCCTCACCTTCTACTTCTGGAATGATGACAACACTATTCTGTAATTCGGGCTTTCAGGTATTTCTTGCACCTTTTTGAAATGAGGGGCGCTCCAGAGCTGTCATTGCGGTCTGCTTCGCTGAGAGTCATAATAGTTATACTGCTTAATAGCTCTCTTGCATCGTCCATGGATTGTGGCATGAGAAGCTGAGCCATTGACCTCACAAAGAAATCTTTAATGTGTTAATCAGCTTTTGTTGCCTCCGATTACAATGTATTTGTCTGTGGCTGATGGATGTAGCTTGGCTAATGTGCAGGGGCATTTCACTTCTTGCCAGAATTGATTTATCACATGCGTCCAGATGCCAGGCTTCAAAAATGTGTTTTTTTTTTTTTTTGAACTTGAGAACTTGGGCTGGTGACGTCATCGCCTTTAATTTAATGTCTGATATTTTAAAACCCGAGGCAGCACAAACAAAAAAAATTACCAGCACAAACCAGAACAAACGAACGAGACTGTTTTGGGTGAATTTGGATCATTGTGTGACCTCAGAATGACCTAAAAGTATTATTTTAGGCATAATATCTAAAAAAACTGAAGCAGCCAAACAAAACGTTTTACAACACAAACGGAGCACAAACGATTGAGAATATTTTGACGACGTTTTGCGTTGGGTGGGGGGTACTACTACTTTTCTACTCTTTTAGAAAAGTAGTTAGCTACACTACAAGTTACTATCAAAAAGTAGCTAGCTACATTGAAACTACTTTTGCTTTTCTGAACAACGTATATTATTAATAACTGAATAAGTGTCTAAGGAAGGACAGAAGGGGACAACAATCCTTTTTTAAATCATAATTTTATTGCATTGTTTTAAACACTAAATGTTTTACTTAAAACATTTAGTGTTTAAAACAATGCAATAAAATTATGATCTCAAAAAGTATTGTTTTATTACACACAACACCCAAATATCTCAGAATGTTTGTCAAAAGTGCAAAATTGCAACAAATAGCCAACAACATTGCAAGAACAAAATATACATCCAACGTAAATTGCATGTAGAACATTTTCTCATAAAACTTGGACAAATAATGCCATGAGTAATTAACTTTAGTTGTTTCTCCATCCTCCAAATCTGCCGTCACGTCACGTCTTGCTCCATCATCATGTGTGTGTCAACACACTTCTGTACGTCAGTGAACCGTTAGCCGCAAGATGCGTGATTAAACAGGTGGCGGTAATGGCAAAAGAAATATGAGTTTGCAATCTAACAAGAAGAAGAATATAGCATCTCGCTGATTCACGCAGGCTCGACAAACACAATGTAGCTTTTGCTCGAGCTACACCGCTACTTGCTGCAAAAAGTAGTTAGCTACTGGAAAAGCTACACTGTTTAAAAAGCCACTGAGCTGCAGCCAAGCTACTGAAAAATGTAGTTAAGTTAGTAGCTTCGCTACTTGTAGTTAACTACTCCCCAACACCCATTTCAATATTTATCTTTTTTTTTTTTTTTTGCAAGGTAAACTACATCAAATGAGACATGAAATGAATACAAAAGACTATACCACAAGGATAACAAAAAGTAGGTGCTTTAGGATGTGACTTTTATTGTATTTACTAGATCCACTGTCTAACATCACTCATCCCACTACTATCATATTGTTTATGATACACATTTCCAGACACGTTCAGTAATGTTACTACCTACGATACTGTTACACTGAAATTTTTCAGTCTAGTTCACTAACCGTTTTTGTTATCATATTATACATTCACCTATGTTGAGATTGCTGATTTTGAAAGATACACAAGTAGTTAAAGTAGTGAAATGCCTTATGCTAGATAACATCATGTAATGTTATCATTATACGAGCATGCAGCATTCAACGTCAAGCTGATAAAAGTAGCCTATTATTGTAACGTTGCAGTGGGAGTTTACATGAGTTTCCAGCATGTTGTGTGTTGAAAGTCTCAGTGTGGCTGTGTACCATGAGCTCTTGTAAAAATTGGTTGCAATCTGAAACATCACCGATAGAGGCTGCTAAAAAAAAATACATATATAGCACATTTACGTTTTAATTTGGATGACTGGTTAAATATATATTTTTTCCAACTAGATGATTAAAGATATAGGCTAGTTCTTGTGCCAATGCACTTGAAAGCCACCAGGCAAAACATCATCTTCTCTGTAAAGCTGCTTGTGTTTGTGTTGATGTTTACAGCTTTAGCTCTCTGCAGCGATAATCTCCGTCCATATTATGAAACATTTTGATAGTAGTGCTTTTACAGAAAGAACTCTATTCCCCCTCTTGTTACCACGGTAACACCAGCTGTTAATTGCCAGCATCTAATTTTAATAGTGAGATGTTGCTAAACCTTTTTTGATTAATAAATATCTTTCCACTACATGTGGGAGAATATACAATATATATTTACAGTATGATTAAATGGATTCTTTTTTCAAAAGTTCTCACAAATACTCTCACAAACACTGAATCCCCCCCCCTCCTCCTTTTAAAACGACATTGGCTGACCTCTAATTTGTTTTTGTTTTTTCAACAAACTCATTTGCCGTTATTATAATTTGTGTGAAGTAACATAAACCTAGTCTCATGCAGAGAACGATGCATTAAATAACAGGAAGGCCCACGCAGAGTAAAACGTTCACTGTGTCTTGGCTCCAGTTACACAGATTCCATAGAGCGATGCTACTTTAATTGTCTCTTCTCTGAATAGCTGTCATATTTAGAAAGTTACATAATCAGAGTCATTTGCATATGGGACAATGGAGTTTGTGGTTGAAGAAGAACTACAGCAGATGTGAGATTACGGCGCTGTTGTCTGCGTAGCTGTTAATTTAACTCCTTGTGTGTAAGTGTTGAATGATGGGATACACTCCAACCTCTGAATGCATACCTGTAATTTGGAGTGCAATTCTAGATGGCAGCATCTTGGGAAAAATAATTGCTTGAGGCAAAGTGCAGTACATTCTTTAAAGATAGCTGGAAGGAAGCTCTGTATCGTAAGCCTATTCATTAGGTGAAACTCCTCTGCTAAGGGCTAATTTTATCACTGGTAATTTTTAGTGCTTACACTGACAGTATATTCTTTTGAGATAAATTGACTACTTCATCATATCATAAATAAAATCACTAGTTATGCTAATGGACAAGAAATCACAGCACTGCACTTTTACTGCTCCCAAGGAGTGCTTTCTTATAATGATAATGCTAAAAAGTTATTTGATGATACAAACAAGGTCCGGTCTGCAAATCGTTTTAAATAAAAGGTGAGAATTACACAGTTTACACGACATCAATGTAAGTTTTTCCTATGAGAAAGCGATGTCAAAGCGATCCCCATTCACATGGATTCGCCAGAACAACTAAAAACACTGTATTATTCATGCCAGGCCAGTAGTTGGTGATGTCACTTTAACATACACAAGTGCCTTAAGACTGAACACATGAAAGACACACGCCTCGTCTCCGTTTTCACAAATATAATTTATTTTTTTTTAAAACTTGCACTTGTTTTCAAAAGTTTGCATTTTTAGACTCCCAAACTCCCATTGTCGTGTAAATAAATGAAAAAAAAAAATCTCTTTTTAGGTGAAAATGGTGTTGAGTAAACAGCCCCTGAATAGTCACTTGATATGGTACAATAGCCCTTTTCATTTTATTTTCTTCACAAATAGTATCAAGGTAAGTACGTCTCATTAAACATTAGAATTGAACCTTTTATGACAGGCAAAGTTAGTTCTGATGTTCAATGTTAAAAACCTAAGTATGAATTAATAATAATTTGATGTAGATAGAAAGGAAAGTACATTTTACTTAAAAAAAGTACACTTCTGTTCAATAGATTGGGGGCACGGCAGTAAGTATTACTTATTCAGGAAGGACATTACATTTACGTATAAAAGTTGACATTAGCAAATTTTAGATTGTTATAAAAGATTTATTTTTCAAAAATATTCTGTTCTTTTGAAATTTCTATTCATCAAAAAATCATGAAAAACTAGTCCATAGGCTTCTTGAGGGATTGAAACTTGCCGGCCTCGAAAGTTATTAAAGACATCGTTAAAATAGTCAGAGTGACTACAGTGGCTCAATCTTAACTTTATCAAGCTACGAGAACACTTGTTGTGCGCAAAAACAAAAATAAATAACGGCTTTTTTTCAACTATTCATTTCCTTCTCTTTGGGCCTCTAGTCAGATAAACGGTTCACTATTGGCCGACGCTGGTCATGTGTGTGATGCGTGTGACGTACAACAACAGATCATACGCTGTTAAACTCAAGGCCCAGAGAGAAGGTAATGAATAGTTCAAATAAAGTCGTTATTTTTGTTTGTTTGTTTTTGCGCACAAAAAGTGTTCTCGTCGCTTGATAAAGTTAAGATTGAGCTACTGTAGTCACTTGGACCATTTTAACGATGTCTTTAATAACTTTTTGAGGTTGGCAAGTTTCAATCCCTCAAGAAGCCGACTAGTATGGAGGAGTGATCCAGCTCTCAGATTTCATCAAAAATATCTTAATTTGTGTCCTGAAGATGAACGAAGGTCTTATGGGGTTGGAACAACATGAGGGTGAGTAAATACTGACAGAATTTTTATTTTTGGGCGAACTATCCCTTTAAGAAGAGACAAAGATCCATTGTAGAATTATTTACAAACAATAACAACATCAATGATTCTAATTGTTTTACTTTGTCTTGGGAGCCATACGGCAGCTTTTAAAGTATACTCATTTAGTTTCAAGGCACGGGATGCTTGTCATTTTACATTTGGAAAACCAAAACAAAGCTTAACACATTCAAAAGCAATAGCCTGTACTTGCACACTGAGAGTACATAGTTTTAGTCCAAGCATTTAACTCTAGTCAAAGCTCTGGAAAGATGTAAAGTGCTCACGGGTCCCAGTGCATGACAGTAAAAACCTGCATCAAATAAAGTGCAAAATGGAAAGTTGGGGAGCCAGTTTGGCTTGTTCAAGACATCACATACCCTTTGCTTGCAGTACAACTAATCAATAAAACATAAGCATGATAGAAGCAGCTAACAAAGGCAAAGGTGGCAGATGTCAGTGCCAAGATGCCTGAAGACATCAGCTCTACCCCGCTCGTTAACATATCCCCTAAACAAAGGTGGCAAGAGCTGGCGAAGCATAATGAGAATTTGTAATGCCTGGTGAGAAAGATGCATTTCAACTACTTTTCCATGATTCATGTTGTGTCTTGGCTGACAAAATAAATCTGCAAAGCTAACTTGACATGCAAATGCAAAACTTGCTTCTTTTTAAAGAGAAAGGAACAGTTCACCCAAAAATGAGAATTATCCCATAATTAGCCTACTCACCGTCAAGCCATCTATGTGTCTTTCTTCTTTCAGCTGAACACAATCTGAGTTACAGTACATTAAATAATATCCTGGCTCTTCCCATTTTTGCAATAGCATTGCATAGCGCCTGAGTTTTTAAAAGATCCAAAAAGCATCTATCATAAAAGTAACCCTGAAGCGAAGCAATGGGTTTTTGTAAGAAAAACAAGCATATTTAATAAAATATAATCACTGGCTTTCGACAATAGCCGAACGCACGTTCACAAGAGAGGCGAGTTCTGGAGGAAGAGTGAGGGCGATAATTTTTATTTTACCCTAACTAACACTTTAAATGGATAGTTCTTTCAAAAGTGAATATTCTGTCACAACACAAAAAGAATGTCGTGCTTGGTAATTACAGCATGAGAAATATGAGACATATGAATAATGCAGTTATAGAGCCTGCTCTGCTACTGGTGCAATGAAAGCATAAGTTCTATCAGGGAGACTTCATTGCCACGTCATTAATTCATAATTTCGTGCAGCCAATCACAGCTTGACATCAAATATACCACCAGGATGGTCCACTCGTTCTGGGATGGGCTCTGCACCCGTCTCAATCACAAGGCAGGGCCTACCAGTTAACTTCCAAACATGGACGGCCTACGCCAAAGAACTTTGAGATGGAGCTCGTGAGGGTTTAGTTCTATTTTTTGTAGAATTATTTCATAAAATACTGTAAAATCAATTTCATACAAGAATCCTCTAGTCTTTTTGGTAGGACTGTCATTTATGTGAAGGTAAATACGTCTTAAAAGAAAGAACTTGTCCTTTTTGATCTGGAGCTTCATAGACATATGCCTCCTCATAAAACCATTTATTAAATTAGAAAAGCGTTAGTCAACATGTGAGGTGGAGGTGCAGGGAGAATCATCAGTTACTGAACTGTCTTTTAAATGTCACACCGGAGTTTCTGATAGCCACGTGAGTTAGCTTCATTGGACTGGAATACATATTTTATTCAGGTCTGTATTCACATATACATACGCAAATACATTTGTTACAGCCTAATGAAGCAGTTTGAAATGAAAGATTTATGTCTATCTAAGCGTGCATATGGATTTGGAGGGAATCAGTCAAATAGATTTCTTTTGGTAACAGCCCACATGTTCACATGATCAATTGCATGCTTGATATGGTCTCGTCTAATTAGCCATTTTCCTCTCTTTAATTAGAGTTATCAATCTGAACTGAAATGAAAATAGACTGAGAGAAACAACTATAGAGCTCACCCTCAGTACGATGAATTATGAAAAGCTTTTCTACAGGCACTAAATCATAATCAAAAGGCATTGTAAATTATGGGGGGAAAGGATCATTTTTCTACGAAAAAAGGAGAAAAAATTGTTGTGGGAAGTCGTGTGTGTGTGTGTGTGAGAGAGAGAGAGAGAGAGAGAGAGAGAGAGAGGGAGAACAGGCTTTGCCTAAAACTGATTTTTGAAGGATCATGTGACAAAGTAATGATGCTGAAAATTCAGCTTTGATCACAAATAATAAATTACAGTAATAAATAAAATGGGAAACACTTTATATTAAGGTAAAGTAGTTAGTGACATGTACTTAGTAATACCAGTAAATTATGTATAATTACAAGTAACTAGCCCTAACTAAACTCTAACCCTAACTTTAACTCTATACTATACTGTATGTGTAGTTGATTATATTACTCATAACCATAAAATATAGGTAAACAGAAAACAGTTATTTTAAATATTAAAGTTTTACTGCATTTTATTCAAGTAATGCAACCTTGGTGAGCATAAGAGAGTTGTTTTTAAAAAATATAAACAAATCTTACCGACAGCAAGCTTTTGAATGCTGTATGCCTCCTTTGAGATATACCATAATCTTCTGCACAAAGACCACTGTTTGTGTTGAAATAAACAAGAAAGGGAGAAGCCAGCTGTTTGCTTCAAATGATCCATAAAACAAGAGAATGCACTCACTTCTCATCATTTTTTGAACACATGAGAAAGCCTGTCAGCTTGTCCAACTGAAGGTCATGTGGCACTAAGAGCGTGATGCTGCCTGTCTCCAAGTTCATTTTGACATTTTAGACTTAAACAAATCTATGCTGTTTGATTGTTGTATTTGTGAATAATGATCTGTTTTGATTTGAAGTTTAGAGCACATTGTTCCATCGGAAGTGCATAGAAGGATCTGTTTATCTATCTGTCTTGCTTTTTCAGCCACCCACAACACCAAACCATCCACAAGCAAGCACCTAGCAACCCTCAGAGCGCTGTAGCAACAACTTACCTTAGAAAAATCTCCTTAACTTAAAGGCTAAAACATGATGTACTTTCGGGCCTTTATCCCAGATAGCACAAGGCTATTTGATGTGCTATTTACACCTGGAAGACGTATTTTTAAGTGTGTTTGCTCATCTGCAGATGACGTTTAGAAGATGTCTCTAAGATGTAATGAATGCACGTAAACGTCCTATAGATGTCTTGCAGATGAGCAAACACTCTTAAAAATACGTCTTCCAGATGTAAATAGCACATCAAATAGCCTTGTACTATCTGAGATATTGCTTTAACTCATCAACTCAAAAGCTTTAAAAAAAAACCAGAATGGAAAACAATGTGATAAATTAAGAGAAACTGCTGAAAAGTTTCACAAAATACCTGTGGAAAAAAAGTAATATTGTGTTCTACGTTTTGTTTTGGAGAACCAAAGAGCGAAAGAAGCATGATACGGACTGAACCTGGAAGAAATAAAGAGGATTTTAAAAGTGTTTTGCGCATTGAACATAATTATAGTTCCCTTTCAGGGAACTCAAACTGCGTCCGTACGACGCATTGGGGAATGCCCCCAAGTGTAGCGCCTCTGAACCCTGAATGAAATTAGGCCAAACGTGATTGATTGGTGTTGCGTCATGACGTAACGTGTGACAGCATACATGGAAGCTTACAAAGGGACGCTGGCACACACACGCATCAGCTTTCTGTTTTTCAGCAAGCGCTCTCTGTTGACGTGTCTGTCTTATTTGGTGTTGTCTGTCTCAAATATTTCACACAAACACAAGCGGTGTGTGCATCCCTGCCCTCGCTACATCACGGATGGGGACACACACCAATTGTGTGTATTTTGTTTGGGAGCGCAGCACAAGGCAGGCTGCTCTCGAGGGGACTGCTTGTCCGGATTGCGAATCTTTAACAATCCGGGTGTTGCGCCCTCGTCTGGCTATTTGTAATGAGGATGGCCAGGCTCATGAACCCTGTGGTGTGGGTCCTGCGTCCATTAATTGAGGCGGCGCGGCGGTGTTCATCAAGGGGCTCACAAATGAAGGAAACGGCCTGCGCTATCGGCCGTTGTATGGCGGCTATGGTGGTCTCAGAGAGACAGTCATAACAGTGGCCATTTACTGACAAGCCTTGACGGAGCAGCCCCTTAAAAAATGATTATTTCCAACAGAGGGTTGGAATGAGGGTTGAAAATAATTGGTTTTCGCATATTATATATATATAATTTTTTTTTTTTTTTAGCAAAAAACTTTATTAGCATTATAAGTGAACTTCAAGGATATATATATATATATATATATATATATAGCCTATATATACATATAAAATCCATTTCATGACCACTTTAATATATATATCATTTTATAATGCTAAAATATGGAATGCCAAAGGGAAGTGTTGGCTAATTACAGCAAACCATTGACACTCCTCAACAGTAATCTTCAAAGTTGCAAAAACACTAATTAACATCGTCCTTCAGATGGGTGTTATCTCACCTAATGATGTCATGCTGTTACGAAATGAGAAGATGTGGTGATATAGTTTCACACTTTTTGAAAATTCTGCAAGTTTCATCATCTATCCTGTGTCCTGTGGGGCGTATGTGACAAAAAGAACACATTGGGGAGTGGGTTATTGGTTGTATATAATTGGTAGAAAATGTCAAGGACCGAACTGTTCATTCTCACTGCCAATTATTAGATCGCAACTAGAGTAAAATTAGTTTTTGTGAGGCAAAAAAATGACCTATTTATTAAGTTCTTGGCTTAATCTGGTAATTATTTGAAGTGAGACTTCCCACACAAGTTAAAATGATTTTTCACTAAAATTGGTTACTATCTTACATTTGGGTTTGTATTATGAAATATTTGCAGAATACTTCCTGGCATTTTTCTCACTTACTGTCAAATTAGCCTTAGACTTTTGCTCAAATTGTTTAAATTTTGTACATGTCATGCACCAGCAGTTATCATTTTCTAATACCTGTCATCCTCCACAAGTTAAATAGGCTGCACCATCCATCCAGCTCACCAACATGCAATATAAATTCATCCGATCATATTTAAACACAGATAACAAATAATTATGTCTCTGACAACAAAAAAAGAAAAATACTTAAAAAAATGCAGGAGTTCAAAGGCACGAGCCAAGTTCATAATGTAGTCGTCTTTCTATTTACAGTATGTTGGTTTTGTAAATTTTTGGGGGAAAAACAACATTTATATTACTTTAAATAAAACTTTTGAATTCAATTACTCTAAAAATGTCAAATGCATATTGTAATTAAAGATAAACGTATAGGCCTAGAAAAATTAACCTAGAAATAATAATCAGTATACACATATTAATCACTATTTTCAAAAAACGTTCAAACATATTTTTCAGGTTAAATATAATTTAATACGGCTGACTTTTCCTACTGAATAGTAATATTTTACAAACAACACCGTAAATAATGGCAAACTACTAATGAAATTTTTTTTCAGGAATTTCAGCCCTCTCATAGAAAGTTGCTACTTAACATTTTTTCCCTTAAACCTCAGAAAAAGGGTCTAAATGATTTTTAATTAATTTGAAAACATATTCATTAGATGTGATTCAAGTTATTGTCTGCATGAATTACATTTTTAATGTGTCTTTTAAAACGTGACACACGAAAAACAAAGAACCATTGGAGTAATGAAACTACATCCACTTCATGATTAAATTTTCCCTCCACTGTCCCCACTAGCAGAACAAAAGCGTTCTACGTTGTGAGGAAAGGAATGCTGTATACTTAGCTGAAGTGGATATTGGAAAATATGTGTGAGTTGTTCCTTTGAATGTATGATCTTTAATTACCATTGTGTTGGAAACATCCTCTTTTGGCTTGTCCCACTAGTCTGAGCACTCAACTAGACCTCTTGTGCAGCAGCCCAGGAATCACACAAAAGATGTTTAATACAGTGGCGGCTGCTTCTCTTTCAAAGAAGGGAAGCTCATGTTTTTTTTAAACTCGACTGTCAGGTGTGGGGATGGTGAAAAGAGCGAGGACACCGGTGCAGAGTTGATGGACTTCATTTTAATAATAATAATATAAAATACAAACAAAAACTACAAACCAGTACAGGACTGCAAACACAAGGAGAATAAATAGGGAGTAAACAAGGCAGGTAACAAGGGAGGACCAAACATGACAAAAAAAAAAAAAAAAAAAACACAATCACATGGCCAGTAAAACAAATGACAAGCAATGTGCTCACATAAAATAAGACATTAAGAACAATGTGAACACTCATATGTGACATGTTCACACAAAACATGACCACATGAAAACACACAGTGTAAAACCCAAGCAGTGTACTACACAGCACAATACAAAACATGACATGAAAGTACAGCCGATGTAAACACGAACCGCGTGCCACACAACACACACGAACAGAGTGAACACGAAACCGCACGTGAACACAAGACTGAACGTTATGCACGAGAATGAGTGAAAGCTCATCCTTTGGGCTGACGACAGAAAACAAACACATGGAGCATGAATGTTTAAATCCCAACCAAGTGAGTCAAATCTTCATCTCCCCCATGTTAAAATGCCCAACTTTACAGCAGAAAAAAACATGTTTACAGCCTCTAGCAAAAAAAAAGTGGTTTTGGCCTTCATGACAACTGTGACACTGTTTTTACACATTTAAATTATATTAAGCCTGCTTAATTAAGGGTATGGGTATGGCTACTTGATTGATAGGTGGATTGCGGCTGCTGTCACTGCTAGCTGTTTATTGTCTGTGATAGGGTCACTCTCAGCTATGTATGCCGTGTTTGTATGAAATAATCCAGAAAAAAGCACAATTTAATACATGCATTATACCTTCGCCCACGCCATTGTCAAGTATGGAGAGAATGGGAGAGAACAACCTGCGCTGGATTTCCAGTTGTTTTCCTCGCATGCACTATAACGTTAATGGATGTCTGACAATTTCGTTGCTAATGTCTAGACACATTCGTTATGCGGTACTGTTCGCTCTCATGAAACAGATCTGCATATTTAACTTTTTAGTGTTAAATAAAAAGAACCATCAGATGAAATCCTGCTGATGTCAGTGCTTTCTCTCCATCCATGCAATAGATGCACACCCTTGAATGAGCGGCACACATTTTTAGTGCAAATACTTGAACTTCTGAGGTAATATCTTTGGTTTAACCCATCTGAGAAATTGAGAGGTGGCCAAAATCATTTTAAAATCAGACTGATCTCATGAAGTACCGTGTGTATGACACGCCAATTCGTATTTCCATTTTTGGCGTTCTATCAACACGCATAATAGCTTTTCAGCGTGTTTATGAATGCCGCTGACTACATTATTACTGTATATATAAATGTATGACTTACCTCAACCCAGTCCCTAAACCTACCTGTCACTGGGGTTAATGGCATTGAGTGTTCCCCTACCATCCTAGGAAAAAAAAAAGATCGCTCCCCAGATGTAGAACTACATTTTGCTTCGTTTCGCTTGGACTTTTGACGGCGTGTACTGACACATGGAATCACTCGTACATTAATGGCGTAGACATACGCGTGGATAGCTCAAAATGCGTAGAGATAACACGCCACTTGACTCGAAAGTGGCGTCTATGTTTACGCAAAAGTCATGATGTCATGTTGTTCAAATGGACTGGATTGAGATTGCAGCGGCAGACACACTTGAGAGTGCCGAGGCCGGCGGGCTTAAAAAACGTGGCGGCATGTAGGCTTGAGACTCTGTTGTGGTGACCGTGACGGTTTGGATCCTCAGTGGGCCAAGCTCTGTGGCCAACGGAGCATGGGATGTATAGCCCCCAGTTGGTTGCAAAGGAAACATTTATCATTATCATTCAGTTTAACTTCATGTACGAACATAACTAAAACTAAAGTAAACCATTTCCAGAATAGTGGTGACATTTTGTAAAGTCCAAAACAATAAAGAATCTGTGATTTGTTCATTCTCTTGGACCTTTGTTTAACTGACAAATGTACAAATAAAATATTTCCAATATGACACTGGAAATAACTTACTAACTTTTATTTTTGTAAATATAAACAATTTTTGATTTTGATGGCTGCAACACACTCCACAAAAGTTGAGACAGAGGCATGTTTACCACTGCCACATCCCCTTTCCTTTTAATTCAACTTTTTAATCAGTTGGGAATTGAGGATAATAATTGTAGCAGTTTTGGAAGTGGAACATTTGTCTGATACAAAACAGTCTGTGGCCATTGTTTCCTGATTCTCCTTTTCATGATGGGTCATACATTTTCAAAAGAGAGATCTGGACTGCAGACAGGCACATCGCTTCTATGGTACAGAATGAGGCCTGGCATTGTCTTGCTTCCCAGGATGTCATCTTGATATCATTAAATGTCTCTGCACAATCCAAATATATGCCTCCATGTCAGTGATACCTTCACACAAATGCAAGTCACCCATGCCGTTAGCACTGATGCACCCCTGTACCATGACAGATGTTTGCTTTTGTACCTGTCACTGATGAAAATCTGGATGGTCCTTTTATCTTTGAGACTGAGAACCCAATGTCTGTTTTTCCCCAAAACAAGGTGAACTATGGACTCATCTGACCACAGCACACATTTCTACTGTCTTCTAGACCATCTGAGATGAGCTCGGGCTAGAGAACTCGCCGGCATCTCCACATAGAACTAATGTATAGCTTTCTCCTTGTGGAACAGAGATTCATGTGGCATTTCTGGATGCACCGTCAGACTGTTAAGTGAACATAGTTTTCTAAAGTACTCCTGAGCACATGTGGCTGTATTTAATGGAGTAGCATGATGGTTTCTCATGCAATACTGTCTGAGGGCTCAAAGGTCTCACACATTCACTGGAGGTCTCCTGCCTTGCCCTACACAGACTGAGATTTCTTTGGATTCCCTCAATATTTTCGGATTCCCTCAATATTGGAAGCTGCCGACTACAGTGCATAATTAAAGCTCTGTTGGCCTTGAAACTGCTGTGTATCGCAGGTGTCTTTCATTAATATTCGCTCCAGCGGCCTTGTTCAAATTGAATAAATGAACTCATCCATGAACAGGATTTCTGTCCGTTGGGTTCCTTTCCACTGGCTGTGGAGGGGAAGACGTCAATTCCCATGCATTCATCTTCATTAACATCGTCATCAAGCTACGCCTTTGTTTTGAATAAGTGACCACTAGTGGTGAAAATGACATATTGTGCTTTTAAACAGTTGCAAAAAAGAACTTCTCAGTAAAAACAAAAATTGTTTGCGCCAATTTTAGATCTAAGGCACTTGAATCGGTCTCTGAGGAGATTCAGGTTCAAGATGCTCACTATTCCCATCATAGTGAGTCAGATCAAATCTGAGGATTGGTTTGTCATGATAGATCTAAGGGATGCATACTTCCACATATCCATCCTTCACAAGAAGTTCCTGAGATTAGCTTTCGGGGGCGAAGCATTCCAATATTGGGTTCATGCGTTTACCAAATGCATGGATGCAGCTCTAGCTCCACTGAGGCTTCAGGGTATCAGGGTGCAATTGATCCTACATGGATCTACTCCATCCTGGCCACGGTGACCAAAATAAAGCTAGGCCAAAAAAAAATCTGAGAGTGTTAGGGCTCATGGCAGCAGCATCCAGCGTCATTCCATTTGGCCTGCTGCACATCAGGGTTCGTGCAGATGTCTTTCATCCCAATCTATATGGAAAAAAGCTTTTTTTTTCTGTCCTAAGTCCCTGTGCTGGGAGTGTCATGTCACCGGAAAGCTGTATCGACAGACACCTCCCTCACGGGCTAGGGTGCGGTCATGGATGGCAGGGCTCTGAGGAGCTTCCTCCCAGACCTCAGGGGTCACCACACAGCCAATGTGTCGGTGGTCTCCTAATTGCTTTATCAGGGGGGTTTGAGATTGCGCACTCTATCCAGATTGGCACATCAGATCCTCCTGTGGTCTCAGGGGAAACTGATAAAGCAAATCAGAGAGCAGACATCCTGTCGATGCAGGGGCTGAGGCCCGGGGATTGGAAAATTTACACAGAGGTGGTGAAGAAGAAATTGTTCACATCTTGAGCTGTCCACTGGGATTTTCTCTCACCCATTCAGCCCCATGGGGGTTGGATATCATGGTACAAACGTGGCAGAGGCTATGTCTGTACGCATTTCCCCCGATCGCTCTGCTCCCGGGAGTTCTGGAGAGGGTCCGTCGAGATGGGGTCGGCCTACTTCTAGTTGTCCCCGTACTGGCCGGTCATGGGTATGGTTTTCAAAAGCACTCCTGGCAGGACAGCCATGGCAGATCCCTCCGAGGGGCTCACTATTCACACTCGACCAGACCTGTGGAAACTTTGGACCTGGCCCCTGAGGGGGCTCAGTACCTAGAGGTTGGCCTGTCGGCTGGAGTGGTTAAGGCCATACTCAGTTCCAGAGCTCCTTCCACAAAGAGACTATATGGTCTAAAGTGGAATGTACTCCATCCACACTCAAGGTATACGTGGCTGCCATTGCGTATGCGTACGCTCCTTTGGGTGATGGGCCTAACTATATGGGCCTATATATATATATATATATATATAGTTTTTTTTTGTTTTTTAAATAGTGAAAAAATTCTGGTTCTCCATTGCTTGATTCCACACGTGCTTCAGGACGCACACATGCAGGGGCGTTCCCACAGCGTTGACGCAGCTCGAGTTCCCTTGAAAGGGAACATTTTTGCTTCAAATCAAAGTCTGTCATGTGTTGACTCATCTCAGAGATGGTTGGTTGGATTTTTGACTAGAACTCTTCATTTAAATGTTTTAATGCCTTTGAGGAAAACAAATAAGATAAATCCTTCCGGAACCACGGCTTCTTAAAAGGTGGGCGGTCACTCTGAAGAGAGAGTAACAGTATGCTGCTGGTATATTGGTGAACTGCTTTTTGTGTTTTATGTTAATCTATGAATGAGCTCAGCTTACACCATCAGAGATGCACATGTTTACTGCGAGTGCCCAGAATAAGCTAATTCTCACAAACACAGGGATGAATTCATCATGTAGAATGAATTTACTGTATAATGACGACACAGTTTTATATAGTCTCACAATAAAAAAGCAGCCAAACAAATTCCTGGCAGATTTATTGCCACTATCATTGGATCAACCTTTTAAGCCTCTCACCTCTACGGTGAGCACATGTTTTTCCAATCCCCTGGATGGTGCGGAGAGATTGCACTGTGTTAAGGGATACATGACAGCTTCATTTCTCACTACAGTTGTTTGTAAATACCTTTGAACAAGCCTTCTTATCCCAAAATTCTTGCCACAGGCACACTTGAGCTGATCTCATGTTCTATATTTAAACCCATATTATTTCAAACTTAGAGTAGACGACTGCTGTTTAATTGGCTCTGCATTCAGAACCAGCAAAACTGGCTTGATTTATAGTCAATTGTTGAGTGCTCTGAAATAGGAAAGGCCCTAGGAAGAAATATAGCTCTGTAATAAAATATCACCTCTGCAGAGCAATACTCTGTGAGGGAGATTTGCAGGAGTTTTACAAAGAGGTCAGTACTGACATGAACTGCATACATTAGACATTGAATCCATTCATCTGAAATCTCTGGCATTATTCCATGAATTCTTCTGGAATATTTTTTTTTAGTCATTTTGCATAATCAGAATTAGATAACATGCATGTCAAATCGCTTCCTTTCATTGACATGGATTTTGAGTTGGATTCTATGCAGTAATGAATAATCATTTCATAGTCATAAAATTATTGAATAAATCACACGGGTGGATTGACTACACTGTAGTTCCAGTTTTTTATGTGGATTCTTCTTTTTCAAAGTTTCGTAATCATTTGTCTTTAAATATTTAGCTTTTGTGAATGCTCATATATTACAGTAATGGTACCATCACGTTGACGTCATGTCTTTGTGCTGTGCATGTGCAGTCTAATGCAAGATGTTAGCGTTTAAACATTGCATTATTGTTATTATCCCATGATGACTTCTTTATAATGGTTAATGTTATGTGGAGAATAACATTGTGTACTTTGCATTGTGTTTTTTATAGTGTAAATTATATTATTTACCGTTACTTCCCATCAGTAAAATGCTTGGTTTGATGGTACACTGATGGTTTTAACCACCTCAGTTTCAAATTGGAAAAGCTTTATGAACAAACAATGTTTATTTATGGCTAAATGTCAAACAATTATATATGAAAATACAATAGTTCTTATAGTATCAACACAGTCTCATGAAGATGCGTATCTATACCACGAGTGTCATTTCTCTTGGCATTTATACGCCCAAAGTGTTTTTTTCGTGTATATGGTACGCACTAAAAAACCCTGGGTTAGGTTTAGGGGGGAGGGGGGTGGGGAGTTCGTGTGTATTATATGCAAAAAAGTGCGTATAATATGTACGCGAAAATCGCGTGCCAAATACACGCAAAAACTGTTTTTGGCGTATAAATGCCACGAGAAATGACATTCGTGCCATAGATACGAACTTTCATGAGATCGGGCTGTATAGTATACACCATTCAAAAGTTTGGTAACAGTTTATTTTAAGGTGATGTAGTTACACATATGACAGAAAATTGTGCATGATTACAAGTAACTAACCCTAAACCAAACTTGTACCAACTTTATAGTTAGTACATGTAGTTGATAGATATTACTCAGCACTTCTGAATATGTAACTACATCACCTTAAAATAAAGTGTAACCAAAAGTATATGTATATTAGTAAAATGTATATTAAAATTATATTAATAATATAAATTTGACTAATTTTTCTACATTCTAAGAAATGTAATGATCAACATATAATTATTTCCTTGAGTAGTTTACACATTGTTATTAATCACATTATAATTATATACAGTATTTTGACAAAATGGTACAAGTGAATTTATAGTCCAACATCTAGTGTATTGGACATCAAATTGTTTTTAATTTGGGTTAAAACAGCTTCGAAACATATATGGCAAAAAAAGTCTCAAACAAATTCATCCAGTAAATTCCACATAATGGAATGATGAGGCTACTGAATGTCTGTTGCATTATGCAACATTTAACCTATTGTTGACACATTTCATTGTATAAAAATGATGCCTTCTCTTGAAACAAGTGACATGTTTTAATACTAATTTAAAACGGCTAAAAAGTTTTAGATTTTTTTCCAAATACAAATATCTGAAAATTTTCAAAGTTACTTGAGAAGCAAAGCTACACAAAAATGAGACTTTGAGAGAATTTCACTGAAATATTTGTCTTACCCCTTTTGCATTGTCTTATTTCTATATATACTGTAGATAGATAGATAGATAGATAGATAGATAGATAGATAGATAGATAGATAGATAGATAGATAGATAGATAGATAGATAGATAGATAGATAGATAGATAGATAGATTGATACTGTATATGATATGATTTTATTTTTGTCAGACGTTCATTGGCTGTATGTCTTCTTCAACTCTCTAAAATGCAAGATGAGTTTTATTTTGTTTTGGAATAATTGGATCAGTAATTGTAGTAAGATATTTTATTTTATATATTTTATTTTTGTTCATTCATTTACTTTTAAATGAACAGAATTTTTTTTTTTTACTTTTGTGTGAGATAAACTTCCACACTGTCCCCAGCAATGCGCTCAGAAATGTGGAGGGTGGGAGGGAGGGATTGAGTGACACACATCCTATATAACCATTCTTGACACACATCTTCATAAAAAACAAAATGTAAAAAAAAAATGTATCCTACCCCCAGATCAAACCAACTGACAAAATGACGTATCATACCCCCGGTCAACAGCTCAAAACCAAATGTAAAAATTATGTATCACACCCCCGGCCAACAGGTCAAAACCAACAAAACCAACTTGATCGATGGGTAACTAGGGCAAAGGTTAGACCCGCCCACCTGTCAATCATAGGGTCATTAATCATCTTGACACAAGGTACCATGTAAATATACTACTGACAGTTACAGTCATATTATTAATGCCTTACCCTGCAGAACACAGTGTTTTGACAATTGTTTTGTTTTTGTGAGTCTGTTGGACCACCTACAGTACTGGCAATTCAAACTAAATATGAAAGTGGACAGAACATCATGTCTATAGACAGAATGGTTGTCCTTCTGGAGATACTTCTGCACTCAGGGTTTTATAAAAGTGGCATTGGGAGCCCTTTTCATGAAACTGACCATGATATTCAACATCGGGCTGAACAGACTGCCCTCACTGACAAGACAGCTGTAAGCAGAGTGGCCTTGAGCCATTATTACTCATATAAGAGGAGCGCTGTGGACTGATTAGAACATGCTGTAAAGTGTAAAAGCAGAAAACACGCAATCAGGGCTGCCACCTCTCACGCATTCAGCACGGGACTCACGCAATTGAGCCAATTCTCACGCTCTCACGCCACACTTCTGATTTCTCACGCTGAAGTGTAATGCCTGAAAGATTAGTTTATCCATAGGTCTATCTTTTGAGGCACTTGCGATCGACTAGTTTTATTAGTTAAAATATCCTGTAATCTTATCTAGAGCGAGCGTGCATGCGAGACAGATGTTGAGCTCCTCCTAACCGCGCACGACGGCAGAGAGGTGAACTTGGTGGAAAAAAAAGGGTTACTTAACACAATCATACAATTATATTACATACTGATTAGTTAACACATGAAATACTTCAAAAAGTTTTTTTTATTAGTATTATTCTTAGGTACTATTCATTATTTGTGATTGACTCTCATTGGTGATCTGGGGTTGTTGCTGCATGGTCATTTAATTTATTATTTCACATGCATTCACGAGATACATTCCATCAGTATATGCATTTCCTGAGTACCATGACTGTGGCATTTCCACCCCAATGGACTATATCACATATGTCAGGAACATATGTCAGAGTGCTATTGCTTAATTCAGGGAATTACCTTGTCTTTTTTTCAATTAAGGTCTACAGTATCTGGTCCATAGTCATCACTGCAGATAGACACACACAACCTATAACCTTAAAGCACCACAGAATTACTGACCGCTTTCCAACTAACTGACAATTATTTTCTGGAAGTTATATGAAGGCAATTGGGGGCCTTACATCTAACTGATTTGCTTTTGTTTTTGCTGTAATAGTCCACACTCACACATTAGTGAAGCACTGAGGGTGGTGAACTTTACGCTTGATAGCATCTGCTCTTTTCTTCCCTAGAAACCCTTTATTTTGGATTAAAGCAAGTTAGAGGAAGTGAGGGCGAGAGCAAAACTTTCATGTAGATGTCTCTGATGTAGCTTCAGCGCAGAGAGAAAAACTTATATAAAAACTTCTGCCAAGATTTAAATCTACAGAGATTTGCCAATGTCTGTACTGTATATATAAAAATACAGACATTGGTTTACAGTTTTAGTTGTATATCTATTATTGGTAATATATATATATATATATATATATATATATATATATATATATATATATATATACATATACTGTGTATATTAAAAAAAATATATAAGCAAATTTGTGACCCTGATCATATGACCTCCTTTGTACAAAAGGTCATAAAATTTGTCATGAAAAATGTTTAAATTACAAAATAATTCTTTATAGGAGGGTTTTTTATTTTATTTTTATTTATTTATTTATTTTTTACTGAAGATCAGACTGTTGGATCCTACAGGCAGTGCTTATATTCTGAATTTATAAACATATGAATATATGCAGAAGTTATTGTGGCATTCTTGTATCTTCCCTTGCAAAGATATAGGATTTTGAGACAGAAGTTCAACCAGCGCAAGCAAGAAAATATAACTTCATTTTGAGTTTGCAAGTTTGTCAGGCAAGTATGAGTTTGAGTTTTTAAACTTAAAATAAAGTTTTATAGAGAAGATTGGAGATTTAGCTTGAATGTCAAAAGTTATGCCAGGTCAGTGTAGGTCTATGGAGAAAGGAATGATTAAAATAAAAAAGGAAGATAAAGAATGGAACAGAAATTAGTATTTGTATTGTACAGCACAGGCTTAGGTGTTAAAGCTCCTGGAATATGAGTGTAATCTCTACCATAAGTATTGGAAATGGGATTTGGTGAGAATGAGAATCTTTTTCTAGGTTTGCACTCCATGATGGTACGCGTGTGTAGTTAGCCTGGGAATGACTGTGAAAAAAAAAAAAAAAGACAGAAACTATTGCTGTGTAAAATTATGTTGTATAGTTGGTTAATTATGTAGTACATACTCTTTATTTGAATCATCTAAGGTGTTTTTTTTGTTTGTTTGTTTTTTTCTTTTTTTTTTTCTTTTTTTTTTCACTTTTAGAGATGCAGACTCTGACCCAACTCAGGGACCTCAAAAAATGTACGCTGTCAAATTTACAAATTACTTAAGTATTACAGCTGGTAATAAAATTAAAAATACAGAACTCATAGGGTAAGATGCTAAAAATGTCATATACAGAAATAAATTTACAGACTTCCATGGTGCAAAAGAACCTGTTGAGGATGCAACTTATCGTGAGCACTCAAAGTTTCTTGTGCACATGCGACTATTTCTTTTTTGCGTGATCACGTGTTGCAAATTTTTATTAATGTAAACCATGATAACTTATTCCCCATCTTATGCCATTTTACTATGAAGAAAACATGCTAGGTTTAATGGTTCATATAAAAAAAAAAAAGAATGTAATGGCTGGTAAACATTGATACAGTAAAAAAGTGCTCAATTTTGATTTTGTTAAAGGAGTTTTTCTTGTACAAAGCAGAATCCAGCTACGTATACGTTTGTCACTTCCCTTTTTTATATGGCACAATGGTTAGAATAGAATTTAATTTAAATGCTGTTAGAGTAGAATTTAATTTCTCTGCCAAATAATTTAATCAGAAAAAGTGCTTAAATACAGGGTGAATTGATCTTGTGAAATGCAAATTTTTGGCACATTTTACTGCACCAATATTTTTTTAATTGGTCGGACATTTTTTAATGAAAAAATATAAATACGCTGACCTAACGAAATCAGGATTCTGAGCACTTTTACTGTACCAATGTTTTTTTGTAACCGCAAACTTAGCACATAGTATGTTGCACAAAGTTGAATGGGCCATCAGCCCATTTCAAGGCATAGTTGAAGGCCAAACTAGGCAAACTAGGCAAAAAAAAAAAAAAAACTAGATTTGCATAACCGTAATCTTTCATAGCTACTAATGTATGTGAGAGTCTCTGAGTTGTTATTTCTTCAAATGTGACATTAGGGACTTTGTAAATGCATGTTTTGCAGTGTTTTTTTTTTTTGTTTTTTTTGTTTTTTTTGTTTTTTAAACATCAATTCAAAGTTCAGTCATTATCAGAGTAGACCTGCTGGAAAAACCCATGTTGTACCATTTGTGCAATGTCTCTCCTGTTGGCAGGTTAGGTTACTAGCTCCCACCTCAACATACTGAAATAATCTACAGTTATATATATATATATATATATATATATATATATATATGCATGTTGTATGTAAGAAAAAAATATTTTACTAATCAGAATTTTGGCCTTGCGGAAGATTTTTAATTTTGGTCTTGCATAAAATATATGATTTAAGCATAAATTCAACTAAATGCAAGGAGGTTTATTAAGTTTAAAATAATAAAACAGGATAAATAAGAATTAAATAAAGGAATTAAATGAAGAATTAAATAAAGGATAAATAAAATAAAACAATTGGTAAAAAAAAGGGAGAAGAATACACCATAAAGATAATATATCATACATTAGTCTTATTTTCTTACAAGTTTGCTTGAGTAAAGTTTTGATTTAAGAATATTTTGATATTTTTATGGTAACAATTTATTTCGCTGCATGGTCCACTTTAGATATATAAGGAACTATGCAACTACATGTCAACTTCTACGAACCCTAGCTATAAACAGTTTACAAATACTGTGCTCTAATGAGAGTAAATGAACATAAAGTCACTTACAGGTAGTAGAATGAATGTTGACCATCAAAATAGTTTAACTGATTGGTAAACAAAGCAAAAATACTCCAATAAAATGGCAAGATCTTGAACAACTTAATACAAATTTTATCTTTCATTAACATTTTTATTGGCGCGCTGCTCAGATTTGTTAATGCATTGAATGTTGAATTATGCAGAATGAAATGGCCCAAACAAGCATGCAGTCTCAGGTTAATGGTAATTAAATTTGATGATGAGTTGTTCCTTTAAAACAAATTGTTTTCGACTAGTTGTCTCTTACTCCCAGAACGTAATTAAACATGCTAAAAAGGGCAGGAGAACAGAGACTGTGTGAAATAGAGCATGTCTTTGCACTATAGCTAAAGTGACGCATTACATTGTGAGTCATTGGAAGTAGACACAGACAGGCGAAACATACTCTAATTATCTAAGACAACAGTTTTACAGCTTGTGCAACCTAATGTTGCTGTCTTTCTTGCAAACTCTTCAGATTTTATGTTGGAGACGGCGTTTTGCTGTGGTGCAAATTGATGAACTATAAAAACTATATATATATATGCATTTTTTTCAGTGGTGGTAAGTAACAAAGTAAAAATACTTCGTTATTTTACTTAAGTATTTTTTAGGGGATCTGAGTATGTTTTATTTGCATCTTTCACTCTTACTCCACTACAATATTATAGTTCACTTTGAAATTAATTTTTGGTATGTTTTAGCTTACCTCAAGGGCATCCAAGATGTAGCTAGGTGTCTTTGTTTCCGCAGTACTTTCAATTTTGATATTTTTAGGGCAAACTGTTTGTGTCTATCAGTTATATAATGGTGGTCTATGGTCACCACCTCAAAAAGCATGCACAGAGAAGTCCAAATTAAACATGATTTAATGACTCGTAAATGTAAGTACACTTTGATGGCCTAAGACACGAAACGAGCGGTTTGAGTGAGAAAACGAACAGTATTTATATCGCTTTTACCTCTTTTAACCGCCCGTGCCTTCAGATCACTTGGACGTGGCTGTGGTTATAAGAGGTAAAAACAATATTAATACTGTTCGTTTTCTCACACAAACTGCTCGTTTCGTGTCTCAGACACCGGTAACGGATAATGCCGCTTCCAACCTGTAGGGGGACTGCAGAGGAAAAGTTCTTTAGTTTTCCTGTTACAATTGTTAGCCAAGTCATTTCATATAAAAAAATGCCTTGTAAACAACTAGCTAACAAATTCTTAATTGCATCATTTGTTCAAACAAAACATTGCATATCACTGGCAAAACAACTGATCTGCTTAATTATTCATATTTACAGATAATTTGAATATTTGCTTTTTACTTTTGGTACTTAGTAGGCCTACGTTTTAAATCAGACACTTTTGTACTTTTACTCAAGTGATGTTTGAATGGAGGACTTTCTACTTTTACTGAAGCAATTTTTTACTTTTAACTCTCGAGTATTTTACAACCCCTGATTTTTTTCTACTCCTATAGAAGTATGAAATTGAGGATTGCGCAATAATGGCAAGACTCTCAGGAATTTTATGTTATTAAGCATAGAGTGTCATACCCTTGAAATATTTTTTCTATAGACCTACATGCTTTACTTTCAAAATATTATTCTCATTTTAACACACAACCCAATTGTCTTTGCTTTCTGGAGGTGAAGTGACTTCATTGTTAATCACTCCCTAGGAGAACAGTACAATAATTCAATTTTCTCAAAAGAAAGAAAATGAGGTTTAGCTCTCTGGGTATTTGCTTGCAACCATTTAGGCCTCTCTTTGTATTAATTAGCACTGGCTAGAAATAAATCCCACCGAGATGATAAAACAATCTTTTCTTTGGTTAAAAAAAAAACAACAATTCATTAGAGGTGAAGGCATCCCCGTCGGAAATCTCAGATAACACTCTTCCACAGCATGTGGTTACTGATGAAAACATGGAATCCCGTCGCCTCGTGATGACAAATTGGATTTCCATAATTGTCAAGGACAAATGTGTATTGTAAGACTTACAATATATCATACAAATAGAGTAGACAAAAATCACAACAGACGGATGACCAATCAGACCTGAGTAGACCAATCACAGCAGATTAGGCCATCTGACCAATCAGTCATCTCACGGAAAGGGGTTTAGAGAGACTGAATCTTCAAACAAACTGTCAAAATTAGGTAATGTGCAATGTGTATTATGAGAAAATTAAAGTGATATATATATATATACATGCACGTTTGATACATGGAAATTGACCTCAAAACAAACTAGGCACCTTTAAAATAACATAATATGGACAAACGTCGCTACAAATCAAAGTGGAAACACCGGAGGGATGGAGAGATCATCTTCCTCTGTGCGCGAGCGTTCTCACTCTCAAGCGTGCGCGCTCACATAAGAACAGCACGCATTCAATAACATACACCATAGAAGAATTAATCTTAAAGGCATATCATATTTTTTTATTTTTTTTTATTTTTTGTAGTGATGCTATAGAAACCATTTTTGGTTCCCTAAGAACCTTTCAGTGATCAGTTATTTTTTCTTGGTGTAAAATAATACTTTAGAATTATAAAGGACCTTTTTTCGAAAGTTCATTTTGCACAATTAAAAGCTTTCATGGATTTTTATGGTTTATGGAACCATCCATGAAAAAAATGTTTCAGAGTGCGGTTAAAACTGCGGGATACAGGTCAGTGGAGTTAAACTTATTTAACTTGAGCGCCACATAATTTAGAATGGCATCTCAAGCACAAGGCACTGCAAAAAATGTGAGCGCAATGTTAAAACACGTCAAAATAATGAAAAAGCAGCACAGTAGACTTCAAAAACTCGCTTTGTGTGAACGGCCCCTTATGATATTTCTATGGAGCTTTGGAGCTTGACATTTCCCTTTTGCTATATGGAAAAGAACAGCATGAACATTTCTTTAAAGCATCTCCTTTTGTGTTCCATGATGTCTTTTACAGTAGGTTTGGAACAGCATGAGTTGAGTAAATGATGACATTTTTGGGATTAAAATCTTCTTTAAATGTTTATTCAAAGCATTTCTTTTGTCTGCATTTATTCTCAAAGTATTCATTTTCTTTTGATTTGCCTCATTTTTCAGTGCCAGCTTTTGTGACTGCATGAAATTACAGCTCATTGTGCTGTTGTTCTTAAAATACAAGACATGCTATCTTCATGAGTATAAAACGTTGCAAGCCAAATTACAATTCTCAAGCACAAACACACGCACACAAATAACATCTTGCATCCATAGTTATTGGATCTTGTGGGTTCTCAATCAACTATGATGAGAGGGTGATAGTCAGAAAACAAAGGCTTTTGCATCATGCAGAGCATTATTTAGAAGTATACAAGCTGGTGTTATTTTTTATCATCTCTGTCCCTGTGTGAACTGGACATGATCCAGTAACAATTGATAGCATCTTGCAGCTCTTATTCACACTGTGAGCGAATATTGGCAGTGAACATGACAATGGATACCCAAAAACCTTTTCTTGGGCGAAAAAGAAAATGAAATAACAAGGATTGCATTAACCTATTTCATGGAATAATGACAGTAAAAGAGAGGAAAAAAAAACATTTGATATTTTTAGAGTAGCCTATACACAGGTAAAGTCCACCTACAGTATGTGTGTACTATGCTGATGGAAATTTCCATCATGCGACGCATGTGATACAAACACTTAAAAATTGAAGTACGACTCCGAATAGTGAATATGCCTTTAACGCAGGTCATATGTTTCCCCCTCACCTTTTTGAAGAGCACATTTATTCACTTTTATGAATTTAAAAGAATCGACGTTTCCTGCAAATATGCTTAAGCTAGCAAGATGAGTGATAAAAGAACATGTTGAGCATAGCATAATGCGAGAAAGGACAGCGAGTCATTTATCAAATAATCAGACATGTCAAGAAGCATGCATAGAAAAGAATTTGTTTTTTTTTTAAATGGTCAACCGAACAAACCTTTTTTTTTTTTTTTGGTGCAGGGATTGCAGACAGTATTATTGATTAGTTATTGCATGTGCCTGTGCTATTCCTCTACTTTTACAACTGAGTGAGTCAAGCTTTAAAATTATGAAATGTATCATGTATATGCTTGCCAGTTAATATACTACAACCCTTTCATCCTTGTCCGTTTTGATTAATTTCCCTCATCATTCATTATTCTTTCACCAGGCCTTTGTGTTTTGTGCCTGGCATGAAAACAATATTCTAAAACAAAACCTCTCTCTAGTATAAAGACTCGCATTCAGAAAATAACACAATAAACCTGCCACGTGAGAGTGATTCGGTACAGCTTTGCATTTCTCTCAGAATAGAATAACAGGGTCAGGAATCATCATGGGGCCGTGAGTTTAGTCTTGGACAGCTGTGCTGAAACATGTCCTGAAACTATCCTGAGGGTCTGAAGTTGTTATTTTTACAACTACGAGGGGAAAAAAGATTTAATTGAGGCAGTCTTTGAGTAATTTTTTATTTTTTTATTTTGCCAGAAGTTTGTTTAGGTTTGCTGGTATTATTTTTTTTTTCAGGTTTGGGAAATATATCTATGATTTTCAAATGTAGCATCTGGATGTTACATGTGTGTCCTGTGTGTTCCCTGTTCTTTGTGTATTTGGTTCAGTCCTGTTTCCATTTTCCCGCTGCTTGTTACTGTTTAGTTAATTCACCTGTTACCTGTCATTCTCAGTTCATTTGCCCCAGGTGTGCCCGGTTTCCCAATCTGTTCTATGTGTATTTAAACCCTGTGTTCTCCCTCATTCCTGCTGGTTATCATTTGTGTATGGTGCTGTCTGTGTATGGTAAGTGTTAAGAGTTTTGTCATTCAAGACCATTTCTATCATCCTCCTTCGTCTACATGCTATTTCCACTACCACAAACTGTAACACTGGGCCAATCAGACACACAAATTATTAATTATTTTTAATGAATAATCCAGCAAACTCACTCTCCCAACAAAGGTTTGTGGAATTTTCCCCAAAACTAACATCACAAATGAAGTCTAAACACTGGCAGAATCTGGTGTCCTGTTACAGGACACATTAAGACTGATAACAAGCTTTATGACCCAAGAGAATTTCCAGAGTGTTGTGACACTCTTAATTCTTGCTGAGAAGTAGAAATGAACCCTTTTAATCCAATATATTCTACTGTATATATACAGAATAACCATATGATAAACGTATTACCATGTATCCACAGTAATTTTCCATCTCATAATTTTCCTTTTATGTGGTTTGGCTTATGTTTCATTCTCTCGTCTAAACTATTAACTGGTCTAAACATGACTTGCACACTATGGTTAACCAAAATCATATGTGTAGGAAGTTTGTTTCCCAGTGTTTTTGTATGTGCTAGAGAGACATGTTTGACTGTTGTGCTCACATTTTGTGTCTTTTTCAGTGTGCCGTGCATGACATGTCATTTTAAAAACAAGGAGGTCAAGTTAAAATTTCAATTTTTAAAAATGCATCTAATTTTTTTTTTTTTTTTTTTTTTTTTGCTGCCCTGCGTCTCACAAACAAAACAGTGTTCAGTGTGAATGGAACGAATGAACAGACCCTATTCTTGTTTTTCTTCCTTTTTAAATCTTCAGAGTGATGCTATACATTAGCCTGATTGGGTTTTTTGTACTTAATGGCTCGGGTCTTGTCATGTGAGACTGTCTGTTGTGACTGATCAGTCCTGGAACCAGACCACATCTGATGAGCCAACACTCCTACACTTCTCCATTGGAGAATTTCCAAGCTGCCCATCATTTGAATGCCAGCCAAGTTTCTGAACGGGCCCCAAGTCAAATAAACAGCAAAAGCTATCTATACTGGAGATCAATCCAGATTACTTCAATTTGATAAATGCCCTAAAGGTTATCAACACATTCTATAAATCAAACGTATATGATGACATAAACTTCAGAGTTTTCTGAAAAAAGGAAAACAGCCAGAGGAAATCTAAGATGCTTTAGGGGGAAAACAAAAGGGGGGTCATCTAGTTTAATTTCTACTTCTGTTTTATGAAAACCATGACCTACCAACTATCATCTTTTTATAACAGAGTAGTATGCCATGGTTTATCTGGTTTGCATGGTGTTGGCAATCAGTAGATGCCATTGTCAAGTACAAGAAGATACAGATTTTTTATTTATTTTAATGAAAAAGTTAGTATTTCAGCATAGAATTTGCAAGTTAACTTCTTAGCGTACTGTCGTAGCTTTAGCCTGCTAGCATAGTCTATACCCACAAATGTTCAATTAGGACTACGTTTTGATTATTTGCTAAAGGGGGATAGCATTTCTGCTCTGTAATTATTTTTTACATTTTAAAGTTTATCTATGGTAAAATCCTGTAAAATCCTGTTAAAAACAAGTTCTCTTGCTATATACAGTATGATGATTAAACTGTAAGAGATCAAATAGGATTTTAAGTAAATTTACAGTCATTTTATATTTTACTGTGCAAACTGTAAACTAAACAGTGGCTTGTGGGGCTCCTCCTTGTGCAGTGCATAGACACTTTTTACAAATAAGGACCCTTATGTCACAAAGTAAAGTGTAAAATGGGGTTTCATTGCTTTCTGCTCTCGTGTCCGGTTGGTAATCCTCCCCTGTTTTGGAAGTAATTTATTTGAAAAATCCCAAGCCCAATTATTATTAATAATAAATATACCCTGTCCTCCTTTTGTCTTTATTTTTGGACTGCAAAATGGCCATAGAGGCTGTATGAATTAAACATGTAATCACTTTTAAAACAAAGCCTCTCTCAACTGCTAACATACTAAATCTTGCAGGAAGCACAGCACAACCGCGATACATGCAGCCGAGATGTAGTTCCACCCTGAAAGACTGATACAGGGAACCCTCCTCCAGGCTAGTGTAAACTCAGATTCTGTCCCCAATCCATCAGAGGAAGGCAAGGAAGAGAATCGGCTCTGGCTTTGCCGTCGTTCCCTTATCATGCAGTGGCCAAAAATACAACTGGTGTGAACCAGAAATATATGAGTGAAGGGGCTCACATAGTCATGCTGGGAGAAAAGCAGTGGGCTATAAGACACACAAGCACACACACAAGCACACGTGGATCTGTTCCTCCTCCACATCTTCCATATCCTCCACCGCCGCCTGTACAGGCTTAGCAATGGTAAAACGAGCACTGCCCACAAAAATCTACCGTGGAAAAAAGAGAGAGACAGCAGATATATTAAGTATAGAATTGGAACAGATGACTTTGATGTTTTTGGGATTTTGTGACATTCATGAGCAGCTCTGTCCTCATTTTAATGGCAATATAATTACATCGTTCAAGAATCCGCATACATTGATTCTTGCACAATGAGCTTGATTGGTCGTAGGCTTTAGCTCAAGCTTAGAGTCATGGCACAGCTGGGGAATGCAGTTAAAAAGCTTCTTGCGCTCAAGATCTCTCCATTAGATGTGAGGTTTTCCCTGCTCATTTCCTTCATCACTCTCTCACTTTGGCTCTCTCTCCACCATCCACCTCTTCACACCAAGTTTCATCACAAGCAAGGGATTGCATCTTGCCTATTTTTAGCAGATTTTCACCTTCCTAAACTGGACTCTCACGGAAGGTTGGAAAACATTGTGCTATGATATTGAGTGGGAAAAACTATGAGGGGATTTTCTTGTTTCACAACTGTGGAGTTTTGAAGGTCTGAAAACATCTACTAGATAACATGGGAAAGTGTCAGTACTGCCGAGTGAGCACTCTTGTGCTCAGTACTGCTTGTGGCCCTCCTCCCCGCGGGGTTCGGGAAAAGTTTGATTTTCCAGCTCACTCCGCTACTGGTGAATGAGTTAGCTAAGGTGAACGATAGGGATGCAAAGCCGATAGTTGTATTTGTCTTTTTAATGATTAGACCCAGCTTCGACAGTTGAATGAATACAGATTTCAAATATAAATTTCGAATTAATAATTGTTCCTAGATGAACAAAACCTGCAGCTCTCATTGACAGACATCTTATTGTAAACATAATCCTCTGATCATTCAGACTTCTTGTTTCCGACTGGTTTCGGCACATGACAAACGTCACGACCACACGTTAGCTGATCTTGAGTGACTCTGGGCAAATCCAATAGTTTTGAACTTTAACAGATAACCCGCCTACAAGGAAGTAAACGTTTCTCAATCAAGGGGCTAATCCATCGACCGGAAGTTGAACCCGGCCGGGTGCCGACATCTTGTAGCAGAACTTCACTTGAGTTAGCATTTCCGTTGACTCCCATTCATTTTGGCATCACTTTGACAGCGAATAACTTTACATCTGAGGTGTTTGAAGAGCCCATTTGTCCATTATTTATTTCTAAAGAAACATGACAATGTATAAAATGCTCCATTACCTTGTAGCTTATGTCATGGCCCCGTAGAAGCAGATTTTTGTAAAAGTAGGCTAACGATTGCATCATAACTACATGACTCTCTGTCGCATCAGAAGAGAGATTACCGTATGGACAGGAGGAGAAGCTTGCGGGCAATCGGGGAAACGCGGAGGCAAAATGATAAAATGATTCATCAGAATCCCTAGCAAAAGTTTCTCCTGTTCCTAGCTCATGGACAGCTCCTACTCCAACACAGTCTCATGAAAATGCGTATCTATACCACGAATGTCATTTCTCGTGGCATTTATACGGCAAAAATGTTTTTTAAAAATGTAATTTAAAAAAATGTAACCCAATGACTGGGTTTGTCCATATTTGACCCAAAGTTGGGTTACAACAACCCAGCAATTTTTAGAGTGCATCTACGTCTAGTTCTGTTTGGGTCGGTTTGAGTCTGCGCGTCAGGAACGGAAGTCCTAAAAAATCGCTAAAAATGGCCTTCACTTGTCTCAATTGAGTTCCAATGAGATGGCTCTCCACTTCTTATTGTCTATGTTCTCAATGGAGAGAGGTCAGACTCTCTGTACAAATTAAATGTATGAGAGTCTGGTTGGACCAGGCTACTCACAGATGACAATATTATCAAAATAATTCCCGTTCCAACGGATCTGATTAATGACTAAAAATGCTGTATTATTCATGCCAGACCTCTATTTGGCGATGTCACTTTGTAAAGAAACACTACATGCCTTTAGACTGAACATGCGCATGAAGTCATCATTTTTTTCCCCTCAAAAATTCACGACAATAACAGTATTGTTTTTAAAAAAACTTGCCATTTGAAACCCGTATTCAAAACTCCTTTTCTGGCCCTCAAAACGTTAAAGTTGTATACTTTCAACGCATTCTCACCCCAAGGCGTCACCTTTGACCATGCTTCAATATTTGACGTTTTAGGCGCCCTTTAGCGTCACTTACATGACGCGATCCTACGGCGTCATCTAACTGACGCTAAAGGAAAGCGTCAGTTAGAGGACGCGGTTAGGTTTAGGTGTGGGGTGGGGGTAGGGTACACGCGATCCTAGGGCGTCATCTAACTGACGCTAAAGGGCGCCTAAAGCGTCAGATATTGAAGCATGTCCAAATGCTTCCCAAGGCGTCAGTTAGGTGACGCCTTGGGAGTGAGAATGGGCTGATACTTTCAGTTGAAAAGTGTCACGGTTTTGAAACCGATTTTGGAACAACTTGAGGGTGAGTAAATGTTGACAGAATTTAAATGTTCGGGTGAACTTTTCCTTTAATGTTTTAGTAACCTGTGCTCTGTATTCATCAAAAAAAAAAAAAAGATAACAAGATTATTACTCTACAAGGCATAAACTGTGCAATTGGCAAAACGATTTCTTTCACACCTCCAAACGCAGAGCACATGAAAATCACATCAAAGGCCAATTATTACAGTACAATTCTGTAATAAGTGCAAAGATAAAGCGTGTGATCCTCCATCTGTTTCCTCTTTGCGGTACAAAATAGAAATAAGCACAACATAACAACTTTACATGTCGCAAAAGCTGAGGAGAGAGCGTTTTTTTTTTCTCTCGCTTTTTTGTTGTTGTTCTTTGTTGTAGTTGTTGTTGTCCTTTGTTGTTTTGCAAGTTCTTTTCTCACTTTATTAATTATTAATATCTTAAAATGTAATTGTTGTATTTATTGTATAACACAGCTTTAACCTTGTAGCAATCCATCCGAGTGGAAGCTTCAATTAAAAAACATAAGCAGCATCCAGGCTGATAAACAGCAAGGATTTGCCATGTAACCTCATTAGCATTTAAAAGGCATTTTTAATAAAGTCTTAAATGCTCTTTTAACACCGTAAATAAAGCCCAGGGACAACCTTTATTTTATGTAGGCTTTGTAGTTTGTACATATTAAACTAACTGTAACACACATTATAAGACCAAATGTTGTTGTTTCTAAACCGAAAGTTTTCATAGTTTAACTTTTTGAACTCGTTTTGATGCAAACACCCCCGAACTTGAAGTTCTGTGCATATTTTGGCCGTTTAAAAAACACCTCATAATTATGGAGATATCTGTCAGATGATGTGGTTTAAATAATAAATATCTAAAATGAGGAGACACTGTAAAGCAGTACAATGGAATGTCCTTATCATTCCACGGCTACAGTTGTGAAATTACATATGCTGTTTGGTAAACTTGGGATATCTCCAAATACTCACAATTATATAATATGAGCAGCTATTGAAAGACATTCCTAAAAATGTTCAGTATTGTTATTCAACGCATTCTCACCCCAAGGCGTCACCTTTGACCATGCTTCAATATTTGACGTTTTAGGCGCCCTTTAGCGTCACTTACATGACGCGATCCTACGGCGTCATCTAACTGACGCTAAAGAAAAGCGTCTGTTAGAGGACGCGGTTAGGTTTAGGTGTGGGGTGGGGGTAGGGTACACGCGATCCTAGGGCGTCATCTTACTGACGCTAAAGGGCGCCTAAAGCGTCAGATATTGAAGCATGTCCAAATGCTTCCCAAGGTGTCAGTTAAGTGACGCCTTGGGGGTGAGAATGAGCTGTGTTATTTGAGCACAGCTACTTTAAAATAGTGTAGCTTTTCCTGTCGCAAGCTCATTTTGCTAATGAGTAGCAATCTATCAGTGTTTTTTGAGATTAACTTATAGTTATAGCTTCATAATCAGTTTTACTTCAAATATCAGGAAACAATTAAATGTAATACACATTAATAATTGTCGCTAGGGATTTAATTTAGGAAGTATTTCATTTGCCTTACATCATCATAGCGGATGTGATCAAACTTCTAATTGATGTCTGCAAGCACATAAAATATTAATAGGCAAAAGAGAAAGCTAAATGGTTTTTGAAGAATATACTGTACATCAAAGTATGTATTGTCGCAAAATTGCATTGAATTATTTATGAGGGTCTGTTTAAAGTACAAGTCAGTCAGATAAAGAAGGATTCTTTTTAAAACTTTTGAGATGGATCAATCATCCTACTATGATCTAACATGGCATGATCCGTGTCATTACAGCAAGATATTTCCAACTGGCCTAAAAAACATTTTCATCTTTTTATCTGGCCTCTAGTTATAGCTAGTAATGTATGGTCATTAACTGATCTAAGAGTCATCCTCGCATAAATCATCCTCATATTAAAATTAATCAGTTAATTTGGTTCACTTGAGTCCTTATCCACAAATCCCTTATTTGTTTTGCAGTTTGACATGTTTTCCATTTAGATATTATGGTAACATTTTACAATACGGTTGCATCAGTTAACAGTTAACATGAACAAATAATGAACTGTTGTTCTATAGCATTTATTAATATTTGTTAATGTTAATTTCAACACTTGACATATTATTAAAATGTTGTATTTGTTAACAATATAATGCACTTTGAACTAACCCGAACAAACAATGAACAGCTGTATTTGTCTTTTTTTTTAACTAACGTCAACAAAGATGAACAAATACAGTAACAAATGTATTGCTCGGTAACATTAACACAATTATTTATTTAATACGTATTTCCATACCTCCGCACACCCTGCTGCGCTCTCCTGCTTTCACGCCATGTCATAAACGTAATCACGAGATGGCAACCCGGGACATTATACCTGGAGCTGTTCACGTCCTCAGACTCAGATTTATGCATTTCTATGTCAACACTATCAACGCCAAAATTAATCTCCAGCCGTCAGGTGGTACAATTCCATCTATCGTGACGCTTTGCAGACTCTGCTGTGTGTGTTCATGTGTTTTGAAGGAGGTGTGACTTTGGAAACTTTGTAGGTGGGATTTCATGCTTTCAAAGCTAGCTTGCTATTGTTAGCCTCTTCGAAATTGCTTACCTTGCCTATAAAATAGCCTTATATTTAGCTCATATTGATTTGCAGCTTGTAGCTGTTTTTCTAAAAGAGAAGCTTCAGCTTAAAATTGTGAGTTGCTGGTTGTTTCCCCAACAGTGGACAATTACAGTAATATGATTTAGCAAACAAAAGTCAAGTTTATTTACATGTTTTGTTTATAAGTTTCAAAGCAGCTTTACAGTAATAATGATTCAATGAGGCAAACAGAGTTCATTTCGACCGAACAGCAGCTCTATAAGAAAATAGTGTCATTGTTCAACTGAAGATTTTTCAGCGTTGATTCAATCCCGTTGTAAAGGTCTTCAAGTTCTCATTAACCATAATATTTTATTTTACGTTATGTTGCTTACTATTATTTTGTTTTTACTTTATGCTATTGACTGCTGTATGCTAAAAATGTGCAAGAGTTCATTGTTCATTGGGACTTTTATTTTGACTCAACTTGTGTGTTTCCACGAGATGGATGTTGTGCTGCTCCCTCGTGCACTAACGTTATGCCAGTGCATTGAGATGAAAACCAACAAATAAATAATACGGAGACATTATATTTGGATTATTCTTTAATGGATGGATGACCACAACATATTGTAGACATGATGGATGGAAATGAAAACTTAACAATTAAATGAGTTCAGCAGTAATGTCATCATCCAGCTCAGTTCAGTTCTCATCCATTAGTGTCAGTGCGGTCATATTAGTAATATTGTTGAATATTCGTGTATACGTGTCCCTAACTAAGCAAGCCAAAAGGTGGCAGTGGCAAAGAGCCAAAACTCCACCGTCTGTGTAGAGGACTTGTCTGGTTCTCGTGGTTTTTGCTGAGGATCCATGCCGATGGCTGTCGTGTCGACGAGGCCTTCACAGGGGATTGTCTGGTTGATAGGATCTCTGCTGACATTCACTAAGAAAGACAAAACAAGCCTCTTTCAAAGCTCTTGCATTTCCGTTATGACCTCGAGGTCTGGAATAAATTAAGCCTTATGGGGCTACCAACTCCACAAATGAATTTGTATTCTCTCGAACATGCTGCTTCCCAAAAGTGTTTCCTTTTCTTATTTTTGTGCTGTAGTAAAAACCTATAAAACGCAAATCTCCAAATGACCTTTGAGTTACTCATCTCTAGCTTGTTTTTATAAAGGAAAATGCAGTGGAGGAATTGAAATTAGTTTATTTGTTTTTTTTCATTTGCCAACCACGCAGTCATTTCATCTTGGTACTGAATGAAATCAGCTAGTACATTTCAAAAAAGAAAAACAAACACATTTTCTCACCCCTTCCTCCTTTATATGGTCTTGGTCTTGAGGAACTTTAAAGATTGCTCAATACTGTATGATAATGGTATGACTCCACTGTTCTTTAAGCCAAAGCCAGATCATTTTAATGAGCAGTGGGTTGAATCTATAGCCTGTGGCTGAGTACTAAATGTCAAGTAAGTGCAAGTCAAAATTAATTGATACCGGACCTTAATTGTGTACATAGCGCTGTTAGTTTTGTCAAGTATTCAGAAGCCCAAAGAATGAGACATGGCATAAGAAGGCCATTTTTAGTAAAAATAAATACTGATCTTACAAATTTCTGCTAATTCTCTCTCCCACATTAAAGGGAATGTGAAATTGCGTTTGTTTCCAAGTTCATTTTTTTGTGGCCAACTTGTAGCGATAAGAATGTTCACCTGAGGTCTTATTCATTTCTTATTTATTTCTTGGCCCTTAGGACATGACTTGAATAAAAACAAGATGTTTTGGAGTCTAGATTTCCACCAGAAATCTCTCATAAACACAATGTGTGCTTTACATTCCCAAAGCATTAGCAATGATTTGCAAAACCATTGTTGTTTTCCCATGCACTGAGCCAGAAATCTCCACTTGATTAGCACTTACATACAACAAGGTTTACTTCGGTCTATATTGTGAAGATTTTTATTTTTATCCGAGTTGTTTGTTATGGGAGCTTTGTTTCGGCTATGGAATAAAAAATGGTAATTCTGACTTTTTTTCTCTAGCAATTCCGAGTTTATATCGAGCAACATTCTGCCAAAAAATGTCAGAATTGTGAGATGTAAACCCCCTAAACCCCCCATGACTATCTAACTCGCAATTCTAAAGGTTGCAAGTTTATTATTTTCATTATTTTATACGTTTTTTGTTTTTTTGGTGGATGCACAATCTACTGCCAGATCAGCCTGATCTCATGAAAGTGTAAATCTATAGACCGAATTGTATTTATCATGCAATTAATATGCAAAAAGAGTTTTTACGTGCACATGATATGTAGTCCTTGCGTGCATATGATACACACTTTATGCCGTGCTACGCACATACTCCACACCAATAATCTTACCCAAGGGGTTTACAGTGCGTATCATAAGCACATAACTCTTTTTTTGTAGATATGCATTTTCATGAGGTAGTGTTGGTCAGATTGACACTACTGCGTGAGCACATGCGTTTCATTTCAATGCCCATATAACTGGCACATTACATACATATTCAATACCCACTCTAGGTGTCAGTGCAGAAAACTGGGTTGATGTCAAAACCCATCTCCACACAGATGTCGGATTTTGGTTGAAAATGAAAGTTGGGTTGACATCAGCACTCTAGGTGTCAGTGCCCAGGGTCACCAAATACTCTTAATCCACCACTGCTCACCATAGGTCTGTCTTTGAAGGTTTAAAAATTATTATTCAAAATGAATTTCCAAGTGGAGAAAATGAATGCGTTTAACCCAGAACTTACAGAACCTGACTGTTGGACTCTATTGTCTCAATGTACTCAATGTACTAATTCAACTGGGGAAGTATAGTGATATCAAAGTTACAATTTGTACATTAGTCATCTGTGGCGTTTTGCCTTAAATAAACTTCAAACGGTCATTCGGGAAATGATGGTTGTACCAACATCTTGTGGACATCTTTAAATGTGTGACTAGCCATTATAGATGTGCAACGCCAGGAGAAACCCTTGAGAAAGCCCTGTTAGCTCCCAAATAAACATTACAGTTGAATCACTGAGCACAGCTGTTATTGTGCGACTGATCTGTTTCTTAATGACAGTGTAATGGATGCAACATGGTTTCAAATCAAAACAAAGACTTTCTGATTATCTTAACGCTGCAGGCTTGTGCAACGTCAGCCGATAGTATACCTATCCACCTTAAAGATAACGTCCTGGTTGTGTATGACAGAGGGACGTAGTCGACGGACGACTGAATGGGACTGCGTCAGAGAGCAAATATTGTTTGAGTACTATTAACGAGCAAAATGGAATTGGTGTGCGTGATGCGCATCACACACTCCGCCCCAGCTGCGCGGGTATTAATATACGAATATCCCTCCTTCAGGGAATATGGGTTGCATATGCAACCAGGATGTTCCCTTTCATCCGATAATGTCGGACGTAGTCGACGTTCGTTGACCGAAAGCAAGCAAGTCTCTACCCTCTAGTAGTGACCGTATGAACAGGAGAACTGTTTTCACAGATTTTAATTCACTGCCTGCAGTGGCTCAGGGGCAGTCTCTGCAGTTGAACCAGAGATAAGGACCAAGAGTATAAAGAGGGGCGGAAGGACATTTTTCTTAGCTCCCTCAGGAACCTGATGATCAGGAACAGCCTACTCCACCCAACTTGCAGGAAAGAGAGCACTCAAATGATCAAAGCTTTCAGGATCTCCTCATGGAGAGAAGACTCACTCAACAAATAGGGTCCTCTTCTAGGGACCAGCATGCTCAACAGGAATTCTATCCTGAATTTTAATTTTTAAAATTAAAAATAGTATGTATTGGACATTTATTGATATAGTCTAACAAAAATAAACATAAAAGTTGTCTGCAATATCTGAGTATATTTTTATATATCTATTTTAATATCGGTGCATTCAAGTTAAAAGGCAAACACACCAAATGACATCTATTTTTTCAGATGCTGTTCATTTTATAGCTAACACTGAAGCATGCTTTTTCACATTTGTTCTACTTCAATTATATCTAAGAGCTCAAACCTTTTGATGTTGACTGAGCTGCATAAATTCTCACCATGTGGATGGTTTTCAAAGGATGGTTCTGCTGCACGTGTGGAGCTGATTCTGAGTCAGTATCTGAGTGGGTGGACATCAGCCTACCATGCAGCCCAGGACGTTGGCCTCTTGCTGAGGAGATGTATAGACGCTGTCAACCGTTTGCCAGTCATCCGTGTTCAAGTTAGTTCATCATTATCCCTTCAAATAGCCTCACTAATGCGAAGCAAAAATGGGGCTCTCCCACACTGCCTGTTATGGCTCAACAGAGGTAAAGCTAGCGGTTCCCGACACTGCTGGCAAGGGGATTGGGGTCTCGTTGACTAAAAGAAACAAAGAAACTCTACATAACCCATTAAATGAAAACCAGAGAGCTGTGCCTTTGAGATAGAGTGAGCGAGAGACTGCCAGAGTTGTAGAATGAGGTGGAAAAGAGATTTATTTATTATCAGACTTTTCTGCACAACATGGTGTATTACAAAATTAATTATTTAAATTGGAATTGAGGCTCTGAATAGAAGTGAATTGTTTTTTTTTTTACAGTTTTTGTTTTAGTCATAGTTTTTTTTTATAATTTTTGTATTTATTTACTCAATATTTTGTTATGTCATTTAAAAATTTCAGCCAATTTTACCTTTAGCTAAATAGCATAGTTGTAGTCAAGGAAAATAACATGTTATGGTGTTGTCCAACGCATTCTCACCCCAAGGCGTCACCTTTGACCATGCTTCAATATTTGACGTTTTAGGCGCCCTTTAGCGTCACTTACATGACGCGATCCTACGGCGTCATCAAACTGACGCTAAAGGAAAGCGTCAGTTAGAGGACGCGGTTAGGTTTAGGTGTGGGGTGGGGGTAGGGTACACGCGATCCTAGGGCGTCATCTAACTGACGCTAAAGGGCGCCTAAAGCGTCAGATATTGAAGCATGTCCAAATGCTTCCCAAGGCGTCAGTTAGGTGACGCCTTGGGAGTGAGAATGGGCTGTGTTGTCACATTAGCAGTAAAATCTATATATTTTTCCGTCTACCCACTCAATCACACATTTATTCATCCATCTATCTATCCATCCATCCATACATACACTCACTCACTTACTTCCATCCATCCACTCACCCTTTTATCCATCTATTCATTCATCCATGCATTCATCCATCTATACATCTAATTATCCTTACATCCATCCATCCATGCATCCATTTATCCTTACATTCCTCCATCCATGCATCCATTCATCATTATACTCCCCCATCCATGCATCCACTTAGCCTTCCATTCCTCCATCCATGCATCCATTTATCCTTCCATTCACCCATCCATGCATCCATCTACCCACCCAACCACCATGCATCCAACCAACCACCCAACCAGCCATTTACCCATCCATCCATGCATCTATCTACCCACCCATTTATCCATCCATCTACCCAACCACCTATTTATTCATCCATCCGTCCATCCATCTACATAATGAAGGATATATCTGCTGACTTAAAAATTCAATCACCTGCATTCCGACACCTGTAGACCTCACCTGATGACATTCATGGATGTTTAAGTGTGATTTAGGTGCCCAAGTGCTTTTTACGGCCACTATGTAATCTTAAAAAAATGTATACGAAACAAGCACACATATTAACAGAGAGATCCTGGCATGAATCCTGAAAGATTAAATTATGGTATTGGAAAGCAAGAGCCTTGCTGACTTCATCGTGGATCCAGCCCACATGGGTTTAAAATAACTGTCAGTTAATAAAAAGTAAATAACAATGTTATTTTCAAGCAATTTCAATGTTACGGTGATAATGAATCATCAGCTATATCTCATTCAAAAGTGTTAGTATGAAAGGGATCAACGATGCTAATTCAAAGAAAATCTAGTTGCTTAGTCTTTTTAATTTGTCATGTATAGGTGCCAACTTGTAATGAACAGCGAGAAATAATTCAATCAGCAACCACTCAAATTAGCATTCAAACAACTCAGCTGCTGCTATCACTCATCTACAACTTTGGATATGGAAGAAAACTTGGAACACTTTATTAAAGGAGCTGTATGCAAAAAAAAAAAAAAAAAAAAAAAAAAACGTATTTCAATTAATCATATTTTTTCCAGATATGTCACTATTATACATTTCACTCATTTCACTCTTAGAATAAATTAAACACATACAGTACTTGAAACAAACACAATTGCAAATGACAACTAAAGAGTGGTGGGAAATCTAGAAAAAAGGGAGTTAGGAAACTAATGTAAACAAAGTAAAAGTCCTTAAATTAATCTAAGACCAAAATAACTGAATGTATGTGACAAATGTATTATATCAAAATATATTTTAATACATTCATATAATATAGTGTATTGGCATATATGTTAATACATTTACAATTGGATTATTAATATATTAATATAAAGACTATGAGTTGTTCAATAATAATTAGCTTTAAAGCAAATTATTCCAACAATATCTGAAAAATATTTACTTTGTGTTTGCATGTTGCTTTTTACATTATTTCTTTTTTTTAGTTTTATATAAAATATCACAAACCCATGGAGGACGAAACCTGCAAAATATGTATACGTATATTTACCACATATTCCTACAAAAATACAGAAATGCACAAGGAGATAAACTAAAAATTAAATAAATACAGATACATACATCCATACATTCATAGAAAGACAGACATTCAGACCCATTAATGAAAAAAATAATACAATATATAACAAATATATGGTTGGGGAAAAATGCATTATTATTATTATTATTATTATTATTATTATTTATATTTAATTAGGTGGAAAATATAAAGTTTTTTGTTTTTCTTTCTATATTTCTGTTTTTCTTTTATGGTTTATTTTAGAGTGTAGTTGTGTACTTTTTTTTTCTTTCTTCGTGTTACATACAAAAGTTTAATTTTCATTTCCAGCTAGAGTACATTTAATTAGATATTGCATTATTTTTCAGCAATGAAGAATATCTACTTTGTGTCCCAGAACTCCCTATAAGTGTTAGTAAACAAGAGAGCTTCAGAAGAGCACTCCTGATGATTTGTTCACTTTCTGCTACAAATGCTGTGCTGATTCAGTGAGAGCAAATGTACAACTGAATAATTGTATAGAACCATCCAGCCATACATTTCTGAGAGGGCTGGAATGAATATTCAAGGATTGACACAGAGGTCATCCTATGGTGTGCTGTTCTGAATATAAAGCTTTATTGATCTAATAATCTCAGTGATCTAATAATCTAATATTCAATATGATGCTATTTCCAATGCGAATTGAATCATGAATGTAAATATTCTATGTTGAGTAGTGTTTCTTAATTGGTTTTGCTGTGATGGAAAACGTGAACTGTTAAATTCTGGAAGGAAACCCAGCTAATGTACTGTATATTAAGGGACTATGATCATAGAGACATGCAGGTGGACACGTATGTACCCTAAAAACCACTATGGAAACGTACTAACAACTATTAGTTGTCGCGTTGTCCTTCAGAACCTTTTAAACAATATTTCTGAACTGCTGGTGTGCTGTTTTCCTAAAATGACAATTTAAAACCTATATCTATGCTTAAGCTCTTGCACAATCCTATTGCATATCATGGTAATGATCATAAATTTGTAGTGAATCATGTGGGTGTATGCTAAAACTTTCACTGCAGCAGCCTTCTGGCTGTTTCATCATGTCAATATGTGTGCACTATGTTTTAGCGATCTTCTCATAAAACATTCCCACTATACACTGAAAGATTAATATCTGTGGGTGTATCTAATAAAGGTTGGTTGTTTGAGAGGTTCTCTCATACTGCGTAATATATTACGCTCAGGGAAAACCTCTTTTCCACAAGATATTAAAGCCAAAAATTAGTCTTAATTTTGAGTTAACGTAAAACGCGTTGTGGCAGCATGCAAACATAAGCAAGGCGGCTCACGTGCCAATGTGCCTAATGGCTGTCCTGCGGCAAGTTTACTTCAGATCCAATGGGGGCACTTTGCGCACACCACGTCACCTCCTTCATCTCACCGCCTTCAGTCACAGCCCATTCTCACCCCCAAGGCGTCACTTAACTGACGCCTTGGGAAGAATTTGGACATGCTTCAATATCTGACGCTTTAGGCGCCCTTTTGGTACCTGATACGTTTTCCGGCGTTTATATCCTTTTAGTCTGCCGAGTGTTCGCCGCTGCGACTCACTCGAGTTGCTCACCGACGGACAACGGCCACCATATACAGTATATATGACATACACATTTAAATAACATTAAAATGATGTTCTCTGTACAGTCATTGTGACTTTGCACAAATTGTCAAATAGATAATCTTTTTTATACAAGTCCACGAATGTCCACGATTCATTGCTCTTGTATATGTAAACCTTTGCTGCAGCTTGTAATGTGAGCAATTTATTATCGTAAACAGTACAGTGAGGCTTTTTTATCCCTTTGGGATACAGTAACAAATGAAGCAAGCCTATAAAGGTTGAGTTTTTTTTTTTTTTTTTTTTTTAAATAATAATGATCCAAGTGCAACCTACAGTAGAAGCATATGCTGAATGTTCATCTCATGCCTATAATATATTTCCAGGGCTTAGATTCCCATTGGATCTCCATTCACCTGTAGGGGCACTGGGGATAAAAACTGTCACGTAACAGCAGCTATGCCATTTATTAGCCATTATTTTTGGACTTACTGCCTGTGAATGTGAGCAGCACTGTACATGGAAATATCGAATTGCCTGTGGAGGCCCTCTTCAGTGTTTGCAAGATTGTGCACAAAGTGGCTCTCAAACGAAGAGGTCAGGATCTCTGAGAAAAGATGCTTCTGGGGAAATCTCTGATGGCAAATATTGTCTGTTCCATAGTCATTAAAGTATAAAAGAGCACTGCTATTAGGTAATGTTAAGCACAGAACAAGCCCCGCAGGAGAGAATAGTCTCACATTCTGGTTTGCTTCCATGCTGTCAAGACACCCTCCGATAACCTCTAGCATGTAATCTATAAACAGTGTTTATCCAAGTGTCTGCAAGGCAAGGAATCAAGAAGCAGCCATCATTTTCCCTGTCACCCATTATCTGGCTGCCAGGCATTGTCAAAATCTGAGGAATCAATTAGTGTGGAGCATCTTGACAGCAAACACTGGCCCTCATGATCGCCCTGCTGATGGAAGGAGACAAAGTGTAAGTAATGAAGACAGCCACCCACGACCCATCCCTGCCTGAAAATATCTCTGTTTGCGGTCCGCCGCATGGATCATGGACTGGATTTGGAATCAGCGAAGCAACAAATTTTATTTAATTTTAATTCATTTCTACTGTTACTGTTTTTTTTTTTTTTTAACAAGCTGCATAATGTCTTTTAGTTTTGTTAGCTGTATTTTGTGTACCTGTTGGGTTAGTTTAATATCAGATTTAATATAATTCAATAAAATAAATATCATTTAATATAAGTTTAATAATCCCTGATTGAGAATACAGCACTGATCATGTTAATATATATATATATATATATATATTATTTTATTTTTTTATTTAACAGTCCGACATACATACAAACCAACATGGTGCAGTAGTGAGCAATCTTGTAAATCCATAATTCCAGAAGTGACATGTGATTTAAGTGTTTGATCTAAGTGTGTATGTGAGTGAGTGTGAGTGTGGGAATGTGTATGCGTGTGTATGCGTAAACAAAGTAACCATTTATTATTCATTACCATTGTCATTACCATCACCACCCCACTCTACCACCATATTGCCAATACCATGCTGGTTGACCTTTAACAATGTAACAATTGCCATTGTCAATCCTGTATAAAAGTAAAAGATTATATAATAAGAAAATATAAGATAACCTTCCCCCACATTTCATCAGTCCCTATCTTTTCCTATTTTTTTTTTTTTGTGTGTGTTAAGTACAATGTCTAAAGTGCATTAAAAGAGGGAGTACAGTGCGAGAGTGAAGATATTTATAATGCAACAAAAGACGTATTTTCAAAATGGCGTTGGCGCTGTATCAAATCAGACAAATTTTCCAACTAGCATGCACTGCTAGTCAGCCGCTGATCTTCCTGCCCATCACTTTATCAAGTCGAACAAGCCTCTCTTCTTTTCCCCGATGACGTGTTTACTGCCGCAAGGGCAGGACAACCTGTCACTCACATAAGAACGACCAACAGCAAACCATGGCCATCAAATCAATTCCGCTTGGACAAAATCGAGTCCTGGCCTACATTGTTTTTTTGTTTTGTTCAAGAAGCTTTTTTACTCAGATAAACATCACAAGGGAAGAAACTAACTATCACTACCTCTGTTTCATGTCAACTTTCATTCTATCCATCAGATTAAACTGCATCGTAAATAGATTCTGAAGATGGTTGGAGGGACTGGCATTTTGAGAAAAAAAAATACAAAGAAAAAACTTTTATTATTCTATTTGAAGCAATGTGCCCTGGTGAATTATGCACAATAAGACCAGAAATGTGCATTAAGGAAGTAAACCAGGTCAAGTTCTATGTCATGTTGATAATCAGAGAAGCCGCTGAATCTCATGGGCAGTGCAGGTATTGTTTGGAGAAACATGACGAGCGGCTCCTTTGAGTTTACGCCTTTATTACACATGCGCTTGGTTAGATCCATATCTATAATTAAGTCCTTTTACCAGATAAAGGGTCGAGTGCTGTTGTTTTTTGTGCTTCTGCTGTGATTCTATGAAGTCACATGTGTACAGTATATCACAGCGGCCAATCCCTGGGGTATTAATGTAATAGCGGAGAGTGCAGACAGTGTGTTACTCTTTGTGAAGACGTAATCTCAGCATGATGTGCTTTTTTTAAATTCCTCCTCCAGCTCCATGCCTACCTTTGCGGTTGCCTTTCAACAAGCTGTATTTTTCAAACTCAAGGACAAGCGATATACAGTAGGCCTACATCATATTGGTGCCACAGAACAAAAATAAGGACTATTATGCTTTAATTCCTTTCTCTGACAGAATATACCAGTTATAACGTTCCTTTATTTTTGATTGTGATAAACTTGTGTAACCTGTCAGATGCAAAAATTCCCTTGCAGGACTGAGAGGATTTTCTAAACACATGCTAATCCAGATGTAAATGTGGATGACCTTGAGTTTGTCTCAACCATTGATTACTGTGTAATTACAAGAATCATATAATAGCAATAATAATAATAATGTATTACAATACTTGCCTAGTTTAAAAAAAAAAAACTGTGATTAAGGGGAAGATCTTATCTAATAAATTATATATAACCCACCATTGAACTTTTTATTTTTAAAGAAACTAATTCTTCTATTCAGAAAAAGTAACTTCATCAAAAGAAAATACATAATATTGCTAAAGATGCAAACTTTCTATTCATGAAATATTATTTCATAAATTTTTCCATAATTTTTTTAAATAAAATAAATGCAGTCTTGGTAAACAAAAAATACTTATTTCAAAAACATAATGAAATCTTGCCAACCCTGAACTAAATTATATATGATTTTTTTTCATCATTAATATTGTAATTATTATTAATGATCTCAAATATTATACCATCATCAAGTGAACAGATCGATTCATATTAGATTTAATTTAATGTTGATGTATTTTGATGTAGGTTACAATGTCGATGTGAGGATCCGTGCTCTGACAATGTAGGTGTAGTTTGTTTTCGTTTTTTTGTTTTTTTTTGTTTTAAAAAAAGGGGGGAAAATGTTGGTTTAATTTTATTTTGACGGTCCCTTTAACACATTCTCTTGTCTATAAGTAACATTGCACCTACATGTCTACTAACTCTCATTAAAGTATTAGTAGAGTATTAGCAGACTGGTTAGAACAAGTAGACATGTAGTTGCAAAGTTACTAGTTAACAGCATGTTCAAAAAGGACCATCAAAATAAAGTATTACCATGTCTTCATGTTTAATAATGAATGTTGTTTTAAATTGTTTACTTTTTTATATTGGCAGAACCATTACAGTATGATGTGTGCAGTGTTTGTGTTTGACAGCTTGCTTGTAACTGGCCAAACTAATTACAAACTGTTTACAATAAGGACTACAATTTTTTACAACTATGCCAGTTTCCAAAGATCAGAAATCAACCAGCCTCAAAACTTCCACAAAAAGCAACAACAACAACAACAAAAACACCAATTAGCAATCCAGGGTCGCTCAATTTTCAAAAGCACATACAAAAAATTGAACAAGAAATCATGTGTTTGACACGACCACATAACAATTGTTAAGTGGATTTCCATGCTTCTTTTGATGTAAATGGTTCTGACTTGTGTCCTTTAGAAGGTCACGTGTTGGCCTCTCCTCCTTTCCATATTAATCCATTTAAATTTAATCAACCAGACCCATAAGTACAGCTCACTCCAGGGAACGGCCTGCAAGAAGACACCATTAGTGATTAAGCCTTTGACAGGTGACTATTAGACCTTGTACTTGTGCTGTCTCTTTGCTCTCTGCAGTTTTGTTTCCGTGCTTATATCTATTCTTCTATTATTTGATTAGCAACCGTGTTATTGCGCTCAGTGTGATGTAGTGGGTGTTATGTTTGGTTGATCAATACATAAAAGGCATCGGCAATGCAATTAATGTCTTTCCTGCTTTTTCAGCAAGCTGTTGAGAGCTGTAAATATCCCCCTTTTTCTGCTGCCAAATTTAGTTACCCCTCAACGCCTCTGATAATTTGTGTGTGAGCTTGTGCTTGAGTATAGTTGTCTGTGTTTGAATACATGTTCTTATAAACTGGTTAGTGCTTTATGCAGTCTATTATATTGTTGGTCCATGAATTTGATTGGCTGAGTGGTGTTCCAAGAGTGCTGATATAACAAGCTAACACACTGTGTCACTTTGTTTGCCATTTCCACAGTCTGTGTATTAGTGGTGTTGATTTTCATTGTTGAGAGAGTCATTGAATTATTCCCCCAATCGAGTTGTTCAAAACGTCTCAGGTTATGACTATAATCGTCGCAATGTTACGTCTATGGGATTTTTCAGCCGCTTTTTTTGCCCTTAGGGCAATCACCGTACCTCTGACCGCTTATGAAAGTCATAGCACACCTCTCCTGAATAGGCCGCACAATTTGATCCCTCACTCAGGGTCTGTGACAAAAGCTGCAGGAGGAGTTGAGTATCAGATCATTAAAAAAAAAGAAACTGAATGAATTGTTCACAATACAATCTATGCCTGGTGCCTGATGAAGACCTGTGGGTCGAAACGTTGCTTTTTAATACATTTTTGGAGCAGTACTTTTCAGTGTGCGGACTTCACACTTCTTTTGGTTGCAATACAATAACATGCATTTGGAAAATAGTTTGGGTAAATATTAATTTCAAGACAACATCCAGTTGTTAAGGAAGAGGCCTACATTTAATCTTGCTGTATGTTTTTGATTCCACAAAAAAATTGGTTTGTGAATCAGACCATATTCGTAGCATTTTTTATTTTATTTTTTATTATTCCCCAGTAATAGGGGGTTGTTTTGGGAATAGGGGTTAGCTTTGCGTTGTCTGTTTTTGATTTCAATCAATTTCAAAGTCATGAGAGTCTCTTTTCCAACATGCAGTTAGAAGTTAGCATCCAGCATGTATACGGGCGCAGCAGCAAAAATAAAGAAATGCAGCCTTTGTAATTCTAAGGGCCAGAAAGGAAGTGGAATTGTTCACAAAAACAAATACAAATTATAGAAAACAAATAAAAAGTTGAGCCTGGTAAATCGGCAGATGTCCTTTAGATTGAGGGCTCTTAAGGCAATCAATAGAAAGACAACTCAGCCCGACCCATGTTTAAGTTTTGAATCACTGAAATGGAGCAGACAGAACTGGCCAGTTATGAGAGATTTCCTTTATTACCTTTAAAATGTCACATGCTTATTGAATGCATCCTCAAGGGATGAATTATATTTTTCTACGCAATGAAATTCACATCAGACTAGAACTTTTTGTAAAGCGCAGTATGCAATTTAATGTGTGAACTTCCATCCAGAATTCCTGTTATGACATCTCATAATCATGAAATATGTATGATGCCCTGGGAGAGATATTGAGAGCCATGTAATTGGCTTACATCAGCATAGCAGAACCTTTTGGTGTTGTTTCAAGACAAATGGGTGACAATTGGTTTCCTGTCTGGGCTGAGTTTTTTTTTTTTTTTTTTTTTTTTTTTTTTTTTTTAAACCACATTATCACATCCATCATACACTCTCTCTACAGACTCAAAAGGCAACATGCTTTTTATAAATCATAATCATATGAGAGAGAGAGAGTAAACAATGACAGAATTGTTTCTTTGGTTAAGGATTAAATGATTTGGATTGGATATGCTTACACTCTCATTACAAGACTTTTTAGTTACTGAATAAACATTTCTTTTCAACACAGCAGCTAACACAATGATGAATTAAGCTATGCTGTTAACAGTGACCTTGTTTTGCCTTCGTCCATCATTGCCTTGCCATCGGCTCCTGTTTTTGCCTAACTCGCACTGCTTAAACTGGATAATCCCCTGCTAAAATGTATTCCATTGCTTAAAATTATCTGCATGTCTTCAATGCGGCAAAAGATCAAATAAAGCCATAGCATCCTTAATCCACTCATATCACGACTGCCAATGTGTGAAAGTTCCAAGAATTTTTTTTAATTGTGAAAATCTTGTTTAAGACAGCCTAGATGGAATTGAGTTTTGAAATATATATTATTTCTAATGAGAGATCATCTTGTCTTTTTCACTTGCAGATAATCTGCCAAAAAACATTTCGAAAGCTTCAAAAACCGTTGTTGCACCAATTGTTAAAAGAGCCCATTATAAAATAATCGACTTACGGAGCATAAAATTAGATGGAATCACAGGTAAAAGGCTGGAATAAAACTCATCAACATGCACACTACATTTACCCACCGGATAAAAAAAAAAAAAAAAACATCAGGTAGAAAAATGTCTTATTCTATAGCATTCCCATATTAATTATAAAGTTGCCATTTCTTTGTGGCTTCTAACTATTTTGCTTTACTTTGAATCATATATGGACAAGTCAGTCAGATCACAAGAACAGCCTGGAACAAATCTACTTCTCAAAAAAGAAAATTAATCAGGATAATTATTTTTCATTGATCATATATCAAGTGTTTTTTTTAGTTCAGCTGCTGGCTCTCTTGTTTCACAGCATACTATTTATCAAGACCAGCAGAAATGCTTTATTTTAAATAATGCCAATAAAAATAACAAAACAAGAGTTAAACTTGGCGATTGTCTTCACTATTGTGACATACATCCAATTGAAACAGCTTCTTAAACAAGAAACAATTTATGGCAGGACTTGATTTCGTCCATGTGGAATTGGATGGTTGTATTTTGCAATTGGTTGATCTCATGTATGTGATAAAAAGTTATTTTGATTAAAGATCAAGAGGCACATGGACTTTTTTTAAGTAATGATGTGCATGGATATTTTATTTATAAGAAATACCGCAATATTCCTTAAAAAAGTAAAAGATTTTAAGGTGACTTTAATTTCTCCACTAATTTGATCACTAAATTGGAACTGGCTCCATGGCTGTTTTTCCTAACACTAATTAGGGACTCCGAAAAAAGCACCAGGGGGACTAAAAAGGAAATATCCATATTTTGTTTTTTGTTAAAGATTTTTATGTCATAACATGCTGGATTATTTCGTTTTATATATTTTCTTTCATTTTTTAAATGGGCCTCAGTGCCTGTATCACATACAGTTGTGCATGTATCTGAAAGTCTACTTCACAGTGTGCAGCTAACGATAGATTGACAATCTTGCTTATCAAGTAATTAAATAAACAGACATTAAATATTGATTTGAGCTGAAATTATTTGAACAAAAATCCTCCAGAGCAAGGTTGCCTCGGCCAAATACAGAAAATATTGACGTATAATTCCATGAATGAGTTAGTCAAGTATTCTGGATCTGTGATTTATTAAAAAAAAAAAAATAATTTGTATAATTTTAAACTGAATACATTGAAAGCTATATATATATATATATATATAGCTTTCAATGTATTCAGTTTAAAACTATAAACTATATAAATATACATATATATATATATATAGTATATATAGGCCTATATATATATTCAAAAGTAAAAAAAATAAACCGTCAAATTGTATCGTCAAATCAAAAGCAACAACAGCAACTTATATCATCTCATTTGATTGATTAGGAGTGAATCATCTTTAAATGAATGAAAATCGTTCAAGAATGCACTGTAAAGTAGGCTATTTAAGGAATCAAGACTAGTTTAGCATAACCCAATAATGCATGCAAATGTTGTTAATGGAGTATGTCAGTGTTACATTAATGTTTTATATTAAGAAAATAAAAATAAATAAGTAAATCATTGTTAGTGTCCATACCTGTGGTGGGCTACCACACACACACACGCACGCACACAGGGTCTCCATTGTTACTTTTTAGTGATTAACAGTGTGTCGTTTACATCCATCAACAGTCTTGGTTAAGTAGGGTGTTCTGCCATTCTGTAATTGTTTACCGCAGCGGGTTTGCCTCCGGGTCACCTTTATTATGACTGTGTGGAGGACCTGAGGGCGGGAGCGCGCAATCATCATCACGCTGGTCTGTGATATTTCTCAGGGACGAGACTCGACTGCGGCGGCGAGCAGAGATTTACTCTAATGCAAAGCCCTCAACACTCGCTCTTTCTTTTGGCTTTGCTTACCTCTCTGGTCGATAAGCTCCGCGTGATTTAAGCATTATTGCTTAAAGTATGCGACCCAGAACAACTTTTGCCCTTATATTCAGACAGTTCCTTGGCGAGAATTGAATTATATTCCGTTTGATCGACGGATGACCATCATGTTTAATGCTGTTGGAAATGTACCGGTTTTCCGTTTTGTTGGATTCAACGGGGGAGGCAGCACGTTTTAAAGTTTATTTTTGCGACATGGAGTCGGATCGATAATGATTTTAGTTCGGCTGTAATACTGCTCGGACTAAAGGTAAAAGTCTTCGTTGGAGTGGATCCTGAGAGACTGATATCTGTGGAGTAACCTCGGGGATTAAACGCGAGTGGAATCAAAAGCGCGCGGCTGATATGGGTGAGTTGGCATCCTGGGATACAGTTTATCCGTTGCGTTGATGATTCATAAAAAAAAAATCTCTATATTTATAATTGATGTTATGTAATTTGCAGATTTAAAACATATAGTGGTCCATTTATGTAACATTAAACAAAAATGCACATTTTCCCATATTTTTATTTGTAGCCAGTTAAAAAAGTCAAACTATAGGCTAAAGTAAAATATTCGTTTTTTCTTCTTCTTCTGTATTTATTAGATGATTCATTGCAATTTTAAAATTATCTCAAAGTGTTGATAATATCACATTTCAAATCATTTTTGGCTTGCCAGTGAAAATGATTGGCTTTTTTTTGTTATTTCAACGCATCAATTCGTGATGGGCAGTTCGACTCATTTCCACGAATCGATTCGTGTCAAAGTAGCAGTTTGAAAAGAAGCTTTTGCGTTATTACGTGGTCCCTGACATGTTTTAAAATATTCCAATAAAGTAATTTCTGCCATTAATTTCTAGTTTGGTTGGACTGGAGAGAATATGTTTTGAAAGAAGACACAGATTTTCATTTTACTTGCGTTTTATATTCTTTCAATGCAATACCTAAAGTATCGAGAAAGATGCGTTACAATTTCAGTAAGCCCGGTAAATCTTTAACATACAGAACACCCAATAAAAGAAACACTCTTTCTTTAGGGGAACACAAAAAAGACGCCTCATAAAAAATGCCTCAGTGAAAAATGCCACAGAATCAATGTCAATGGTTATCCAGTAGAGCTGTACGATTCTGGATAAATTGACAATAAGGATTTTTTTAGTTTCAAAAGTCTCGGTTACGTATGGTAACCCTCGTTCCCTGAGGAGGGAATGGAAATGTGCGTGAATCTGGTCATGGAGGAATAAACATATGGGGTCACCGCAGGGGCCGCTACACATGGACACCCAGCCAAACACAGGTTCCACAAGCATACGAGTGTAGGTCTGGCATCAGACGCTCCGCAACGTCTTACTGCTGAAGGGGTGACGAGGAACTCACTGGGTTAGCCATTTCTGGGGAACACTACTGGAACAAAAAGACGCAAGTTTCCGGGCCATGGGGGCGAAAGTGGCATTGCAAGCCGGCACTAAGAACAGGTCCCTCGCGCTACTGGCCACTGGGGGCGAGTGTACCGGAAGATACCGGCTCTACACAGAGGCTATAGAATCTGGCGAAAGTGTTAGGTATCACCGAGCCCGGAGCTCTACATAAATTCTGTCAGCGAGGCGCCTTGAGCCAGCGCCCAGGAGGAAGCAACACTTCTAGTTGAGTGTGCTCGCAACCCAAACAGGCAAGGGACGCCTTGGGCTTCGTAAGCCAAGGCGATGGCATCCACTATCCAGTGGGCCATCCTCTGCTTGGAGACAGCCTTTCCCTTCTGCTGGCCTCCATAACAGACGAAGAGCTAATCTGAGGTCCTGAAGCTTTGCGTTCTGTCCACAAGCCAGGGCTGGGTCTGCCTCCTCCAAAGGCAGCGCTTGCAGGTTCACTACCTGGTCCCTAAAGGGAGAGGTAGGAACCTTTAACCATATCCAAGCCGGGGTCTCAAGACAACTTGAGAGTTAGCCGGCCCGAATTCTAGGCACAATTTGTCGACCAAAAACGCTTGCAGGTCCCCTACCCTCTTGATTAAAGCCAGAGCAGTCACGAGCACTGTCTTTATTGACAGTATCTTTGACTCAGCTGACTGCAGTGGGTCAAAGGGAGGTCTCGGCAGTGTGCTGAGCACCAGAGACAGGTCCCAAGAATGTAAGAGGGGGGTCGAGGCAGATTCAGTCTCCTCGCTCCTCTCAGGAACCTGACGATCAGGTCATACTTTCCTAACAACTTACCTTCAACTGCATCATGATGTGAGGCAACATACACATTGAGGGTGGAGGGAGACAGCCTTCGCTCCAACCCATCTTGCTGGAAGGAAACCACAACTCTGATCTGACTTCTTCAGGAGTCTTCCTATTCAACAAACAGGTTTTACTTCAGAGCATAGAGGCGCCTCATTGAGGGGGCTATAGCAGAAGTGATGGTGTCTACCACTCCTTGGGTTAGGTAACCTAAAACCTAGAGGAGTGAGAGGTCCAAGGAGACTGGCTCGGTGGGTTACCTCTCACTGTGATCCTCAGGTCACCAAGGCTATTAACCGAAGTAGGCTTCTTCTATAAGCGTTAGATCGAGTAATAAGTGAAGGGGCTCCACCTCTTTCGAGGTAACGGAGTCTTTACCATAACGCCGCAATGGTCATGTTCTCGCAATGAGAACATAAGTCATCCATGAGCACCATTTCAGCGTTTCTATACCCCAAGGACATGATGATATATCACATGATGATATTTTGCACATTCAAAATATCTTCCGCTGGAAGTCATTCAGGTTTGAAACAATGAAATAATTTTCATTTTTGGATGAATCATTCCTTAAAAAAACATGGGTACAACAAATTATACATCAGTATGCAAAGTGCCACTCTTAATATTGAATTATGAAAGATAAAGCTTGTCTTTAGGCAAGGCAAGGCAAGTTTATTTATAAAGCGCATTTCATAAAAAAATGGTAATTCAAAGCGCTTTACATAGGAGTTAAAATAATCAAAATAAATAAGAATAATTAAAACAGTTTAGAAAAAAAAAAAAATAAACTAATATAATAATAAACCCCTCTCTGAGATGGAAGAGATTGAGCTGATTTATGGTGCCACTGAACCTCGAGCCCAGGGACGTACTCTGCTGGGGTGGTGCTACACCAGTAATGCCCAGCGGGAACTGTAAAGCGGGTCTTTATAGTTATGAGCTTCTCTTTTATTTAATTGGAACATTTAATTTATTTAGGCCTCCAAACTTTTAGCATTCCTAATCCTGAGCCGGTTACTTAAGTGCAAATCAATTGTCTTGCTCCTGCAACACATTATTCATTGCAGTGAGGCACAGTTACAGCACTCTTCAATCTAACAATTAATGTGTGTTGAATCTATCATTTTAATATTGCAGCTTTGGTTTGACTGCGTAAATTATGTGCTTGAGCTGTGGTCACATGTGGATAAAATCCAAAGTCCCAGCTCTGGAACCATTTGCAGCACCATTACTATCTCTTGTTGAATACTGAATGGATTTCATCATGTGGAATGATCTCTTATTTAACCACTCTAAAATTTCATTATCCTAAAAATTGTATGATCTTGGAACACATTAAAGTGTAGGTCTTGACATTGGTATGGAAGAGCCACGGTGAGCTTAATTCAAATAAAAATGAAACCTTTCTCAAGATGTTTAGAAAGGTTTAGAAAATATTTGGTTGCAACTTGCAGGACATATGCATTTCAGTTCATTTTGTTTTTTTTATTATGGATTAATATTGTTGTGATTTATTTGTGATTCTTGAGACATGAAAGGAAACATGTCCCTCTATCAATTTATTAGATTTTATCTTTACTTTATCAAAATATAGCCATTACATTATCACTCACTTCCTCTAAAACGAAATATAGGACCACAACATAATTCAGATTAAAATTAAAACAACTTCATTTAAATTGAAATTACACTTGCACTTGCCCGACAGAAGGAAAAGGTTAATTTGTGGCCGTTTAATTTTTATGCAGCATATTTTGTGGGTAAATTCCTGAACAGTTTAATCCAAAAAATGATTCCTTGAAAAAGAAAAAAAAAGTTTTTATACTGCTTGTCTTTCCCCAGTATTCAAGAACTAGTGTTATGAAATGTTTCAGGAGTCTCATTACTGGGAATTGACTATGTAGTCATGCAAAGCTGTATTTTTACTTCAAATGGGACCAAATCATGCTCAAGAGTGCATCCTATAGAGAATCTAACACTTTGAGAACTTTGCATTGGCTATGAGTCATAGTTCATCTTACTTGAGGGAAAGTTTGTAGAGAAAATGACCATTGTTTTACATTCCAAGAATAGGCATATTTGCATTTCATGTGCCCATGTTGCTCACACGTAAGCCATTAATGTAATATTTCACATTTCAGTGTTCCTCTCAAAGTTTAGTTTAGAGAAATAGGAAGTTTTAATATGGAAAGTGCAGTTTTTTATTAAATGTTTGCTCAGTCTATCATATGGCTGAAGTGATATTAAAATTAGTGTTGACTTGACAGCTGAGCTTGATGCAAGCAGCGGGATATCAGTTATATTTAAAGATTAGTGAATCTATGAAGTCTAGTGAAACAAATATTAATAGGCAAACTAATGAGTTAAAACCATTTAATTCCATTCTGCTTCAAATGTGCATGTTTTATCCAGGTTTTGCTATTATCTTGGCACTTTGGGTAATAGCCCCTTACTTCACCGAAGCATTTATATGAAATATCAGCTTGTCACTGTGCCAAGGAATACAACAGCTGACTCTGCTGTATGTGCCAGCATCTTCCCCAGCTATTTGAAAGGGGCCTGTCTGCCACAGTTGTACAATGTTAAATGAGTGGCTTTTAAATGAACTAACCTTGGGTGAGCTATGGCGCATGGGCTTTCAAAGTGTTTTAATTTGCGGAGTAAAAAAATCTTGTCCGGATCGATTTTTATCTGCAGTAATACTCATAGGTGGCACACTTGCCACCATGGTCCTTAGATCTCTGATTCATTCTACACTCTACAATTTGCTGTCAAATACTAACTATTCTGCTGCATTTGTGGCCTGTTAGTAATTATCTTGGTTTGAGTTGCATCAAAGACATTCAGAGTCAAAAGTTTGGTGAGGAATACATTGTAAATATTCAAACTCGTTTGCAATTGATTGGCACTGCCTTGGTAGATAAGGATCTTACATTAGAGAGTTACTGCTATCATCTAGCAGTAGCTGGCAGTATGTTGGATTGAATATAAAATATTACACCTGGAATTTGAAAGTTCTTGAGACCAATTTGCTGCAGAATTTAAAACGGAGACCAAGATGGTTTTAGCATTACAACATTAAACTTCTGCTTATACACTTATTGCTAAGGGTTGGAGATTCGGAAGAAATATGCTTTTAGCAGCCAGATCATCAATTTAAAAAATGCCTTTGGTAATTATTGTATGATGATGTCCATTATTGTATGATGACAGACAAACAACCAGGTAGTTCTTGCACTTTTGTACACCTTTGTACTTGTAGCTTTTTTTCTTGGAACTTGAGGGTGGCTATTTTTTGACTACATTGGTATTTTTGTGCCTACAGGTAATGGACAGTGCAGTGTGTGTTTCTACAATCATTGTGAGGGTTAATCTATTCTGATTAATTTTACCTTTCCTATTTCTTGCTCTTAAGACTTGCATGGACAGTGGTAAAACATGACCTAAACATAATGACCCATTACAAATGTCCTTGTAGAGAAGGAAACAATATGTGTGAGTGTAATGGACTACCAGTGAAGCATAAAAATTGGTAATAGTCAACAAGTCAGTTGGAAACACAGAGAGATGCGCCTGGGCAATTTTTTTCTCCTCAAATATCTTAAAGCCCGGGACACACTAAGTCCACATCGTCGGCTGAAATTGGTCCTCGTCTGCTTTTTTTTGGCTGGATACTTAGAGAATACACATATGACTCAGAGGGGCTGCATATGGAGAAACACTGGGGTATCCAGCCCGCAAGGTAAAATGTTTTAACCCCAGGAGTGGCAAGGTGGCTTGCCAAGGGAAGACACATGCTCGGAGAGGTTTACAGTGGAATACACATGTGGGGGTCACCACTGGGGAACCAAGCACATGGAGACACCTAGCCAATGCGAAAGCTAATGCAGGCATAGTCTCTGGCATTGATGTCAACAGTGCTGGGGAAAGCTCACCTGAGAAATATATCACACGTATCCACTCCGTGGAGTGGAATGGCGAGCAAGCGAAGACACCTGAGCGGGTGCTAGCACAGGTTGGTTGAAGCGAGGGAGGACACTGGCTCCACTCTGAGATTGAAGAATTTGGCGAATATGTTGGGTGTTGCCCAGCCTGCAGCTCTGCAGATGTCTGTTAGCATGGCGCCTAGATCCTAAGAAGAAGCCACACCTTGGGCACATATTCAGGCCGGGGTCTCAGGATCATATGAGAATAGGCTGGCCCGAATTCCAGGCACGCTTCATCAACGGAAGTCCCCTACCCTCTTGATGGAGACCAATGCAACCAGGAGCGTTGTCTTAACTGACAGATATTTTCAGATATTTTACTGGAGGATATTTCAATTTAACATGAGTGGAGTGGAATAAAGAAAGTGTTTAGCATGATTGAAATTCAAAATAGTAAGCACAAACTGCTTTGTTTATGGTTTGTGTATCTGAATCCTTCAGTGTCAGTTTCCCTTTTTGAATAAAGAATATAGATGCATATATCTGCAGAATTAGACAGTTGTCTCTTTTACATGCAGGCGCAGCACGTGCATTCTGGATGAAGCAGCTGTAGTTCTCTCAGTGTTTTAAAGCACGTTTGGTGTGTCTCTGGCTTAAAGGAGCTGTATGTAAGAAATTTATTTCAAATAATCATAAAATGGCCCTGATATGTCACTAGACATTAAGAAATCACGTTAATTTTAAATACTTATATCACTGACAACAGTTGTCCGGCCAGGATATTGTCATTTAAAAAGTGAAGTTGCAGCCCTCAACTGTCATGTTGTGTTTTGGTCTGATGCTCCACCGATCTACCAATCACGAAGTCAGTAGTGTTGCAGCATTCGGGTTGCCAGCTCTGCTCTAGCTACCACAGCTGCAGATATAAACATGTCGGATAAAAAAAAATGTTGGATCCTGCTGCCTATCTGACTTTGAGTCAGGGGGAGGGGGAGGGGATACACCGCTCTACAGTAATTTGAAACTGATTGCAGTACTAGTTTTGGCCACAATCTTACATACAGCTCCTTTAAGAGTACAGGTAATAGCGGTTTGAAGATTTTCATGGCCATATGTGAAATCTAAATCTATGCAGCAATTGAGTAATTGCTAACAGCAACTGACGACAATGATATGTAATTATGATAGCTATCATATGATAGCCTATCATAACCGGTAAGCCCATAAAAGAGACCATTGGACAGTATTGTTGGAGGATATAACAGTGATCTCTTGTTTTTTTTTTTAGGGTTTTTTTTTTTCAGCCTCCTCTGAAATTTTCTTAACAGCACCAATGGGATTATAGTTTGGCTAAACAGATGACTCTGTAGTTTGCTGTGTATGCTTGGATGGCCTTAGTCCTCCTTTTTTTTTTTTACAGACAATGAGTTCATGGTACACACAGTGCAGATCTTTAACTGAATGGTTATACATTAAGTCTTCAATCAATTTTTCTTTGTTCTGCATAATGCTGTATTCTTCTTTCCTGGCAAAGAAAATTCGTGTTGCACTTAAAACGTATAAGATGTAAAAGTTGCATATGAAACACATTTCAAATTGCATTGGTAATAGCTTCAGAGTAATTATGGTTTATGTAATGATTCAGCTCTAAAATGACTAATCAATTTCCACAGAACACTATAAAATATGGCATTAAAGATATTGCTGGACATTAGTCACATCTTAAAGTTGATTAGTTCATAGGTGATAATTACTAAGTTTTAAAAATGGTCCCTAGTAAATTAATCCAAATGACTGTGTTAAGACTCCTTCTGTAATTCTAGTCTAATTCAAAAGAGAGTGCCAAAACTAAATAACAGATTTATAGTGATTTGCCTTATGCTGTGTAGAACTTTATAAATACTCTACATCATGAACTGGTGCAACACTCTAAAGCCTAGTTCACACTACACAATTTTAAGCCCGATTTAAGCCCTATTTGCAAATCATTGAGCTCACAGACAGGTCAGGGTGTTATCATGTGCAAATCGAGGGGGATTAGTGGGCGATGAACGCTCGCCAATCTGTTAGTATGAAAGGGCCAACAAGGCATCAAAGACGCTCCAGAAAAATATCTAGCATGCTAGATATCCAGAGCTGTTGCAAGACTCGACCTCACGTAATGTCATGAGCTACAGCCAATCATAGGCGTGTGCTGTTTCACATTATTTCCGGTTCATTAAATCGCGTGATTTTTCGTGACAAAACAGAAACGTTGGGTGACAGAGTTGTTGTCAACTCGTGTAGTGCGTTACCTCCTGTAACGGATCAATCACGTTGTGTTGTGTGGGGTGAACAGCTCAACAACTTGAACACACCTGATTTCACAGAGAGCAAGTCATGTAGCGTGAAGCGCACAGTTCAGCCCGACGTTTTGAAATCATGTAGTGTGAACTAGGCTTGAAACAGCAAATTGTTGCATGTTAAATAAAACCACCACCTTTCATTAATTACAATTACCATTACCATTCCTATAAATGACAGTATTATATATAATTTTATGAGTGTTGATAACTGAATATTTAGTTAAATAAAATTGGTCTTATTGTTAACAATCATAAGTTGATGTTGTGCTGTTTCCCTCTTCAGGTTCTGCTGCTTGTGACAAGAGATTAGCTGGCCTCCTCCTCCTCCAAGCCTCCTCCCTGCTGCTGTTCAGTTCTGGGGAGAGGATGTGCCCCTATAGCTGTCGTTGCGAGGGAAAAATTGTCCATTGTGAGTCAGCCGGCTTCCAGGATGTCCCCGAAAATATTTCAATTAGTTGCCAAGGTCTATCCCTACGGTACAATGACCTGCACACAATGCTCCCCTACCAGTTTGCTCATCTTAACCAGCTACTGTGGCTGTACCTGGACCACAATCAAATCACATTTGTGGATAGCCGTGCTTTTCAGGGGGTGCGGCGATTGAAGGAGTTGATCTTGAGCTCCAATAGGATTTCACAGCTCCATAATGTAACTTTTCACGGAGTACCTAACCTTCGCAGTCTTGATCTCTCCTACAACAAGTTGCAGGAGCTGCAACCAGGCCAGTTTTATGGTCTTCGAAAACTGCAGAATCTGCACTTACGCTCCAATGGGCTTACGGCAATCCCTATCCGGGCCTTTCTGGAGTGCAGAAGCTTGGAGTTTCTTGACTTGGGCTATAATCGGCTTCGAGTTCTCACTCGCACTGCATTCCTGGGTTTGTCTCGACTTATGGAACTCCACCTGGAGCATAATCAGTTTTCAAGAATAAACTTCTTTCTCTTTCCTCGCCTTGCTAACCTACGTGCCCTGTACCTACAGTGGAATCGTATTCGAGCTATCAACCAAGGCCTTCCGTGGAGCTGGTATACCTTGCAGAAGCTTGATATCTCTGGCAATGAGATACAGGTACTAGATCCTGTAGTATTTCAATGCCTTCCTAACCTTCAGGTTCTCAACTTAGAGTCTAACAAACTGCCCAATGTGTCTCAGGAAGTTGTGGCTGCCTGGATCTCCCTAACAACCATTAGCCTTGCAGGCAACATGTGGGATTGCGGGCCAGGCATTTGCCCTCTTGTTGTCTGGCTCAAGAATTTCAGAGGCACCAAGGACACTAGTATAATCTGCAGCAGTCCCAAGCACCTTCAAGGGGAGAAGGTCATTGAGGCTTCAAAGAACTTCATTGACTGTGATGACTATGAAATTACTGCTCAATCACCTTTGTATCTGCAGACCTTTGATCCATATTTTGACCTTAACCCTGAACCAACTGAACCGACAATGGCTCCTACAACACCGTCTCCACCCCTGCCTTCACCTGCCTCTGAGGCGCCCGTTCCTCCTCCCCACCTTCAACCGGCTCAACGCCCCACCTTTCCCAGCCATGCAAATATAGATCCCAGAGATTCCCGTCAATGGACACCCTCATCTCCTGACAGCTTACTAGTGACACCAGCTCCTGAGCAAGACGTGTCATTTCACAAAGTGGTAATGGGTGGGGTAGCACTGTTCCTTTCAGTGTCCCTTGTCCTGTCAGTAATTTATGTCTCCTGGAGACGTTACCCAGGTGCCTCCCGGCTATTGCAGCAGAGTTCAGTGGGCCGAAAGCGGAGGAAAAAGAGTCAGGAGCCGGAGCAGAACCTGAGCTCCCAGCTCCAGGAATATTACATGAGCTACAACCCTGCAGCCACCCCAGAAGCCTTGGAGGTGCTGGGTAATGGGACTGGCACCTGCACCTGCACCATATCCGGCTCCCGGGAATGTGAGGTATGACATGTGAAAGCAGCCTAAAATCAAATCAGATCAAAACAAATGAACAACTCAGGAAATAGAGGTAAATTCTTCATTGAGCATGCAGAAAACATTCACCAGAGCAAGGGTAGGCACCTTTGACTCCGTGGGTCCTTTAAAATGTCTCATACAAGAGATTGTCTTATTTAGTCTACTTTCCTTGACTCCACTTTTTAAAGTGGTGTATGAATTGTCTTGGGATGCACCAAATGGACATTTTTGGTTGATACAATAATTATTTGTATTTTGAAGCTGATAAACAGTATTGGCTGATTTTAGATAACAGTTGGCAGTTTTTCTGATTGATTGCAACACTCCCTTTAAAATTCCAGATCTCTAGATCTGAATTTTTTACTTATCAGACTGATAATGATAACATTAAAGTTATATTTATTAGTTGATACCAAAATTACTGCAGATATGTTTTGCATTCCTTATGTGTCTGTACAAGGTAGACCATAAACCAGGAGTCAATGGTTACCTAAACTTTCCTGCACTGCCCCATCTCACACATCTGCATCTTGATTTTGGCCTCATTAGCTATTTCACTTGTGAAAGGCTTATTCATTTGTGTTTGTCTTCATGATTATGATTAGTATGCTTTGTGTTTGAAACACATACTGTATATACACTTGAGATGTTTAAGGGGTTTCCATGATTTTTCAAACAGTCAAAATCATGCCTGTTGAAGTGGGTATGGGTTTGCATCATTTAGCTTATGAGAATACACCAATTACTTGACCCCTCCTTCACTCTCTGATGTCATGTTTAAAAGCACCTATCTCTTTACCTGTAGAAATCTGTAATTGTTTCTTATGTAGCTCTTTTAGAAGATTTTAAAGGCTGCATTTTTAAATTTCATCTACCACACAATGGCCGTGGAGGCATGAATGTGATAATTTTAATCATTCTGGCATGGCATCATTGCAGCTAGGGAAATACTATAAAGTTTTTGCCAGTGTTCAGAACAGTCTTAAGTGTGAAGTGAAGTGAAGATGTGGTTTTTAACAGTCATGCAAAATCCTATGATGCAGCTCTGCTTCAGTTCAGCCAGGAATAGCCAGTAAAAACAGATGTGCTCTAGGCATTTCTGATTTTTTAAAAAAAAGGGTTTTTTAGACTGAAGAGAAACTGTATTGCAAGAAACCAAAATACTCAACTGGAAGTAATGTACTTGTTCAAATTAGCTAATAGAGGTAACCAAACATCACTGAATAAGAAAAGTTATTAAACTCTGTAAATGTTTAGTTTTAGCAATGAAATCACTGAGTTGAATTAATGAGACACTGAACATAGGGAATAGGACAAACAACGAGACGTGCTATACAATACAATACCAGACAATTCAAGTTTCCATTTAACTGATCCATCAGATTTTCTGTTTAAGTTTTAGTCTGTTATTTTAAAGATTATGTATATGCATTATGTATAAAACACCATCTTGGTGTGCGAGTGGTTACATGACAGATTAGTCAAAGCACATTATCTCTTGAAGATACATCTTGTGCTGGATGGTGAGAAAGTAATATTTAACTTTATTGAACCCACAAAGGAAATTCAAGTATTGCAGCAGAATAGACTTCTTTATACACATATTCAGCCGAGAAAAAGTCGCACACCTTTCTGAGAGACTGGACAGCATTGCCTTCTTCTACCACCTGCAAGGGTTGGGGTTTGTTCTTGAACTGTACCTTTCTTGATTAAGCTAATGCCCTGTGGCACCTCCTGTCTTGGTGCTGCAACCCTTTCTTATACAAGCAGTGTGTATTTGCTGCCCACTCTTGTTTATTGACCGAGTGGACCCCAGGTAGGCCTATACCACCCCACTGTCTTTGCCATTCATAGTAACAGGGCTGAATGGAGTTATTTTCCTTCCAAAGTCTCCTTACTAGTTTACAAGAAGGTTTTGAATAGAAGTGACCACTATGGAGCTATTCACATCGGATGCAAACATTCGCAAGCTGAGAAGTTAATTTTCTTTGGAAACGTTTTTTTTTTTTTGTTTTGTTTTTTTTCTCGTCCTGCAATGAAGCGCATCTACCATTAAAGGGTTAGTTCACCCAAAAATGAAAATTAAGTCATTAATTACTCACCCCCATGCTGTACCAACCCCGTAAGACCTTCGTTCGTCTTCGGAACACAAATGAAGATATTTTTTATTAAATTTGAGAGCTGTATAACTACCACATTGGCTCCTAAAGGACTGCCTCTTGACGGCCCAGAAAGTCAATGAAGAAAATGTTTAAATATCCCAAGTGACTACCGTGGCTCAACTATATGTTTATCAAGCGACGCGAATACTTTTTGTGCGAAAAAACAAATAAAAATAACGAGTTTATTCGACTATTTCTTTTCTTTCTTGTAGGCCAGAACGAGACTTCCTTAGATTTCCACAACGCATGCGCGAGAATTGCGATCTGCTCACAACAGCTTACACTACTTCAGATCGCAATTCTCGTGCATGCGTCGTGGAAATCTAAGGAAGTCTCGTTCTGGCCTACAAGAAAGAAAAGAAATAGTCGAATAAACTCGTTATTTTTGTTTGTTTTTTCGCACAAAAAGTATTCGCGTCGCTTGATAAACATATAGTTGAGCCACGGTAGTCACTTGGGATATTTAAACATTTTCTTCATTGACTTTCAGGGCCGTCAAGAGGCAGTCCCTTAGGAGCCAATGTGGTAGTTATACAGCTCTCAAATTTAATCAAAAATATCTTCATTTGTGTTCCGAAGACGAACGAAGGTCTTACGGGGTTGGTACAGCATGGGGGTGAGTAATTAATGACTTAATTTTCATTTTTGGGTGAACTAACCCTTTAAGATGTCCGGAGCCACTGCAGGTACATATACCAGAGTAAAACCGGTGGTTGTCAAATTTTCTTCACATTTTCACATTCACACTTTTGTGGGGCCCTATCTTGCACCCAGCGCAATTGACTCTGTACCCTGACGCATGCATCATTCCCATTTTGCACCCGCACAAAGCGGACTTTTCCCTACACAGACGCAAGTAGGTGGGCGGGTTGGCGCGAATAGGAGGCGTGTTTTTGCGCGCAAACAATCCCTGGTGCTATTTTGCGGTTCCAGTAAACAATTGTTCCAATGACCAGAAAAAAAAGAAAAAAAAACTAGTCTAAAGTCAGTGGCGCGTTGTGCGTACATTCAGATGCTATTTTAAGCGTGCATGCTTGGCAGTGATATAGTATTCAGTATAAGTACATGTAACATCTAAAATATATGAATACTTAATAAATATTCAATCTGCAATATATGCAAATCTTTATACCACATATTAACACAGACTAATGGGTAATCTATTAAAAGACACCTTTATTATTTTTTTTTTTTAAATCAGGCACAGATAAACCCAATTTGAGGTACAGCTAAAACCACAAAATGCCTTGCATATGGTCTGACAAAGGAAATGTGATTGACTACATTTATTAACAGTGCAACGTTTTTAAAGAGTGCCATTGAACAGAAAATAAAGGAATTTCAATAACCAATGTCTATTTTAAACGTTCAGCAGTGTTGTTATGAAATATAAATAAAATATCTACAGTATAAGCAAAATGCACAAATAATAAGGAGTAAATAAATAATATACAAACTTTCAAGGACCTTTTGGAACTTTGGAAAAGCATATACGTTTCAATAAAACTTATTTGTGTAATGCAGTTGCAGTAACTATTTGAAAATTATTAAAGATATTTTAGTTGAGCTAAATAGCTATGCCATGCATGTCCACGTGGTTGTTTATTTGGAAAGTATAAAATCATATATAGCCTATGTATATATTTGTGTATGTATATGTATATATATATATATATATATATGGGGATATATTGCCTAATATATCACATGGTATTTTCCAATATACTGCAATATATTTTTTTGTTTTGTAAGGGTAAAAAGAACAAATAAAGATTGGAGAAAAGTGTGTGGAATGCAACAGTTTAAAATACCGGTATCACTTACCGTACCTTTCAGTTGTCTCTGTAGAAACATTTTTAATGTTTCTTTTTGTATTTGGTACTACACCAGTTTCTACCGATGTTTAATAATACAAGAGCAGGCATCCATTCTGCTTATGCAAGCACAGTGTTGCTGTGCCTGGCTCAGAACTTTTCATTTCAGCCCATACACAGTGGAGGCCGTCCCTGTGGGTGCTGGTAAGACGCACTGATCATGAGCAGGAAGCAGGTATCACAGTGTGCTGTAGCTTTTGGTCTGTAATGGAATCTGCAGTGGTGAGGAGAAAGAATGAAAGACCAGGCAGCTCTTTGGACTTGAATGAGCTTATTCATCTGCTCGTTTCCCACAGGATGCATTAGTAAGATTCTTACATGTTGGGTCTTAACTAGCAATACATGAGAATAAAATCACAGTGCGGCTGGGGAGCATGCTTCAAATATCTATGGAATATGTAATGCAATGCACAATCTGCCATTCATTAGGATCCTCATTAGAGCGACTGATTATAGCCATTTTGAGAATATACTCATGTCCACTCAACGTAACAGTATTGTTTTTTTCAAAAGTTTTTGGAAATTATTATAAGATATAGGCTACAGTGTTATTGTACCTCCAGTTCGCTGTCAAATGTTTGTTTTTTTGTACATAGCCTATATATATATATATATTTTTTTTTTTTTCATTGTATCAGCAGAATACCTCAACTGACCAGTTATAATCAAGCATTTCATAGCGTGTTAAACTACGTGGACAATTCTTAATAAATGTTGTCAAAAGTGCTTTATGTAGACACCATTTGCTAAAAGTTCTCAGTGCTTTAGAACCCACTGTATTTATATCTATTGTGTGCTTAAATTCAGTCCTTGGCAGGCTGTCAACCCAATAACATGCAAGGACAGAGACATTTTTCTCGCTCAAACTCATGGAGTGCTTAATAGATTCTGCCAGACTTTAACACACGAACAAAAGATGCAGCTAAGTCAGTATAAGTGAGCACGGGCTTACAAAAACATACGGCCCTGACGTGATAAATGGGCATTTCTGATAAACAGAAATTTCTGAATGTCTTTAACACTAGAAGACCCACTGTAGCAAAATTGCAACTCTTGTTTTGAGTTTTTTTCAACCACTTTGGCTCAATTCTCAATTTAGATTTCCCCCCCCCCAAAAAATAATATAAGTTCAGATCTCTGAGCAGTTAGTTTCTCATTCACGAATGATTTGATTTCTTATTGATTTAAGCAAATTGCATATGTTTTGGCATGTGTGCAAAAGAGTAAGTACAATTGTGTACAGTTGCAATAACTAAATGCATAACTAAACATTTCTCATTGTGTGAGCCTTCACATGCTAAACAATCCATATATACCTATGACATGGAATGGTTGTCATAGCAATCAACAGTAGGTATAGTGTTTGCCCTGCAAAGTCACTACCATTTTTGAACATGGAGAAACGTCACAACAAGCATATTACAAACTTACGACCTGACAACCTGATGGCAACACCTGGAACTCAGTTTGAGGTGGATGAATAATAACCTGGGCATTCTTGAAAACATATGAAAAATGTTATAAGGACAAGTCTGATCAATACCAATGATCTTCTACCTTTACAAGGCTATTTTGCCTGTTTTTGTTAGTCAAACTTAGAGTACCATACCATGCCGCAATTATACAAAAGTAAAGGACAGATTCAATAAATTGTTTATATAACAGTATCATCATAAAAGGATGATCATTTTAGACTAGATCATTTTAGATATTTTAATTTCCTCAATACAACTTGGAACTTTTACAGTCAAACATAGGGTTGGAAGCTCAACTTATTGTCAATCACCACAAGTTTTCGTTAGTGTCAACAATTTATATCTACGAACCTTTCATTGTTGTCATCAAACTCCTATAATCAGTCACCATGTCCTTTATTTCATTAACATTGAGCTGAAGAGAAAACTGATCACACCACAACACAAAGTCCTCCACGACAGGACCATGCTTCATGCTTCAATGCGGTATTGATTGCCATTGGTTAAAGGCTTAAGGCCTTAAAGCAAAATTATGCCGCGTTATGGACAGAATTTGCACACAGCACATGGAATGCGCTGCGCTATGAAACCCATTCATTTCAATGGCTTGCGCCGCATGAAGTTGTTTTGTTGCTGCTTCCACAAAAGCGCAAGAGAAGCGGTGCACACCATTGACGTCCTCGCACGTAATCCGTGGTCAGCGTTCAAAACAGTTCAACTTTTGCAGCTGCGCTCTGTGACGATTCAGCACAGTCTCATCCCAAGACGTCATACAACTGACGCTTTTGACCATACGTCAACATCCGCCATTTTAGGGTACCTTTTAACGTTGTTAGATGACTCTATTACCCCTTTTCCACCAAAAAAAGAACTGGTTCGGAACTGGTGCTGGTTCAAAGTTGGTTCGGAGTTGGTTAAACTTGCGAACCACTTCAGAACCTATTTGTTTTTCCACTGACTAGAGTGCCCAGGGAACGACATCGTTACGTGTACGTCGCCATACGTCTAGAAACGCTTGCAAATACAACGTTACTTTCAGATTATCTCTAACTCGTATACCAAGAAAGCTTTAAAAACAATTGAAATATGTAAGTCTTTTAATCTTTTCGTTTGATATGTAATTTTTTCTGACAAGTTATGAACCCCTGTCTTGTGTCTTTTTTTCTTTCCATTTATTTGTTCTTTATTGTGACTGTTTTCTTCTTTGCTTATAATGTCTTCAATAAAAAAAATGACAAAAATAGAAACGCTTGCGTTAACTTCAAGCATAACAATTACAAAGGTGGACTCCATCGTGTTTCTGCAAATGTTTCTCCTGGATTTGCGATCTTTTATTATGGTCAGAAAAGATGTTTAGAACACATCTAAACCCGCCCCCAGCCCCCGACGTAAGCATCACGTGGTAAAAGAACGGTTCTAATCCAGCAAAGAGTTGGTGCTGCTTTGGAACCAGTTCCCCTGGCCGAGAACCGGTTATTTGGCTGTCGAAACACAAAGAACTGGTTCGCGCGCAGGCACCGGCTCTGAACCGGCTCTCAAAATGCTTTGGGGGAAAAGGGGCTTGTGTAATCCTAACCCTAACCCAGACCTAAACCTACCCTAACTAACTTACGTTAAAGGTAAAGCGTCGGTTGGATGACGCCCCAGGATCGTCATCTAACTGACGTTAAAGGGTACCCTAAAATGGCGGATGTTGACGTATGGTCAAAAGCGTCGGTTAGTTGACATTTTGGGATGAGACTGTGTTAGACGATTACCAGCGTGGCCAATAGAAACGAGACATCCAAACAAGCACGGAAATCAAAATGGATGAACTGCAAGTACTGTGTGTCGAAATTTCCTGAGCTGTACAATACAAGTTTGAGGTTGTATAGGGACAAAGAACTAACGTTATTATACTGACGTATAGATCTCCTGCTTAAAGTTTTTGAAAACTCCTCCTAATTTGCTCTGGCATAGCGCAGCACAAATCACATTGTATCTGAAGAGCAATGCTGAACACAACGGCCAGCGCCGCGCATTTCGCGTCCTGTGTGAAAGGCCCATTAGCCTGGCAAGCGCAGGTCTGAGAAGGTCCAGCAGCTCCATAATGAGTTGTCTTGGGAGGTGAATTTTTTTAATATATAGCCACGTTTGGCAAAAAAGTCAAAAGGGCTTCAGTTTTGCAAAATGAAAAAATTCGCTCTCAATGTTCAGTCCTCAAATAAATCAAGCTTCTGTGGAGATTGATAGTCGATTGGACTTTTTTTTTATAGTACTTGAGACTATAAAAGCAAGTGATGAATGAGTAAAATAGTTAAGTTCAAAGGTAACAAGATAAGTAAAACAAGTCTTTCAAACGTTTGCATGTTTTTCCTTTTACCCTTAAACAGGCTGCCAAGCATGAAAATGGTATCTCTTTAAAATAAATACAAAACTAGGCCATGAGGTGGTCAGGTGAATGGCATTATGTGTAGAACGTGTTAAACATATTAAGCCAAAAGTAATATTCTCTTTTCTCTTTTTAGTTTACCAAGCATGAACGTCTTAACTCAAATCATCTTATTTGCATGTTGGCTTGTACTGTGGGTCTTTCATTTTATTAAAAGCCCCAGCTGGAACCATGTTCAGTCCTCAGGCAAAGACAAAAGGAAAGCCTGATTTTGGTAGAGATTTAAAAATAAATGTGCAGTTGTGATTTTGTATAGAGAGAAAGATCTACTGCAGTGGTAAAACAAACAACAAAAGGAATAAATTGTCAAGCTGCTTTCACTTTGGGAATTTTGGAAAATGTAAACACTTGTTTAGGACATTAACATTTTTTATTTGACTACACAGATGGATGATCATGATGCCTCATCATGCTGATCTAATGTGCTTTTTATTTTTGTTGAAATAGTGCAGCTTTAGTGTTTAGCCTGTACAAAAAAAGTTCTTAAGTTATAAGATATATAAGTTTAAGTATAAAGTGTTTTTTTTTATCTTCTGTTTCTACATCTCTTAGCAAACTTTCATTTGGGTAGGTCAATGTAATCTTATGATGGTGGTAGAACACTAGGACTTTTGATAGAGATGATAGATCAAAACATCAAAAGTCCTAGTGTTCTTGTTCTACCACCATCATAAGATTTCATTAATCATGATGGTGGTAGAACACTAGGACTTTTGATATTTTGGTTTTCGATCTGTTCATCTATCAGTCAAAAGAGGAGATCTTTACCAAAGAGCTTCAATGAGCATGCAAGGACAGAATACAGAGAAATAAAGGATCTGTAGTCTCTGAGGACTTCGGTTTACTACATTTTAGATTGTCTTGAATGATTGTTCTACCATGTAAGAGCCTTAGAAGTCTTTATCACTAGAGTCTGAGTCAAGTCTCTTGTAATTTCCTCTCTAACTTTAAAGAAAAAGAACAACAATTCATATAAAATCCTGTTTACAAAGATATAGACAAATTATATGATGTTTGTAATAAAGGTCCCAATATGTAATGTATAATGTACATCTATAGGCTGTTTATTATGTTATAGTCCTTTAGAATGTACAAAACAATTGACCAACAATAAAAACACTTTCATTTTATTTTTAATTTTTTTTCATTTTCAATACAGTCGCTAAGACAAACCACCGGTGGTGGTTTGTTACACAGCGTTGCTACTGACGACAGTCATTGTCAGACCTCAGAATGTTTCCAGCTGTTTAAAGTCGATAGAAAATTGTATGCATGCTGATTGCAATACATTAAAATGTGAGAAAAACTGCATGCATTAACACACGCAAAGGAACCATGCAGCTACTAATGTGACTAACCTTTGTGGATGCGATGTCTAATAAAATGTGATGTTGACGTTTCAGCATTTTTAATTATTTAATTATTCATTTATATTTTCTTTGCTTCTAGCCAATGTGACACTAAAACAATCAGTAACTCGAGTGCACAGTATTCATCCCTGCTTCATAGGTCCTTTTTTTCTTGTGTACAGTACAAATCAGCTGATGCGTACAGTGTAAAAAAAGAATGTCCTACTGTACCTTAAATATTTAAGTTCCATCAAGTTAAGTTTAAGTCTTTTCAACTTAAATTACATTAAAATGACTTTAAAAAAATGAGTTGAGTCTTGTATAACTTAGAATTCTTTTTGCTGCAAAAAACTAATTTTGAGTTAACAATAAGTTGTCATTACTTATTGATCATATAATTTTTTACAGTCTGTCTCACGGCAAGTATTCAGTTTTTCCATACAAATCAAAACATTTGAACTGTGACTTTCCATGTCCCATAGTCCATATTCCACATTATGTATATAAAATGTAATATACTGTATATACATTATTCAAGATATAATTTAATAGCTCCATATTTTATTTACTAATTCCATTCAACAAAACAAAATAATAAATAGCCTTTTATGGAATTTATACTTAATTCTTTATTTCATTTTGTTTTTATATATGAGGTCATATTTTAAGAGGTCTCTTTCAGCAACTTTTGCAAATCTTTGTGTCACAGGGACACTGAGACGAGAGACTTTTATTATTGTTACACTGGACTAAGAACACACTATATACACTTTTTATAAAAACATAACACTTATTTGTTTTGCACAATATTATAACAACAGTTAACACCAGATAAAGTATGTGGGTGTCAGTGATTGTGTACTCTTTGAGTGTTGTTCCTGTCCACACCCTGTACTTTTTCTTTAGTTAAATATTTTCTGAGTCATTCATTTTGTTATGTTGATTCGTGTCGTGCATTAAGAATTCAGACAAGACCGGTTGCCGGGTTAAATATTTATTGTGTTCGAACATTCACTTACATCAAATAAATTGTCATACTTACGTGCTGGAATATTTTCACATTGCAAACAGAAGAAACCCGGTCACAGTAACTGCCACCATTTTGAAGTAACTATTTCCCGCCAATAGAGTGCCGAAGTGATGACGTCACTTTGTGGGACAACTCGGAAGCTAGCGGCGCATGGGTTCCCTCGGTCGAAAAGCAATGTATTTTCCCTATAGACTTTTGGAAAATCGCAAAAAATAAGATCTGTGTTTAACAAAGAGTTGTGACCCTTACACGTTTTGTCTCTCAAGATAATCTTTACAAGTTAATCCACAATTTATACATTTTGAAGCCTATATAAAGATTTTAAAAAACTCAAGCAGACACAATAAAGTTTAAAAAACCACAAGCAGGTTATAACTGTGTTCTGTGTCATAGATCAAAACGTGAAAATATTTAGAGGCTTTGTTCACCACAGACCTTATTTCAGGCGATTTAGCAAAAATCCATTCAAAAATCCCATAGACTTTAGAGCGAGTGAACCGGTAGTGCTAAAATGCTAACTCACTTCCACGTTTTGGCCTACAGTGACGTCGTAACTTCGGCACTCTATAGAAGGCATAGGTAATTGGTCTTATGTCTGAGGGGGAGATTGGTGTTTGTTGGATTCTTTGATAACTATGATTATTGAATTTGGTTTGTTTTGTATCAAATGTTTGTATTTTTTTTTTTGTATGTTTTTTTTATTGTTACAGTTATGTCTTTGTTATATTTATTTATTTATTTATTTAATTTTGTTTTTTTTTTATTAAATTTTGTTATTACTTTCAATTACTTAATGGTTTAGTCCAAGTGGGAGGGGCTTATACTATTTAAGAGGGCCTCTCAGTGTTGTAAGGAAGCTCGTAGAGCGAGTGTGTTGGGAGTTGCTTGAATGTGTGATTTTTGGGTCAAATTTCTGACATAGCCAAAAGTTTGTTTGTGCATTTACCTTTGAACAGTTTATTTTATTTGTATTTATTTATTTAATTTTTTTATACTTTTTTGGATTTTCAATGTAAATATCAGAGGCACTCTTTTGGAATATCTTTGTTTTTCACTTTTTTAGAATAAACACTGAACTTTTGACTTAATCAGCACATCATCTCATTTTTTTTACGCCTCCATTGGCCGGTACATTCAGAGCAGTGGTGCTGCACAACCCTGTCTCTGTTACACTTTGAATTATTGAAGGCTGATGAGTAGTGCACAGAATTTGATGTGTATATGTATATATATATGAAGAGTTCAGATGCAAAAGCCTCTAAATGCCATTTGAAATTTTCTTCTTTAATGATGATTTTTATCAAGCTTGTATATTTAAGTTCAGTAATTTCACTTAAATAACAATTAATAGGTAATTATCATTGCCATTTAAGTGAAATTACTGAACTTAAATATACAAGTTTGATAAAAATGATCATTAAAGAAGAAAATTTCAAATGGCATTTAGAGGCTTTTGCATCTGAACTCTTCATATATATATATATATATATATATATATATATATATATATATATATATATATATATATATATATATATATTTTTTTTTTTTTTTTTTTTTTTTTTTTTGCGCCTGTGGGCACACAAATGTCTGTTTCACATATGGAGGCTGCAGTCCCCTGAAATGAAACAATCCACATTCTCTCTCTCCACCTCTTTTTCATATTGTGCCACAAGGGATAGAAGTTTTTTTTTTTTTTTTGCAGCTCTTCTCACTCCGAATATGATTTGAACAACGTTGAAATGACTAATGGGAAATAATCCAGTCTTTCCATGGCTCTATGACATTCGTCTTTTGGAGTTCATTATAGAAATGTGTGTTTGTGTGAGTCATTTACTGTGCAGTAGTGTAATTGGATTTTTTACTGGTTTCATGTTGGTCTGAAGGGTCAACATTTGAAAAGTCATGGTATGACCTCAAGTATGCAAGCCTTTTATGCGATTTTATACATGCAGCTACAATATTGCTCTTGATTTGATTTTCAATCATTCTAGATCAAGATGAAGTGCTGTAATATCATTTCAAAAAAGGAGCCAAAGAAAGACATTAATTTTATCGTCACTGATTGTTCAGAGACATTATAATACTCTCCCCTATATTTAACACACTAAATTGCAGGATGTTATGGCTATGTATCATTCATTTTGCACCCGCGCAAAGCGGGCTTTTCCCTCCACAGTCGCACGTCGGTGAACAAGGGAATGAACTTGCATTGAACTTGCCGCAAAAAAGAGGCGTGTTTCGGCGCAAACTTTCCAATTCAGAAAACAATTCCGCGTTGCGCGTTGTTCATAAGGCTATTTTACGTGCGCATTCTTGGCAATAATGTAACTGGTGCATAACGCGCATACACTTTGATTCTCTCATCAACACAGATGCAGCAGTTTTTATTTGTGCAAATCATACATTATAACAAGGAAAATATTAACACATGGGGGAAATCATTGTGGTGTCCATGAAGATGTAAAAAAATGTAGGTCTAAATATATCTTACACATTTGCCCAAATGTTTCAGGCTAATTATAGTGATGATGGATCAGACCTCTCCAGTAGCACCTGATTCCAGTACACGAGATCCAGATCTGAGGGGTGGAGTTGGGTAGGTTTAGGGGTGGGTTTAGGGACCAGGGGGTGGAGCTGGGTAGGTTTATGGGTGGGTTTAGGGATCAGGGGGTGAAGCTGGGTAGGTTTAGGGGTGACATCTGACAAATTAGTTTGTCCGTCAAGAACGAGGAAAAAAAATCTCCCATCCCTATACAGCGTCACTTCATTACCATTGTTAGTGAACTATGTACAGTTCTTATTATAATAACTCTCTACTGAATTTCAATATTGTATTTCTCAAGATTAGGAAACAAAGATTAGCAATATCTGTCTTGTGGTGAATAATGTGCCCAGACGCTCAGATGTGGCTCAAAAGTAATGAGCTCAATAATGCAAAAATAAATAAACCCAGCCTGGGGGTTTCAGACAGACCGTGGTGTCCTTGGATCAGAGAGAGTTGAGGGAGAAATGCCCCTTCTGATGTGATTTGTCAGTGAGTCCAAGGGGATTAACAATGAACTTTATTGTATAAGACTTAGACTCAGTGATCTACTGATGATATATTGACAGTATTTGTGTTTGTGGTCATACATTAAGCAGCAATGTGATTATCGTGATGATGTTAATTCGGATTTTATTTAGACTTTAAGTTTTCTGAGTGTTTATTAGTTTCATAATTCTTCCTGAATTAAATGGTGTAACATTGGTCCATTTCCATGAATCAGTTCAAATGAATCAAATGAAATCAGCTCTCAGATGATTCATTTAATGAATCAAAAATGTTGATGGAAGTCCTCATCAGTGTTGTTCTAGCTAAAACAAAAACTATTAAAAGTATTTTTTTTTGTAATTTTTAAATTAAGTTCAGTTGTAATATTGAAATACTAATGAAATACTAGATTAAAAACGTAAACTTTAAAAGTGAAAATGAGAAATGATGCAAGGCAATCACAGTGAGTTACGATATAAATAAAACTGAAATAAATATTTATTAAATCTGTATCCCTGCAGGGCTTTCAGGCATCATAAAGGGAGCAAAGCTCACTGGAAGAGAACTTTCATGTCTGCTATACATGAAAAATAAAGCAGGAGACCTTGTGCACAGCAGCTGACCTCCCATTGTTTGCAAGGCACTGTGGGATAATTGGAGCCTTGGGCCGGATACTTGTAAAGAAACAGCATGGCTTTACTGACAGGTTGAGCCTGACATATGTCTCACTTAGCGCTTCACTGCCGACACAATGCAAGCTAATTACTACATGTTTCTGCTCCTAATTAAACCTCGCTAATATGATCTAATCACAGCTCTGCCCACGAGGAAGTGAGGTTAATTTTACTTCCCTAAATAAAGACAAAATGCAGTCTAGGTAATCACCTTGGCCTATAAACTGTAAGTGATCATCCACTATTTGACTTAGCTCTAAACTGCATTTGTTGTGCTACGTGTGATAATTAAAGTTGCCGAGGGTTCAGCCAGGCAAAGCTTGTTAGCATAATTAGTCAGTTGCCTATTTATTTGAAATTTACAGCCATGCTCATCTCCTCTTTTTTCACCTTGTCTGATTTATCAACAGTTTTTGCTGCTACAATTTGTCAACAATTGCAGGACTGTCATTGTATCAACCTGTCACTAGTGCATAGCCTGTCACTACTGTCATAACTGAATGATTTAAATCACATGCTATACTGGTCTCACTGTGTGTGTATACTGTGAACCGTGGCTGTAAGCAATGACTATTTTAATAATCGATTCTTCTGTTGACTATATATGTGATTAACTGACAAATCAAATATTCCGCATTGAATTATGTACAATTTATGGTAGTGTGATTTTTTTTTACTAATGAACCTTATTGTAACACTTTACAATAAGGTTCATTAATGTATTAACTAATGAAACAATCTTAAACAATATTCTTATTTGAAAGTGTAATGCTAACCATATCTCTTCCCCTAAACCTAACCCTACACATACTGTAAGTCATCCCTAAAATCAGAAGGATATGATGATGTAAAAGCACATAACCCTGGTTGTAAGCCTAAACTTGACATAAACTGTAAACTTGTCCCTCAAATCTGATTGGTTGATTGGAATAACAAAGATTTTTATCAAGGGACACGTTGCACTTGGTGAAATCAGGTTCTGCCGTCTGGCACAGTATCTCAGAAACCAAAAACAAGCGAAGAAGAATATCTTTGTAAACCAGAGAGACGTGAATAGCTGCAGGTCGAAGAAACGGGTGTGCTGAAATGTACACAATGCTACATCTATCATCAACCCCTAACCCTCCCCTCCCAAACAGGCAGCTTTTACCACCAGTAATAAAAACCTTTCAGCCCACTTCTCTGACCTTGCAGAAACCCATGCTTGAAAATAGAGGGAGTGGAGAGAAGATTGCTTAGGCAAAAGTAAGCTAATGTGACCATCAAACATTCAACAGCATTTACATTAAAACTCTGTACAGTTACCGAATAAAATGTGAACCCACAAAGGGATACAGTATAGGACTGTGAATCTTGATGGACTCAATCTACCTGATGTATGTTTTGATCATCGTTCTGAATCTAATCCAGATGATGTCTTTGTCAAAAACTTTGTTTTTTAATGAAAAGTACCTACATTCTAGTGTTGATAACACTTTTATGATTACACTTTTACTGGTTGTCATACCAGTGCGTCACTGTATTCTTTTCATTTTGTATTTTTGCAGATTTTATTGCATACTGTATTCCATGAAGTATTACCTATGATTCCTTTCTGATTTAAATAATCTGCAAAAGTGTTATAAAACAAAAAAAATGGATTCAAATATTAATTATAATTATAAATAATTTTATTTTCAGGATAACTAGACAGTGCTTGAAGAATCAAACAAATATGTAATAGAGTTTGACATGCGGCAATGCATGTGTTTTTTATACACAGCAATTATTATTTGTATTATTATTATAGTATTCAGTATTTGTTTTATAATGCTATGTCTTAATAATTACTGAATACTACTTATTTTTTATTGTTGAATGATTGATTCTGATTGGTTGACAAACATTCCAATGTGTACTATTATTATTTTTTTTTATTTAAACTAATCACAGTTCCATATCACTTCAGAATTATTTCAGTCACTTCAGCAAGTTCTTACTGCATACAACAGCAAAAAAACCTTAACCAGAAAATCAAACTTTTTAAAAAAAAATAATTAATTGGCCTGTCATCAGTTATTCTTTTGATATTTTATTCCGTACACAGTCAATGACAAAATATGTCTTTTATTTTTTTATAATATCCTAAACATTGTGAAGGTAAAGGTCGACTTTAAAGGTTGCTATTCAAATGCTGCATACCGCCAGTGTAAGGGTTTTGAACTCGGCTACAGGGTGTGAGGAAATACACATCTATTATTACTGTTATGACTTTTTACCATTCTAGAGTGCGCTTCTGCATGTCCTTTTGGGGGACTTGAGGTGCTTTTTTTGTTTGTTTTTATTAGTTATGATTTTTCATTGCATGCATAGCAGGGCTCTGTGCTCACATTTTTGTTATGGAACATTTGTTCCAAAGTTAAAAGTCACTTTTTGATAGATTCCCCATAGGCGTCTCGTCGAGCTTGGGCCTCCGGCTGCGAACGATTCAGGTTGACTCAGAGTTGCATTACGGCTTTGCAGCCCTGGTTAGCGGCCAACTGGTATCAGCAGGGAGTGATGATGGGAGCTGCCTCGTATCGAAAGGTCATCTTGACAGATGCGTCCGACCAGGTTGGGGCGCTCTCTTTGAGGGCAGACCAGTCTTTGGCCTGTGGTCAGACCAAGAGAAACTCCTTCCAACGTCTGGAAATGATAGCGGTCGAGAACACGCTGAAGTGCTTCCTCCCCTCCTCATACAGGACCATATTCTAGTCCGTTCGGACAACATGTTTGTGGTGTCCTACGTGAACTGTCAAGGTGGTGTCAGGAACCTCTGCGATCTAACAGAACGCCTTTTCATTTGGTCTTCGCACCATCTGCACTTGCTGAGAGCTGTGCATGTGCCAGGCCACCTGAACGACGGCCCAGAAAAAAATGTCCAGGGACATTCCCCTGGAGGATTGGTCCCTGCACCCCCAAACAGTCCAGTCACTATGGCGCCTTTTCGGTAAAGTGGAAGTCGACCTCTTTGCGTCAAAAGAACAACGCTCACTGCCCAACGTTCTTTTCGAATAACGAGGACACGCAAGCCCAAATCTGGCCCAGGCGCTTGCTGTATGCTTACCCTCCGTTCTCACTATTGCCACAGGTAATCAAGAGAATCAGGGAAACACGCCACTCAGTGCTCCTTATAGCCCCGCGATGGGAGCGCCAAACTTGGTTCCCGTAGCTGACGGGACTGTTACAAAATGCCCTGTGGCCGATTCCGGTGAGGACAGATCTCCTTTCTCAAGCTCGCGGCTCGATCTGACATCCCCATCCAAAACGCTGATCTCTGCACGCACGGTTGGTCAACGGATACCTGTTATCTTGCCAGAAGGAGTGATAAACATGATTACGCAGTCTAGAGCTCCCTGTACTAGAAAGCTTTAAGCTTTAGCGTCTAAATGGTCTGTGTTCTCCAAATGGTGCACAGACAAAAATCTAAATCCACGAACGTGTGGGGTCTCGCGGTTCCTTCTTTTCTTTCAAGAGCTGTTGGTTAAGGGGAGGTCCCCCTCCATGCTTAAAGTCTATGTGGCGACCGTTGTAGCGTTGGCAGAGTCGACACGCAGCTGATCACTAGGAAGGAATGAGCTTGTCATCCGCTTCCTTAGAAGAGCCAGGATGATGTTTCCCCCGCGCCTGTGGATCCTATGTGGGATCTTTCTTTGGTCCTCGAGGCCCTGAAAGCTTATCCCTTTGAACTGTTAGATTCCGTGGATCTAAAGTATCTATCACTCAAAACCGTTTTTCTGACTGCTCTATCATAAGTCATACGTTGGGGGACACGGTCTGTCAGCGCTGCATGTCTTGAGTTAAGGCCGAATGACTCTAAAGTCATCCTCAAATCTAGACATGGCTATGTCCCTAAAGTGATTGGCACTCCATTCAGAGTGCAGGTCATTTCTCTATCGGCTCTGCCAGCATTCGAGAGCGATGTTAATCTCCTCTGCCTGGTCAGTGCGCTGAGGGCTTACATTATGCACTCCGCCCTCTTTCAGGCGCTCGGGGCAGATTTTTGTTTCGTTTGGTGGGTCTCGCCAAACCAAAGGTCCCGCTGCCTAGAAAAAAAGCCTGTCCAGATGGTTAGTGGATGCTATCGCAGCTGCCTATGCGTCAATAGGTCTGCAATGCCCTTTGCGTCAGAGCTCATTCCACTAGAGGCATGGCCTCGTCGTGGGCATGGTCCAGCGGAATTTAAATTCATGACATGTGGCGGCGGGCTGGGCCTCTCTGTCCACCTTTGTTAGGTTCTATAACCTGGAAGTTCCTGCCCTGCAGGCTAAGTGAGATGTACGTTCTGTCCAGATCTGATCGTGCACAGGCTTCTCTCTCCTGGTTAAGAGTTTCACTATATTGGGTTAATAGACCTTATTCAGAGCAGCGCCATAACAGGTATGAAAGTGAGGCTGTGAGGGATAGACTTACCGTGTTTCCAACGGCATCCGCTGTAAAAAGCTGAATAAAGCCACTAGATTACTTACAATTTTCCACAGCTTACATTGTCGGGAGTTTTTTGTCAACTGACATTTCTTAGAAAGATATTTTTCCAGTGTTTCATGAGCAGAACAATCCGAAAACACATTAAATAACAATACAGCCCATTGAAGAGATGCAAGTCTATCCCTCACAGCCTCGCTTTCATTCTCATTAAAAATCAAAGATGGCGCTGCCGTGAATAAGGCGTATATGCTACATGCTTATAAGGACCGGCAACGCTGCTCTGTATTCCCTATGAGTGCTTATGTACTTGTGCCGGCCCGCGTTGCTGGCCGCCTTATTCCCCACTATTTGGGATCCCCTGGGACTCGTGAAGTGGATGCTTGGCATGCATGGCATTGACAAAGAGTTCTCATAGCGTAAGCTAACTTATGCAATACGAGAGAACCTTCCGTAAGTGAACGTATCGGTTACCTAACGTAACCTCGGTTCTCTCTAGAAGAGGGAATGAGTATTGCGTAACCTGCCGTGCTTGCACCACGAGCGACTTTCGCTTCAGTTGACGAAAACCAGGGAGATAGCCTCTAAGTCCCGCTTATATATGCTAAGCCATGCCCATTCTGGTGGGCTAAGACACGATGAGGGCGCAAGTCATGTGCAGGGCAGCCAATTAGCCTATACCGATACGTTCATGCTAGACAGACTGCTTTAGGTCTGCTAGCTGCTGCACTGTGTTGACAATGAATACAAAAATTAAGGATAATTTTTTTGGCTTCAATATCTTGAAAAGATGAATCTTTCCCTGAGCGTAAGCTAACTTACACAATACTTTCCCTAGAGAGAACCAAGGTTACGTTTGGTAACTGATATGTTTTACAATGGTTACTGTTCTGAAATAAAACAATCTTTATGACAACCTTTATGCAGCTAACCAAGACACAGCTAATAACTAACAAATATGTGAGGGCATAGCTCATGAATGTTTAATGAGTTACAAGACACTCTCAGAAGGTTACCCATCAACATCTGCACAACACAATTAATATTCACACAGTATACCTTCATTCCACATTGGGCCATACATTCGGTAGCCTATGCTGTTTTTAAATGGAGCAGAATGCCCTATTGAAACATAACTTGCATATAAAGGAGGGTACATTTTTTTTAATGATTCCTGTATATCAATCAATTAAATTTACCAGTGCAGGCAAATCATTTTCCACATACACCCTTGTAATTTTCAATGTCAAATGGCCATGCCGTAGAGCCCTGCATATGCTGTTCTATCTCAGTGAAAAAACTCGCTGTCAATAAGTTCAGCCTCACTAGAAATTCATTTAAATTGTTAGTCAAGGGTATACAGCTTGTGTCAGCCAGTTTGAATACAAGAAAATCAAAGCTCGCCCTCAGGCTGCTCGTAGTTTCGCAATGGAGGAACTAAGCTGCCATTTTTAGGTATCTCGCTGTGAAACACAAACCGTGGCTTTAACTAAAAATCAGATTCCCTTACTTTTGCAAATTACAGTCTTTCCGAGAGTATCCTCTTAAAGAATCTGCTGTTTGCACCATTATCTTTGCCTGAAACTTGAGTTTACTGGCATTACATCCCATTTCTCTATTCAAAGACATTGATCATTGTTTTTTTTTTCTCTTAAAAGGGATAAAAATGCAATTAGTCATCATTTACTCACCCTCATGTATTTTCAAACCTGTATGACTTCTTTTTTTAATGCCACTCAAAATTAGATATTTTGCAGAATGTCCAAACTGCTCTTTTCCATACAATGAATGTGGATGGGAACCAGGGGCAGCCGTTGAAATGAGCTGCATCAAAAGTTTACTCCGAAGTGTTAGAGATATGACAAACAACCCATTCCCTCTGTGTTAAATTATGAAGTGAGAAAGATTTAATTAATTTGATGTTGAAGATTTTATTCTTATGGGTATGAAAGGCGACATCACTTTTGTCCTCATTTTATCAAGTAATTACTCCAATCTTTGTCTTCAGGTTGAATCATTGGGCAGTATAGCTGCTATTCCCATGGTTTCTGAAAGAACCTAGTTGAACTTGAGGATAATCGAGATAATGATGATTGTGCTAAATGCATATTGCTAATTAGTATTCACAGTGGGTTTTTTTTTAACCCATTCAAGACGAAGTGCTCATGACAGCAAGGTCACTTGAGCTGAGTAAATTGAGCAGTCGTCTTAACTGTAATTAACATCTTAACAATGATGGCATACAATATGCTGCCATATTTGATTTCTGACTTTCTTTACTGATAGCTGCCAAATCATCCAGTTCTGCTTCACAAAGTTTTTTTTTTAATTTCTTGGTCATGCATGAGTGTTTCATTTCACAACACAATTGCATGCAGGTGAAGTAATGTGTCTGATTTATTATCCTGACCTGATATTTTTATAAAATCATATTTATCTTTAATAAGCGCAAATAAAATACAGAAGAGGGAAGATGAAAATCATGTATTCATATTGGTTTCATATGGTTTTTTATGTAGTGTGGTGTTTTATCATATGTTTTTTTATTACATAAAAAAACTAAATACATAAATAAATGTTGTGTGTTGTAACCATCAATTTTTCATTTTTTTTTATTACACCACATTAATATCATAAATATTCATAAAGAGTCGCACCACCTGACATTTTTTCAATAATATAATTCTATTTTGCTTCATTATTATATAATTTAACCCTTATTTATTATTATATAATTTAACCCCTAATTTTTTTTATCTCAAAAAAAGAAAAAGAAAAACATGCACATCATAGAAAAGGTATTCAGGATGATGTATGATTTGCATTTTTGAAATGTATATTCTGGAATAAATAAATAAATGCATCAGTACAAAAGAGAACATCGTGTATCAGTGTACCCGTGCATTAGTTCTAAGCTGAACCTCATGTTTTTGTACCGTAGTAATCATCATCTGTCTTTTTTGCTGCCTACAGAATGAATACACGTGTCCCAGACCGTTACCTGGAGCTTGGATTGGAGACATACCGACCATACACTAAAGGGACTCTTTTGTTTCATAAAAATAATCCACCGGCGGAGGATTTGTGCCTACTTGCATTCCACCAATCGCATCAAGCTTTGTTCTCATGATACTACTCATGCTGTCAGTGCTTCTTTAATGGATCGCACTGGATATTACAGATGGACATCTGAGAGACAGTCGGAACAGATGCCTCAGATGCATATTTTACTAAAACACATTTGGATGCCTCACTTTGTTCTTTAATACATGTGTCAGGTGGGTGAAGAAGCCTCCAGTGGGCCATACAGAGCAGGGTTAGTGCTCAAATAAAGAGCAACGGAACATACCAATGAAAGATATCCAGCCTTTGATGAATCGCCCAGCGTCATTTGACGCATGTGTGGACCTATACATAAACTATAAACCTTGTTAATATATCCTCAAATTGACCCTTTCCTTTGTTATTTAATGTAAATCCTTGGAAAATTTGTGTATCAGAATAACTTAATAAAACGACTGAGTTAATGTCTTTATATTTGCTGCTTAATGCTGGATTTGTTATGCTTTGAGTTTCTGCAAACCTCTTTGTACAGTTTTATTTGAGGAGATTTTCAGATTTACATGCCCCACACGACAGTAATAGACTTCGTTTACCAAATAATTGGAACATGACCATTGATCTCACTGATATGTCAACACTGACTCAATGTTTGAGTGTAAATATATGGTCTCATTTTATTGGAGAGCGTGCAGAAAATGTCAAGATCTGAATATAGAAGTTTTAAGTGCTAGTTTAGAGGTGAAGCGTGTCATTTGGTGCTGCTAGTTGTGCAGAAATTATACACTTCACCATTAAAATGGCATTTGTGTTGGAGAAGGGTCATAAAGAGTATGTGTGTGAGTGTATTGGGTGGGTATTGATTTGTTCAGGTTCCGCCAGCCCCTCAATCTTGAAATATTGCCATTTGAAAGTGTAATTTACTTTTATGCTCCCCCACATTAATTTAATAATTACATTTTTGTAACAGACTGTAAGAATTGTACACCACCAAGTTCTGTTTTTTAATGAGAATGTTGTCAAAATCAATGGTGAGAAATATACATTTTGTCAAATGGAAATTAGTATTGATCAACTTATTCTATTTTTATGAATTTATTATTAATACTCTTTTTAGCAATATGGATTTTCCAGAAGAAAAAAAAAGAAAATGTTACTGAGAAGAACCAAGTAGGCTCAACAGATCAATTTTCACTTTTTGGACATTTCATGTACAAGCATAAGAATTAAACAACTGTAGATGTGATTAGAAATATGAACTAAATTAGTTTGGGGTCTGTACATTTGTTTTAATGTTTTTGAAAGTCTCTAATGCTCATCAATGCAGTATTAACTTGATCAAAGTAGTTAAACGTTTGTGTTAAAAAAGGTAATATTATGAAATGAAGAGTTCAGATGCAAAAGCCTCTAAGTGCCATTTCAAATTTTCTTCTAAAATGATCATTTTTATCAAGCTTGTATATTTAAGTTCAGTAATTTCATTTAAATGGCAATGAAGATTACCTATTAATTGTCATTTAAGTGAAATTACTGAACTTAAATATACAAGCTTGATAAAAATTGTCATTTAAGAAGAAAATTTCAAATGGCATTTAGAGGCTTTTGCATCTGAACTCTTCAAATATTATTACAATTCAAAATAACCGTTTTCTATTATGCTATTTATTGATATCGAAGCTGAATTTTCAGCACTGAATTACTCCAGTCTTCAGTGCCACATGATCCTTAAAACATCATTCTAATATTAGAATTTGATACTCAAGAAACATTTCTGATTTTCATCAATGCTGTAAACAGTTGGAGTGCTCTTTTTTGTGGAAACCATGATACATAATCATTTAAAAAATGTATATAAAAATAACAATAAATGATAATTGAGTAGAAAATCAGCATAGAATGATTTCTGAAGGATCACACTGGAGTAATGATGCTGAAAATTCAACTTTACCATCACAGGTATACATCACATATATTCAAATAGAAAACAGACATTTTAAATCGTCATAATATTTCGAAACATTATTGTTTTTACTTTATTTTTATTTAAAAAATATATTCATAAACATACATTTTTTTATTCCAAACTTTTGATCAGTAATGTAAAGTTCATATGTTCAGAAGGTTTTCACTTTAGAGCTTATATGGCTATTTGTGTCTCAAACTTTGGCATTTGCTTTTAAGTTTGTGTGACTAAAGGGGCTGATCATACTGAACATGATTTGCAGTGACAAAATCACTGGAAGACATTCATTTTCACTAAGTGTTAGTGATTTCTGGCAACAAAGACGACGACGTGGGCATTTTTTTTCTCATTTGTGATACGATTTTTAAAAGCAATGGCCAATTACACACTGCCTGCGGCATCATCTAGCGGCCAACTGTATTGCAACCTTTAGCCATTCAAATCTCTGTCATTGTGGCCACAAGTTAGTGAAAGAAAGTTCAAGCTACTTGGCCCCCCCCCGCATGCTCATGCCAAGGAAATGTCCTCCCATATTTTGAATGCTGTCAGATCAATATTGGCCTCATAACCCTGAAGGAGAGCCTCTCCGATTTGTGCCTGCCCTCTTTAAACAAAGAAAGTTCAAAATTCTTCCAGGCCATGTCATAATTATCACTAAATATGTCATTTCTCAAGAGGGGGCTAACAAGAGTTTGTCCCTCACCAAGTCCTGAAGGAACACGTCAAGCTGTCTAATATGAGGTCCAGATGGCATATCAGCTCCGGTGTTTTCCTTCAGTGTTGTATCTCTCCCCTTCTCTCTCTTGCCTGCTGAAGCGACAGCTAAACAGACACAGCACTGTGTCTGACCAAACTCTCGCCATGAATTATTCATCAGCCCCCATCCCTTCTTGTTCAGTCACCGACCTCCTACTGGAAGAGTTCTGTGTTCAGAGGACCCGACTGCATCCAGATATTGGCTGTTGTATGCTCTATTAACCTCAATCATGATATGCCAAGAGTGCTCAATTTTTCCATTATTTTAAGTGTGGACTAGACATGAACTAGACAGACACCTTTCACGCAGAAAGCGTTTTTGCACTACACTGCTTTTTCATTGTTTTTCTAAGTAAATATGCAATAGATGAATGTGACCATCGCACTCACAGGGTTCTAAAAACACAGCACTGTAAGTTGAAAGTAACTCCAAAAACGCACCTTGGATTTTGATCTATTCCTATAAAACGTATCCTAGATAGCCAATGACATCTGGCCCAGTTGCGGCCCACATTCTTCTGGCCCACATAATGGTGAAATAGCTTGCAAATTGCATGTAAAGGAAAAGTCAGTCTGTGCCATCTAGAGTTTAAAGTCGGCATGAAATTAAATTCGACAAATCTTTTTATATGCAATACTGAAGTGTTTATTATACGATTTATCTGTGCACTTCATTATTTTTTCAAAAATGCATGTACCCTCCCTTATATTCTTTAATCAAAGACATTACCCTTCCCTCCCCCATCGAAACGACCTCTCTTCTATTTCAGTCACGTGGAATGGCGAAAGGGTGCGGTCAGATCCGATGAGGGTCCGCCTCTCAGAGACTCGCATTCAAGTTTGCCTCCATTTTATTTGCAACGCCCAACCTCCAACGATCCTATGAATTCCTGAAGGACGAAATCAAGCCCTGCCCTACATTTTTTTCTAATTTCAGAAAAGGTTTCACTCAGATTCGTACGTCAAGACAAGGAAAAAATGACAATCTCAACTTTTGTTTCACGCCGACTTTAATGACTGAACTATATAATGCAAAGACATTCATCTAATTGAATTGTCCAAATACTGTTGGAGCAATATTTTTTGTAGTACATTTGAAGTACATTTTTGTTAATAGTTAAAAACTGCAATAAAAATATCCATTTCGATCCATGCAGGAATCGACAGACATGATCATGTCAGGGTTTAAAAATACTCCTAATTATGCCTAGATGATGTTTCAGTTTATCAGTTTAAAAGCATAATTGCATCATGGATGATTGACACATGATCATGTAAATTGATGTGTCTGCTGCTGGAAAAGATTAGGTCTCATGGGAATATATCTCAAGAAGAAGAAAACTGGCCGGTTCTTGATCTTTAGCCAATGGTTGTACATCCTCCAGGGAGCATGAGGTTGGAGAAACGATGCAACCCAGCCAGAAATTTTCTTTCCAGAACACATCTCACAGCTAATTAAAAGTTAAGAGATGATATAGACTGTCCAGTTCACCCAGCCTTCACCCACACAAAAGTACAAGTATGGTTAAATAATACCAACAACCTGATAATTAATATGAAACCAGTCGTCTGTGTTATCCATAAGCCAGCAGATAAGGTTTAGTAATAAAATATGAGATCTCTTTAGCATCTCAGCTGTTTTATTGATATTATACTCCAAAATAAAAGTTCTGTCATCATTTGCTCACCCTCATATTGTTACTAAAACACATGACTTTCTTCCACGGAACAAGGAGATTATGTGCAGTCATTTACTAACTAAACAACGTCACAATACTAGATCTCAAAGCCTTTAATAATTCTAATGTATATCATATGCCCTAGTTCTTATTAAGCATACACATTTTAATGTTTCAAAAGCCAGGGCTCATGGGCATTCCCTCCTGACACGATGCTCATGACTTACATATGAGGTTCATTGTACTTAGTGTTAATAGCTTTATTAATGTTTTATTTAATGAGCTTAACTAAAACAAATTGGCCCAACAGTATAGGCTATTACAGAACTTGGCCAACTGGATCAAAAAGAGACTTAAAGCAGCAGTATTTTGTAAAAATACATTTGTATGTTCAGTGAAACTTAAACTGAGAACTCCAGTTTTCTGAGCTGTGAAAGAGCAATCTGTCCTTGAGCAATAGTTTCCTCAGGTTTAAAAACACCAAAACATTTTATTTACTGACCCCAAACTGTTTACGATTCGGCAGTCCAACGGCCGATCTACCTTTTAATCATTTAGCTAAATATGAATCAAATCTTGACTTTTTTTAGTTTGAATATGAATATTTCAAATATACATTTCATTACATAAAACATTAAACCTAATGCAGTGAATAAAACAAAAACATTGGAATTGGAAGTGGTTTGCGTTTATATCTATATAGGTCGGTTTCATGTTGTCCCCCGATGTTTATTCATGTTAGGCTACTGTTAATGTTAATTAGTAAATGCTTAAATAGCTAAGAATGATTGCTGCAGAAAAATTGTAAGTTCATGTTAACTGTTAATGAAACCTCTTTGTAAAGTGCTACCAAAACATCACAACACTGTATGTGATTGAATCATTTCTTTGCACGTCAGGAAGTGTGTGACGGCTCTTGGTCTCGTGTGAGAACGATTCAACCCCCCAACAGAAAGTCTGTCATTCTGAATATCACAGACCGCGCGATGACATTATTTTACGCATTTCTCATCTTCAAACCGCAAACCGATGCAGGCGATCTGCCAAAGCCCCGGACAAGTTGTTACATTATGCAATCTTTATGCGGTGGATCCTTTGAGACACACACACAGCTGATCATTGAGATATCCAAAATAATAGCCAATCCACACGGCGAAGTGACTCTAAATGAAGACTAGTGGCTTTCTGGCCGGACGTGGAGGTAATTAAGCAAATGGAATGGAAAATCAGATTCACAATCACAAGAGACTCCCGTGGCTTCTGGCCAGAGCGAGCGGAGGAAGTGCTGGCTGTGTCATCTCGCCACTACCGGAGCCCATAAATTGGACGCATACAAAAATATGTTGGTCAGGGCAGGGTTTGATCTTGATGGTGTGGCCGTGAGGCAGGGAAAATGAAGAGTTGATCCCCCGCGAGGCGGCGGTAACGAAGACTAAAAAATGTTCCTTTAAGGGCCGCCAGAGCAGTTCGATCACCCCTTAGAAAGCATCCGAGCATGACAGGAGCTTTTCCATCATCTCTGTAATCAAGCACTAGCGATTAAATCACTTTCACATCTCACCCTCCCAGAGACTGTGCGCGTGTGGGTGGATACCCGTGTGTCCGTGACCGTGTGAGTTACAGTGCGGGTAACGTCGAGCCGCAGTGACAAGATTTGCTCGAAGTTCCTTTCGTCTAAAGGCCTATCTGAACATCATGCTTTATTTATTTTTTCCCATCTGTGCACAACGAGAGAGCAATTACACACATTTAACACGTTTAAAGAGGCCTTGACAAACTTGTTGCGTTTCCTGCATGTTTAATACTTGTAAAGCAATGAAACCAATTGACATTCCCATGGAGTTCACAGAGAGGCACTTGGTGTGCATGACAATAACTTTTATAGCTCACGGAGGGTTTGCTTCAGTTCTGTGCTTTGATATTTCAAATTCATTTCACATAACACATTGTAATTATACGGGGTGCATTAAGAAGCTTAGCAGATCAAATATGGAAATTTCTAAATACAAGTTCATGATTTTTTTTATGAGATAATATCATTCTACGCTGATTTTAAACTATTCATGCTTAAAGTCAATAGATATACTTAATTCATGTTCCTGGCCTTAACAAAAACATGTCTTTAGGCTGTAAATTTTCATCACAAACTTGCTGCGCATATGAAACACTTTCCTTTAACTATCTGCAACAGGGTTCTGGAAGCAAAAAAAAATCTTTTTTCTTCATAGGGGAATCGATTGACTTTGACTAATTGATGGCAAATGTTTTTGTTAAAGCCATCTGCTCATCAGAATTTCCATCGATGGCTCTTGGCCTTCCCATAATTCTGCAAAAATGTCCACTATTCAGAGAATCGCAACAAGCATTTCATGAAAAGCTCTGCCCCACTCCTATGAAGCACTGTGAACTAGGCTAGCCTACTGAAATATTTATGCACATGCATTTTTTACAATAAACAAAATATATTATTTTTATATAGGCTATACAATCAACATATTTAAATCAATTGCGTTATATTTCTCAATCCTTTATTTGCATATCATTCGCAATGCTTTTTTGGGGATTGTAATTATTTTCTTCATTGAAGCGTTTGTGGGTAAGTTGTAGCATGCACAGTATGTTTTGGATGGTTTTCAAATGTTTTTGCTTCAAATACAAGTTTGTAATGCGATTCACCACATAACTGCATGGTTTGGTCAACTCTTTGACCAAGACTTTTTAAAATTACCCATAGGAAAAATACTTTTGGAGCAAACACCTCCCAAAAAAAAAAAAAAAAAAAAAAACAAAAAAAAAAACAGGGAGACTGCTCCACTTCTCACAATAAAATCAAGTCCCATCCTATTTTCACAGTGAACATATTAACATAAGTAAAATGTGAGATGTTAACGCCTCTAAATTATTGTTTTTGAGATGCATTCTAAGCAAAGTTCATTTAGTCCACAAAATTAGATGCAAATATTTTCTTACAAAAAAGACATCAAGATTAGGCTATAATTAAAAGATTTTTACTTAAAAACTGTTGACAGATATACATATGACAAGATAAAAACTACACTGCAAGATATCGATATGTTTCATTTATAAAAGGAATAACAATCATTAAAACAAATATTGATTAAATGCTTTATTGTGCAGTATATGAAGAGTTCAGATGCAAAAGCCTCTAAATGCCATTTGAAATTTTCTTCTTTAATGATGATTTTTATCAAACTTGTGTATTTAAGTTCAGTGATTTCACTTAAATGGCAATGAAGATTACCTATTAATTGTTATTTAAGTGAAATTACTGAACTTAAATACACAAGTTTGATAAAAATCATCATTAAAGAAGAAAATTTCAAATGGCATTTAGAGGCTTTTGCATCTGAACTCTTCATATGTTACCACATACAAGATGAAAGTTTCTGAAGAATTAAACACGTATATTATATAAAGTGTGACCAAACTAACAATTAACAGTCCCTATGCAGTATCACCTAAAAGGTTGATAATTCTGTATACTAAATTATTATTTCATAAGCTTTGATTCAAGCTTAGAATTTATATTTCATGTAATTACGTGGTAAGGTTTTCACTTACACTGTAGGTCCTACAGGCTGTATGAAATATTGTAGGTGAGTACACAGAGTGAGATTGTTAAGATTGTTAATATTGATATTGTACAATGACACTGTTTCTAGGATATTATATGGAATGCTAATACATTATTAATATATATGAACACATTTTAAAAATGTTTGATTACAGTTCAGTTCGTTATAGTTTGACAATTTCATTGCCTCTACTATTGTCAATATCTAAAATGATGTGGCATTTTGCATTTATGCACAACGAGAGCCATTAAACTCATTTAACGTTTTCAAAGAGGCCTTGACATGAGTGTCCGGCTTGCTTTATTCTCATGATAACAATTGAAAGTCTCATGGGGTTGAAAGAGAGAGGCACTCAAAGTGCTTGACAAAAATACATTTATAGCTCACAATATGTTTGCTTCACTTCTGTGCTTTGATGTTTCATATTTCCTCTACATAACACATTATGCCACGTAATTTCATGATGAAGCACTGAAAGTTACCGTAGTTTATATCTTGGAAATTCAAATCTGGAAATATGATTAAGTACAAGATACAATGAGTGATTATACTGTAATTATTTTACTGATACTTAAATTAAACAACTGACCATTTTTACATTATTCACATTACAGTTCCCCCCCTCCCCCCCCACACACACACATAAAAAGTCAGCATATAATTTCAGCACAAACTTACCGTGTATCTGCAACTTTTGGCTGACAATTCTAAGCCGTCTTATTTAGCTCTATTCTGGTATGCAACACGCTTTTCAATTATATTGTATTTTCATGGAGCAATCAATTTCCAATAAATATACAATCAAGTCCCGCCCTTGTTTTCCCACTGAAAATCATGTTTCACTCTGAAATATTTACCGTTATGGAGATAAAATTCATCATGTTGACTAGAATGTATTTTAAGGCACAACTACTAATAAAATACATGTCAAGAAACAAATCCCTTTAGATCCATTTCAATCCTAGTTCTGGTTTGGCCAACAGGTAGGCGGTCACCAGTGCAGCTGCTGTCATTCCCACACCGAGGAGGCAGTAAGACTTGGACGACTTGCACTTTGACTCATTTCTTGGTTTACTGTGTTTCAGGGAAGCTCGCACTGAGTCCAGTTCCTCCCGGGACAGGGAAGAAGGACACATCTGAGCTAGGACCTCCATAGCCGCCCGCTGACCAGACTGAATTGCCCCGCTAATGTATCCACACCATTGGGTGGCCGTCTCTGTGCCTGCCCAATGAATCCTGACAAAGAGAAAGAAAATTGATAGACATTTTAAAGTTTTAATACTTTCTGTATTCTTTAAAGTCGGCATGAAATGAGTCAAAGCATCCCTATACTGTATATAAAGCCCATTCAGTATAATCTGCAGCTTTATCGTGTTGCTCTGGAGCTAATGACCCTCATCCATCTCCAGCTCCTCCTCGGCCTGTCAGGACTTAACATTCTGATATTCCCCTTCTAATCAGACTCCTTTTTTTCTCGAGTTAAGTCAAACATTAAATTATTGAACATTATTTATATCTGTAATACATTTATGTTGGTTCTCTTTACCCTGAGGGGGGTTTCACTGTTCTCCCTGCTCTCACCCATGCTAGGCACCCATTAGGCATTTAAAAAATGCATTTTTATCCATAGCGACTTACAAAAAAGGAACAAAAGCAATTTACTAAAAAAGTTCATATCTATAAATCTGACAGTCCTAGTAGGCTAACTCCACTGGATGGTTAATTTATGCACATAAAACAACTCAGTCAAACTCCAGCAGATAATGCATACATTCATATCTGTTGTGAATTTAACAGAAATAATTTTTAATTGGGTTCACAAAAATGCTTATTGCTGCATTCAACAACATATTCCCCATGCAAGACCATTTCCCATCCACCACACTGTTTATTCTTTATGCATTATGGATGTGTGGACTTGAATTAAACCCTCAGGGATATCTCTTACCCACAGTGTTTTCACCTATGCTCTTTGTCTATGCGAATCACTTCGAAGACATGAAAGCGGTTTGTTTTCTATTCCACCATCTATGGCAGCAGGCAAGAGATGCTCTTCTAACTCTGGAAATACTGCATCAAAAGCACCCAGCATAATATCTGAAAGTCTAGTTCTGCGGTTTTCAAACTTTTCTGGCCAAGTATCACCTTCAATCAAAGTCAGAACATCCAAGTACCACCTCGTCAGAACTTTGCCCCCCCCCCCTCCCCTCTCTCTCTCAGAAAGCAGCATTTATTTTAATGATGTTACACCAGTCTGTTCTTTGTTTTCACTTGAAGTATATCACGACCTTTATAATCTTCCAAAATCTTGTCGTACATGTAGTTACTTGTATTACTTATTGCATTGTGTTCAATTTGGTGAGATTTGGAGTCGCCAGCAGGGGGCACGCGGGAGTTGCACAGCGCATGAGTGGCTGACTGGCTAGCAGCGTAGAAGTAGTCCAGCACGAGATGAAGCGCGAAAGTGCAGAGAAATGTGCTCCTTGTTTGAACTTTGCATTTTCTTGTGTTTTATACAGGTAAGCTGACAATAACATTTAATACATAACAGTATTTTATTATTATAGAGCTGTAGTTCGTGCCTGAGAAAAGTGAAGTTTCAACCGTGATTAAGAGTGTTATGTCGTGAAATGGCGGACGAGAGTGTTAACGACTCAACAGGAAAATAATAACTCTTAACGTGAGCAAAACGGATAAATAAAGGCTTAAAAAGATATATGCTCGACGTGAGTGCAGGACGAGGCATAATTAACCAAATAGATGTGTATGGACATTGATTAAGATGTAGAGACGAGTCTGGGCAGTTGAAGTTAACAAGGCACACCTGACTGCTGTTAGCCCTCGCATGTTACATGTTACCCTCGTTTAGCATTGCTTTGTCAGCTATTACATGTAAAAGAAAATGAAGTTAATACTGTTAAATAAGAATCACAGTCAGATTTAGAGGTAAACTAATTTATTAATTATTTTGTGAGTTCATAGTGATAATAAAGTAAGTTAACTGTTAAATGGTTACAACCTAATTCATAATGTAGTCAGTTCATTAGCATATGTCATTGGACGACTAAAAACAGATTAAAGACAAGTGAAACAGTGATATGAGAGAGTATTAGAAATGCTAGAGTAATGTTAAAGTCTAAACTATTGCTGATACCTGAACATCTATTCTAATTCCAAATGCTATTCACATGCTTGCTTGTTTGAGTTTGTCAGACCTTTTCCTTTTGTCATTTGATAGTGGGCACAACACATGTTTAGATCTATGTTAATGTGTTTGTGTATAGAACATGTATATCTTGAGAATTGAGGATTGTATAAAGAGTAATGTGTCTAGTGTGACGTATCAGCCTAGACATCAGACATGTGATTGGTTAGGATTATTTGTGAAGGTATCACAGGATAAGAGCGTAGAAGTAATCCAGCACGAGATGAAGCGCGAAAGTGCAGTGAAATGTGCTCCTTGTGTGATCAATGCATTTTCTTATGTTTTCTACAGATAAATAAATGTGTTGCACCCGGAAGTGACCCCCTCATTCCTTGTGCTATGCTAAAACTCAGGCTGTCTCAAGACATCTTAAATGGTATATTTGAGAATTGTTTGCAAGTGGACCAGTTATTAATTCATGTTTTAGTCCTTTAATTACATCTAATATGGATCACTTTTATAGCAGGAAATAATGGATGGCAACTGAATGCATGAAAGAGTCTTCTAGCATCTGAGAGATCAGGAGCTTCAAGATCTCGTCGGTTTCTAAGTGGGTCAAGGACAGATTACAGCCTTCTTTCAGAAAACGTCTCATCGCCTGCACAGGTACCAGAAAGAATGGAAAGACTGTACATGCCTCAACCACCTTTACATGATGAACTCGTTCCTCTCCCTATGGATTTAATTCTATTATGGAAATTTCCCCTATATTCCAGGCACAGCACGCTTTCTCTCTCTCTTGCACGCTCTTTCTGTACGTTCTCCTTGGGCGAGCATTAGTTCAGCCCTGTCAATCGCTTAAGCGGCCAATTTCAAATAGCTTTTGAGATGTTTTCCCCTGAGAGCGCTGTCCTTTTGACATCAAGTCATGCATTCGGGTAGCATTTGCACTTCAAGGTAAAATGGGCATTTATGTGCTACTCTCACTTCACTTGTATCTTTATCTGCAGCTAATGTCTGCTAAAGTCAATGATATCTCCAATTAAATAGTTGAATAGTTAAATAGTACACTAACAGTCCCTATTTACTATTCTTGTTGTCTTTCCCAACCTGTATGCTGTTTTTTTTTTTTTTTTTTGCAAAACATTTTTAATAACAATAATTTTTAATAAGGATTTTTATAATTATTTTTCTTCTCCCCATAAACACATCGTGCAGCCCAAACCGTAAGTTCTGGAGACTTGAAACTTTGCCATAGGGTAGTATAAAAATCGAGGAGAGGTTGAGAGAACATGACCCCAATTGACCTATGGCTAAGCCACGCCCTCAAACTTGATGAGCCAATCACAGTGCGCAGCTAACCCAATACACTCAGACATTCTCTGCTTCCACGTCCATTGAAATGCATTGCAGTTAGTCAGTTTTCATTTGTTTTTTCTTGTAATTTTAAGTTTAAATGCTTTCTGCATAAAACAATGTCTTTTGATGCTTTTGTTCTTAAAGGCTTTAACTGCTTGAACACCACTAAAAGCTGCTTGCAGCTTTAATTATTATTATTATGTGGTCATGGCACTAGAAAGTGGACTAAGACCTGATCACAAGTAAAATTAACTAATATAAGTTTAAGTTTATTGATAAAGTGAGCACATAATGACAGAATTTTAATTTTTGTGTGAACCATTCCTTGTAGGACAGAGGAAGTGGTGAAATGAGGGACTGGGGCTTTGAAATAGGCTTTGTTGAACATGAAAGGATTTGGCCAGTGTAGTGGATTGGCTTACCTGCCGAAGGGCTTTCGAAGACTGGGGTGGTAATACGTTAACATCCCGGGGGTCATTACATTCACAGGACAGCCTCCACTATATTCCTCCTTTGCCCAGTCCTGCAAAAAACAAGACAACAATTAACATTTTGCAGCAGCCAGCGTCAATGTAAAATCTAATTTCGGACTAATAAATGATCTGAGAAACATTTACACTCTGTGGTTTGATGTAGCCTGTCCTTTATTTCTTAGAAGAGACAGATTTATTATGCAGGTGACTTTTGTATTGACACTAACAAAACATTTAGACGTCTGGAAGAAAACATTTGGCAGAAAGTCATCTTGTTTCTCTTCTCACTGAGCAGGTTACTTTTATATTAATGCAGCTTCACATTATCATAAACTCCCTACAACCCCCTATTTCTCACTTTTAATAAGGTCACCTTAATGAATTCTGTGTGGATTAGACTAACTGTTCCCTTTATGCTTGTTCAGTTCATGCTGAACTAAATATAAGGTCTAGAAATTATTTATAATTTCATTTAATGAACAATTATTCATTCTTAATCATTAGAGCCCTGTAGCAGTTCTTCACGAAATACCCTGCTGACATCTTGGTTAATGTTGAATGTTCTTAAATGCTCTTTTGGATTTTTTTTTTTTTTTTTTTTTTTTGAAGGGGCTTTAAGCAAAACCCTTAAACAATCCAAGTATGTTAACTTGTGTATACGATTTTATTAGAAGAAGGTTTTGGCATCTTAGACAGCTCTATTGGTAGTATGCATCACCTTTCTATGAAAATATGAATAACACAATTATAGTTAACAAATATAGCTGCAAGCAGCCATTACCGGGGCCAAGCGCAAGAAGCGGCAACATATGCCAAAATGGCAAGGAGTGGCAGACCAACTGCAGCAAGGAGCAATTAAGGGCATTTTGAGAGAACTTTGGGCAAATGGCTAAGAAAATCACATAAACATTAACTTATAAGATGATTTAATGGGTTATCACTTTCGAACAATAGGTGGCGCAGTTACGAAATAGATGTGATGTGGTCAGAGTGAGGTGACAATGACACATGCAAAGTTTGGTGTCAAAATGTGAAGGCATTGCAGAGATAAAGCCTAAATAGTAATTTTGGCAGCATGCCTACATTTTGATGCTGTGGTATACGAAAACGGTTTTGTCTATCATCGTGCAATTCATAACTTTTAGTCGGCACGGTCTGGAGATGATACGATTCAATTTTCGTGAAAATCGGACAAACGGTCTAGGAGGAGTTCGAAAAAGAAGGTTTTTCAAACAAATAAAGATGGCGAACAGGAAGTTTGTCTGATTATGGAAAACCTGATATCTATGTTTTCGGCACAATAGAAGGAATCTATTAAGATCAGTTTCATTGCAATAGGCAAATTTATTCAAAAGTTATTAGCGTTCTCAGAAATTCATTATAACTTTTGACCAACAGGTGGCGCTGTCTCAAAATCTTTTGAGTACCTTCAGGGCATGCTGCTTATGGCACACACTGAGTTTTGTAATATTACACTAATGCATTTGTTTAGTATAGCATTTTATTTCACAAAACTCTATTGAAGTCAATTGGAATTTCACGTTTTCTTCTTTTATAGCGCCACCAAGAGCCTCAGTCCCACAATTTTTTTTATGTGTCCTCAGAGTGACCCCATACATATGTGTGTCAATTTTGGTGCAAATATCTCAATTCACTTCCGAGTTATAAACATTTATATGAAAAAACACGTAAAAAATGACTGACACATGACTTTGTTTGAATTTTACTACCCCTTACTATCAATATTTTCGCATTTGGGCATTAGCGTTTAGTTAACAAGCTATGATTCCGTGTTTCTGGCGGTGGTTTCGTCTCGATCGGAACAGCGGTTTTGAAGATATCGCCAAGTGTTTTTTTCGCGCTAAATCGCTACGCTACACCAACCGTAACACGAAACCCAGCATGTTTAGTATCGTTGGACTCGGCAACGATTCAGGAACTCAAAAAATGACTGCCGTGAAAATAAGTGTACCACACCCAAAGTTATAAGCGTTTGAAAAAAAAAATTCACCACTAGGTGGCGCTGTTTCGAAACTTCTCAGGCTTTTTCAGGGCATCGTACTGATGACCCATACCGAGTTTCGTAACAATTCGTTCATGCGTTCAAAAAATACAGCATTTTAGCACATAATTCAAAATGGCCGACAGCCAAAATGGCCGATCTGGGAAAATTGGATATCAGTCGACTCGGCATGATGCCCTGAATCTAACGAGATGAAGTTTATGATTTTTGGACAAACCGTTCAGAAGTTACGAGCAAAAATAGCCATTTTTCATATCTCCGGACCACTAGGTGGCGCTGCGCCGAAACGCTGCACGTAGCCTCAGGTCATGCTTGTGATAACACGTACCAAGTTTGGTCTGAATAGGATTAAGCGTTGCGGAGATACAGCCTCACGTCTGTTTTCGCAAGCTCTACGTAAAATTAGTTTGCGCGTTTATCGAAAACGGTTCTTCGAATCATCTTGAATTCCATAACTTTTTGTCAGCACTGCCTGGAGATGATCCGGTGCGATTTTGGTGAAAATCGGACAAACCGTCTAGGACGAGTTCGCAAAAGTAGGTTTTTTGGAAAATTCAAAATGGCGGCCATTTTTTTATGACGGAAAATGACGTCATAGGGTGCGATCGAATCGGCATGAGCTCAGGAACAAGAGGAAAAAAGAATTTTGTTGATAGGCCTTACGGTTCAAAAGTTATTAGCATAATAAAAGTGCAACTTTGGACAGTTGGTGGCGCTAGAGGGAATGAGTTAGAGACACCAAAATTGGTGTATTTAAAGTTGGGACTGTCCTCTATCAGAATGTCAAACCAAAACAACTTTCCCGCAAACCGGTCTATGGGCTGCCATAGACGCCCAGTCGGAAGAAGAATAATAATAATAAATATAGCTGCAAGCAGCCATTACCGGGGCCAAGCGCAAGAAGCGGCAACATATGCCAAAATGGCAAGGAGTGGCAGACCAACTGCAGCAAGGAGCAATTAAGGGCATTTTGAGAGAACTTTGGGCAAATGGCTAAGAAAATCACATAAACATTAACTTATAAGATGATTTAATGGGTTATCACTATCGAACAATAGGTGGCGCAGTTACGAAATAGATGTGATGTGGTCAGAGTGAGGTGACAATGACACATGCAAAGTTTGGTGTCAAAATGTGAAGGCATTGCAGAGATAAAGCCTAAATAGTAATTTTGGCAGCATGCCTACATTTTGATGCTGTGGTATACGAAAACGGTTTTGTCTATCATCGTGCAATTCATAACTTTTAGTCGGCACGGTCTGGAGATGATACGATTCAATTTTCGTGAAAATCGGACAAACGGTCTAGGAGGAGTTCGAAAAAGAAGGTTTTTCAAACAAATAAAGATGGCGAACAGGAAGTTTGTCTGATTATGGAAAACCTGATATCTATGTTTTCGGCACAATAGAAGGAATCTATTAAGATCAGTTTCATTGCAATAGGCAAATTTATTCAAAAGTTATTAGCGTTCTCAGAAATTCATTATAACTTTTGACCAACAGGTGGCGCTGTCTCAAAATCTTTTGAGTACCTTCAGGGCATGCTGCTTATGGCACACACTGAGTTTCGTAATGTTAGACCAAAGCATTTGTTTAGTATAGCATTTTATTTCACAAAACTCTATTGAAGTCAATTGGAATTTCACGTTTTCTTCTTTTATAGCGCCACCAAGAGCCTCAGTCCCACAATTTTTTTTATGTGTCCTCAGAGTGACCCCATACATATGTGTGTCAATTTTGGTGAAAATATCTCAATTCGCTTCCGAGTTATAAACATTTATATGAAAAAACACGTAAAAAATGACTGACACATGACTTTGTTTGAATTTTACTACCCCTTACTATCAATATTTTCGCATTTGGGCATTAGCGTATAGTTAACAAGCTATGATTCCGTGTTTCTGATGGTGGTTTCGTCTCGATCGGAACAGCGGTTTTGAAGATATCGCCAAGTGTTTTTTTCGCGCTAAATCGCTACGCTACGCCATCCGTGAGACGAAACCCGACATATTTTGTATCGTTGGACTCGGCAACGATTCAGGACCTCAAAAATATGACTCCCGTGAAAATAAGTGTACCACACCCAAAGTTATAAGCGTTTGAAAAAAAAAATTCACCACTAGGTGGCGCTGTTTCGAAACTTCTCAGGCTCCTTCAGGGCATCGTACTGATGACCCATACCGAGTTTCGTAACAATTCGTTCATGCGTTAAAAAAATACAGCATTTTAGCACATAATTCAAAATGGCCGACAGCCAAATTGGCCGATCTGGGAAAATTGGATATCGGTCGACTCGGCATGACGCCCTGAATCTAATGAGACCAAGTTTTTGATTTTTGGAGAAACCGTTCAGAAGTTATGAGCGAAAATAGCCATTTTTCATATCTCCGGACCACTAGGTGGTGCTGCGCCGAAACGCTGCATGTAGCCTCCGGTCATGCTTGTGATTACATGTACCAAGTTTGGTCTGAATAGGATGAAGCGTTGCGGAGATAAAGCCTTACAACTGTTTTCGCAAGCGTTACGTAAAATTAGTTTGTGCGTTTATCGAAAACGGTTATTCGAATTATCTTGAATTCCATAACTTTTTGTGAACACTGCCTGGAGATGATCCGGTGCGATTTTGGTGAAAATCGGACAAACGGTCTAGGACGAGTTCGCAAAAGTACGTTTTTTGGAAAATTCAAAATGGCGGCCATGTTTTTATGACGGAAAATGACGTCATAGGGTGCGATCGAATCGGCATGAGCTCAGGAATAAGAGGAAAAAAGAATTTTGTTGATAGGTCTTACGGTTCAAAAGTTATTCGCATAATAAAAGTGAAACTTTGGACAGTTGGTGGCGCTAGAGGGAATGAGTTAGAGACACCAAAATTGGTGTATTTAAAGTTGGGACTGTCCTCTATCAGAATGTCAAACCAAAACAACTTTCCCGCAAACCGGTCTATGGGCTGCCATAGACGCCCAGTCGGAAGAAGAATAATAATAATAATAATAATAAGAACCGGCACAGATACAATAGGTGCCTCCGCACCTTCGGTGCTTGGCCCCTAATAATAATAATAATAATAATAAGAACCGGCACAGATACAATAGGTGCCTCCGCACCTTCGGTGCTTGGCCCCTAATTAGCTTGATACAGTTAGCTATATATCACGTTATACTAATCAGCTGAATACAAAACACCAATGCTGTCTCCACACCACTAGGTGTCAATTTAAGTGTTTGTTATAAGTATATTTCCAATAAACAAATAAGCTTTCATTTGATTCCTCCATCCTCACGTTCTTTCCTTGAAGCCGTCCCTCGCCTGAGGAAGAAGGGATGCACACATCAGAAATGAGAAGCACCCATAGACTGCAGCTTTGTTCGAAATTGCCTCCTATATCCTTAAATTGGACACTATTTCAGGGGACAGCCATTTGTAGTGATGTTCAAAACCATAGTGAACGTCATTGAGTGCGCTCATTTAATCCAACATCTACACACATGCAAATGAACACAGTGCCGGTTTTCACTCACACAGCACAGAAGCCTTTGATTTGATAACCACTTTATGATAAGATCTAAAACTATTTCATTTTTATTTAGATAAAACACCATCTGGTGGTTTTCTGAGTTTTTGCACCTTTGCTTGTTCCGCAATGCACCTAATAAGCCTAATAGAAGACATCTCAGGACTCTCTGGGTTGAAAAGATAGTATATTTCCTTTCTCAGTAGCAGCTCATTGTAAAAAAAGGCCTTGCCATCCGTAGTCCTATAAGTCTCTCCTGCCCTCTCCATTCACAGGCCAAGGAATTGCTTAAGGCTATTCTCCTTTCTCACTTATAGTGCTAAAGTGCCCAGACACCACTTTTACACCAAGGTGGTAAAATGTTAACATTCTGTTGAAGCTGACGGCTGTCAAACCATTGTGCCCGTTTGTCAATCTCAATTACGCCCTCAGTGCCTTTTTACCTCTCAGGGGGAATAAATTCCCATTTCTTTTGTGCAATTGTGCTTTTTAGGCACAGTAGAGGACTGGTTTTCAGCTAGGGCCAACTAGGAATAGAGCTAATTGCAGAGATTAGCCTACCATTTCACTTGAAATAGGGTCGCTGGGATACTGGGCAAATCTCTGTATCCTGAGCCATACATGATCACATAATGCATCAAGTGTTGGTGGACTTGAGTAAGGCTATATGACAGGAAAGCATCCTGACTGTGCATTTACGTGTATCCAGAATAGGGGTGTTGGTTTGATTTGCTATGAGATCTTTATTTTGAAGGAAATATAGGAAATTAAGAGGATAAGTAATTTCCATAGGAAATTAAGAGGAAAGTGTGATTAACTCTATAAAAGCAGAAGTTTTCAGTTCTCTGGTCTGGAGCCTTCAGGTGTATGTATGCCAAGGAGGAAAGACATCAGCAATGATCTTAGAGAAGCTATTGTTTCTGCCATCAATCTGGGAAGGGATATACGGCCATTTCCAAACAATTTGAAGTCCATTATTCTACAGTAAGGAAGATAATTCACAAGTCGAAAACATTCAAGACAGTTGCCAATCTTCCCTGGAGTGGACGTCCCAGCAAATTCACCCCAGGATCATGACAGTGAAACTGCCAAAAACCCAAGAGCTACACCTCAGACTCTACAGGCCTCAATTAACATGTTAAATGTTAAAGTTCATGGCAGTAGAATTAGCCAAAGGTGAATTGTCCTGACTTTTTCTAAGTCACGCCCTAGAATGTAGATTGACCAATCACAGCCCAGCCAAGAACCAGCTCCCACAGAGGTCCGACAGTTACTGCGCTCCATTGACTTTCAACACAGGCGTCTCATATTTTTGGTCTCGGCAGGCTATTACCGTCTTAAGTTTTATCCAAAATATGGTTAAACGTTTTGCTTCGGGCATTTGCAACACAGATGCGCGTTTCCCAGAGAGGTTGGAGAGGGGTGTCCATTTTTTCCCTTCCCAAAACTGAAGTAAAATCCTGACAGCGACAAGTGTCGTGTTTGGATTAAACTGTATGGACATCCTCAGTCAGCTAAACCCCGCAAAGATCAACAAGCACATCTTTTTTTTTTTACTTCTAACCTTATTGTGAGTGTGAAGTTATACTAGTTAGACCGTTTTGACCGTAATGTTTTAGGTTATGATTTCGGTTCTCATACCGGTTGTTGATGCACTACGCTGCTAATAAATACAACGTTGTACAGTACTCGTGTAGTCCGTTTGCTTTGTAATAATGATTATAGAAGTGAATAGAGACCTACCCAGCTTTGCATGAACAGTGTTGCTCCCTGATATTGTTAGTCCCAGCCTCCGTCTCGATTAGTAGGAAATGCGGTGGTTCATTTTTTGACTGTAACCGTTAACGTTATGGTTTTGCCTCTATTTTGGATGCCTTGTTTTTGATTGCGTTTCACCTGTATGTCTTGAATGCAGCCTCCGAACGCATTTTGCAGCCCCCTTTGCCTACTTCTATTGGACACTTTATTTGCTGCTTTATAAAAGTTTGATAACATTTCAGCAGGAAGAGCTGTTACAGCATAAGCCATGCAGAGCGCAGATGAAGTTTGACGGATGTAGCAACAGTAACTAAGGGGGGCGGGGCTTAGCCAAAGGTTAATTATGGCATGTTTGGAAGGGTTGCCAGGAGAAAGCTTCTTCTCTCTAAAAAGAACATGGCAGCATGGTTTAGGTTTGGATAGTTGCATCTGAACAAACCACAAGACTTCTGGAACAATGTCTTTTAGACAGATGAAACCAAAGTGGAAATGTCTGGCCATTATGTACAGCGCAAAGTTAGGAGAAAACCAAACAGAGCATATCAGCACAAAGACCTCATTCCAACTGTCCGTCATGCTGATGGAGGGATGATGATTTTTGGCTTGTTTTGCAGCCACAGGACCAGGGCACCTTGCAGTCATTGAGTCGACCATTAACTCGGCTATATGCCAAAGTATTTTAGAGTCAAATGTGAGGCCATCTGTCCAACAGCTAACGCTTGGCTGAAATTGGAACTCTTTCAATGGAACAAGACAAAGATCCTAAGCACACCAGCAAATCAACAGAATGGCTGAAAAAGAAAAGAATCAAGGTGTTGTAATGGCCCAGCCAGTGTCCAGATCTCAACCTGACTGAAATACTGTGGCGAGACCGTACGAGAGCTGTGCATAAAAACCTAACCACAAACTTTATGAAGAAGAGGACAAAATTCCACCACAACAATGCAAGAGACTTATTACAGCTAAAAGTGGCACTACTAGCCATTAAATTATATGGTGTAATTACTTTGTCACCCATAAATAAATAATGATAAAATGCAATGTGTCATTTGTTGTTGTTTACCTAAGGTTGTATTTACCTCATTTCAAGACCTGCTAAGGACCAGGGGCCTGATGTATAAACGTTGCGTACGCACAAAATGGGTATAGAAATATGCGTACGCATTTTTCCACACACATATCGGGATTTATAAAAAATAAACTTGGTGTAAATAAGTGCGCACTGTAAGGATGCTCTTGACCATGCGTACGCACTCTTGTAGATGAGTATGGCGACACCGATGGTGTGCTGGAGTCAAATGTCTTTTTGCTCACTATTAGACAGAGAATCTAAAGAAAATTATAAATCTACAGAAATATAATTCAAATATAATTTCACAAACCTATCATCACTTGAAGCAAACATCCATCCCTTCTTAAATGACAGTGCCAGCACGCGTGTTGGGCCGTTTAGTGAAACTGACGCGCATATAGCCTATAATCTAACGGCAGATTGAGTAAAACCGTAAATCTTCATTATGAGTCCAAATCATAAATAGAGAGCATGTTCTCAATAATAGTTTAAATAAATAAAAGAATTATTTAAATTATGTTTTACTTCTGATATAAACATTTAGCCTAGATTAAATATGCCATTCTCATTAATGGAGTTAAACACTTAAACTACATGAAATCATTACTGAGAAGTTACAAAAAAAATATATTCAATAAATAGAAAGACCTATTTGTTGTGGATGCAATGCTTTTGAACACTTTCCCTCTGGTATGCTGTGTTTTAATGTTTTAGCTGATGGCTAATAGCAGATTGTCTGAAAAAATTCAATTGTTTCATGCAAATAATGCACAAATCTATGTCTATCTGTTTCCATTAAAAATACTATTTGGCCAGTGGAAAAGATTGAGAAAAACTTTCTCTGAAATGTATTTAACACTATTTGATTTATTCATTCAAAAACAAGGCAAGGATCGGCTACTAAAAAAAATGTGTTTGTAATAATGTGACGGCATTTCATATTTTCCTAACGTCTTGTACCGTTAAACTTGGTATCACGTGGATGAATAATCATATGCAAATGATATGCAGATGAGGATATGCATAGTACAACTAGGCGTTGTAATCTCCATATATGGTTATTTCAGGGAGGAGACGCACGTGCGCACAATGTCCCGCTGACTGGGATTTATAAAGTGATTTCTGCGCAGGATCTGGCGCACGAACGGTTTTATAAATTTGAAAACTTTTGTGCGTACGCAAATTCTGCCTTATGTGCGTACGCACACTTTAAGGATGAAATCTACGCAAAGTTTTATACACAAGGCCCCTGAAGTTTTTTTTTTCCATTATGTTCTGATGCGTAAAACCGATCACCGAAGTGGGCGGAGCTTAGCTAAAAATCAATTGCCATTTATTAAAACAGCATATTTTTCTTGAAATGAATGACTTCTCCACAATGAAAGATTAGTAAGACACTTGCAAATGCATAAGACAAACCACCACAGACTCAAATGTGTGTTCCCTTGAGAATACCTTTAAAAAAAAACTGAATAAAGCTGAAGTGGAGGGTTTTGCAAAACAATGACTATAAATTCTCTGTGACTCAGTGAACATATTGGTTGAAATTCACCACATACCTTTTCCCCATAGTGAATGTAGGTGGATGCCTCCGGGCCAAGGTACTTTACCAGGCTGGAGATGACAGCATCTCTTCTCTCCTCCATCTAAAATGAGAAAAAAAATAAAAATATTTGTTTATCATCATATCATAAAAGGCCAAAGCTACTAAAATATGACTGCACTATTGTCATTGTGAAAAAGAAGTGTGCTTGGTTGTATTGAATGTGCACTTGTTTTGCAATGTGTATTTTAAATCTCAATTGCATTAATTAAAACCTTTACTTGTAGGTAATATATTAATGAAATAAAAGGCCAATTTAAGTGTACTTAAAGAGAACACTGTTTCTTAACACACTTAAGTACATTTCTACAAAGCAAACTTTGTAATAATGTAAATTAAAAAGTTTTATTAGTACATTTTAAATCCTTAAATCAATCATATTATGCTTTTAAATGTTGTTTATATGTCTATGTGGTGTTTTTAATATCCTTTAAAGTACCCCTATTATGCTATTTTACAGTTTCCTAATTGGTGTCTTCTATAACAGGGTTACATGCGTCAAAGGTCAAAAAACATTTAATGTTTCACCTTTTTTTCATAAAGTTTCATTTTCTCATAATATACATTTGCACATCACCACATTTTCAATGACTCTCAAACAACTCGTCAGATGTATCAATCTCTCTAAATCCCTCCTTTTCCGTGAGCTGCTCTGCTCAGCCAAACAGCTCAGTCTGTGATGGTAAATTATTGTGTTTGTGGAGGTTGCAAAAACTCCGGCCTGTCAGGACTTCAAGATCAAGTCCACAAGTTTCCATTACAAGAAAAAGGACGGTGCTATAGCCTATATCTTTTGTTCCTGGTGCGGTTTGTGCGGGTGAAGAGACGGGATTTCTCTTCCGCATCGGCTTCGGAAAACGTGGTCGTGTCGTGTGTAGCGTTCACTTCAGATCAAATGATTATCATCCCGGCGATAGATGGAGTTCAACATGGGATGCCGAAGCAAGAATATTGATCGTCGTGTACTATACCAATAGCATCAAATAGTGTGATTTATAGGTAGTCATGCCCTAAATAGAGGCAACTTGTAACTGAAAAAACAAAATTGGTTGTTTAAATACTCAAATCTTTAATTTTCTGTTAATGTTATAAACCAGGTGAAAAATATTTATAAAAATGTAACCGAGTATGCTTTTAGTACAATAGAAATATACTCAAGTGTAGTTTTTATACATTTAATAGTATAAGTCTACCCTAAACATACCAATGTCTACTGGCCTGTTATAGGATCATAATAATCCGTACAATATTGTGTGCACAGTGTATATCATTAGCGAACGTGTATATCTATAAGCATGTCTCTCACCAAAAGACACCCGTCCTGTTCTTCACTGGTTCTCTTCCGCCCATTACATCATGCCCACCACGCCCATTTTTAAACGTGAAAGTAAAATTTTCTCACAAAAATGACTCCAGAAGCTTCTGTAGCCTATTTATAAGTATATTTTAAAGAAACTCTAGTTCCTACATTATTTTTCTATGCACTCATTGGGTCCTCTAACCTGCAATATGCCCTTAAAGTTCTGTATCAATTCCAAAGAATAGCTACTGACCTATAAAGCCCTAAATGGTCTAGCAACAATCCATCGCGTTCTTCAAGATCACAAAATTTGAGGCTTCTGGTCATTCCTAGGATATCTAAGTCCACTTAAGGAGGGAGGGTATTCTCACATTTAACTCTGGAACAGCCTTCCTGATATTGTTTGAGGCTCAGACTCACTGTCCCAATTTAAAACTAGATTAAATGCGCATCTCTTTAGCCAAGCATTCACATAATGCTTACCTTCTATACCACTGTTGAAACAGATCGAATGCATTAATATTATGAACAGCAGCTATGCTAATTATTTCCCATCTGCTTTTCTGCTGTTATCGATAAAAAGCGTTTGTACCCAGCCTCTCACGGAGACTTCAGATGCCCCAACACCTGCGATGAGATGACTAAACACCTGTGAAGAGATGACTCAACGCTGGCGATATGTTATACCCTAAATCAATGCATGATTAACTAACTGTATTTTTCTATGTGCATTTCTGAAATGCACTTTCTGTAAAGTTGCTTTGAAACAATATGTATTGTGAAAAGCGCTATACAAATAAATTTGAGTTCAATTGAATTACATGTCAAAATCCCTCTAAAGTTCAGCTAATTTTATTTAAAATCTATTTAAACTAGACTATACTCTAATTTAATAGTAAATAACAATTGAGTGTCTGAAAATATTACATATATTCTTTTAAAGTATTTCTTTTTATATTATGTCCTTAAGCTCTCTTTTTAAAATTACACTAAACTGTACTTTTCACAAGGGCAGGAAATGGGCTGAGTCCGGTTCTTCAACCTACATCGATCTGAATAACCAAAAAGGAATAAGTTCCTCTTTTGGTCTCTGTTCTCCCTGAGTTATAGGCAGGAAGGGGCCGGGGCGCGCACCCCTGCTGTTCCTATGCCAACGAGTGACAAATGTTAAGGGAACACATAAAACTCTGCATCTGCATGTTGTGCATACTTCCAATTGAACCAAGTGTCCCAGACCATAATTCAGCCAACAATTATGGCTTTACACCAGGTAGGGGGCAGGGCGGCAGAGGAACCATATGCGGTGGGTGGTATAAAAGTGTCCATAATGATCTGGAGGGCTACCCGCTATCTCTAATGCCTACTCATAAAACAAACCGTACAAAATTGCACTTCATGTCCACTCTTCAGATTTTGCCAGCTCATTCATGTGAAGTTAATATGGCGTAACGGCAGAAAGCACACGGCTCTGCTATAATGTGCTGAGTTGTAAGTCTGGACTTCTTGGACATCTGTATACAACTGGTGACAACAGCTTTGCAGAGTACAATACATTTTACAGACAAAACTCATTACTGGAGGTAAAAAAAAAATGGGTTGGCTATTCGAGCACAAAATACTTGCATACACAAAATGGTAATGTGTATTAGCAGATGAGAACCAGTTTGACTAGTCCATCTGATTCATTATGAATGAAGCAACCATAAACTCAGTGGCTTAGAAGAACTCCTCTTGTCTATAATACATGACTACAGATGGTCTGGGAGTTTTATCTTAAGAAGCGAGATGGAAACATGTTTTTCATCAGACCAGCTCATATCGAAGAGAGAGTTTCTGGTCTCATGTGGTTTTTAGCTTTAGGCTACAATAGCTATTTTCTGCATGCAGGATGTGTGGCTATCTTTGTTTAATTGAGCATCGAGTAACAGATAAATCAATATTTTGCCACATTATCAGTCAGGAAAAGACCCTTTGAAGACTCAAAGCTGGAAATATTTGTTTTCCAAAGATAAGGCTTCAAGTTTAAATCTGTAGCAAAGACATTTAGCTAATCATTTATAAGATTAGAAAATTTTAAAGAGGCGGTTTACTGCTTTTTTCTTTGCATGATTGTATTTATGAGGTGCACTATAACATGTATTTGTGTTTTTTCTTTTTTAAAAAGTCTTATTTTCATCAGTTTAACCTTTATTGTAAGCTGCGTTCTCCGTCATTTGAACGACCAGTTGACATCCTGATTCTATGAAACCACTCCCCCAGAAACAGGCAATGGGCTCAGATTGGTTAGTTTGGGCCAGTGTGTTGTAATTGGCTAAACTGTGTAGCGAACATTGTCCGGAAACTTCACGGCCATTACCTTTACGGGCGAAATTTGCATATGTGTTTCTGTCAAATGTAAATTATGGTGTTGATACTTGAGTATCAGTCTGAACCAGAATCAGACCCAAAAAGAGGTGATGATGAGAGTCAAGCAGAACCTCACCAAACACGGCTCTTACAAAACGTTTCTGAATGGTATTTTTTTAAATTATTATTATTCTATTCTATTCTATTATTATATAAGAATTTTGATACGTTGTTACTTGAAAATGCTACTGCTGCTTGTTAGCTTTTGAGATATAGTTTTCTTCTGATTAAACATTTGATATAACTGAATTAAAGTTATTGTTTTATCAATATAATGAACAACCATTTTATCTATTCACAAAACTTACACTGATAACAACAGCTGATGTTTGCTGCGATTACATAAAGTACATATACATTAAAAATACATTTACAAAATTAGTACATACACAAATTCAGGTCAAAAATGTTTGTACGCGTTTGTTGTAGACACGAAATAAGCATAACCAAGTGGCTATAAAGCCAGCGCTGGCTTTTTATAAACTAAAACATTACGTCTGAAATTATACATGCAAATACATTTAAAATGATTGTCTTGGCCTACTTACAGGTTGTGGCCCAACAACTGCTGCCTCTGGTTTTAAAGTTGGAACTGCTTCATGTTTTAGTAACAGTTTCTTGTTGAATCCGGCATTGAATTCAAGGAGATTCTGGAAGCTGTCTTTCATAAAATGCGCAGCACAGAGAGCTAAATTACAATCATCATTTTCAGGAACATAATCATAATCAATGTATGGGTTAGTTGCGAATATAACCCGTTGTAGTCCCAATCGAGTCGTTTTTATAGGCATTAAACTTCCTGATTTTTAAAGATGATATCAGTGTTTACACTCAACTTTCAGCACTGCAACTTTGCAGATACTGTTCATCCAGCAACAGCAACATTACACACTATTTAAAATGAAAAAAGTGAAACTGCAATCAACCACCCCTTTAAAATAATATTTTGAATCAGCTTTTGTTTTCATATTTTCAGTTAAAAAATTTATTTTAGTTTTAATAATTTTAGAACTTTAACTTATTTATTTCAGTTAATTGCCAAGACAGCATTCCTATTTGGGATCTATGACATCAGATGGGCAAACACATTTGCATATGACCACCTCCAGAGCAAGACATGGACGAATAGTTATACAGTCCCCGCCCACAGTCATTCAGTCACAGAAATGACAAGACAATAGGAGTTTCAAAGCTCTGTCACCAAACCAAGAATAAACAGACGATAGTGACAGAACCCTGACAACTTGATACAGTGTACAGATGCCCATTCATTTTCTGCTGTACTTGACACGTCCAGTTTAAACAGCTTATTAGCTAATTTCCTTAGAGACTTTAGAAGAATATCAGTGTCAGGAACAAGTGTGGTGTTTTTTTGTTTTGTTTTTTGTTTTTAATGACAGCCCGGATCTCGTGGGATGATTGTATGTTTGATATAATCCAAGACCAGGGTGTCTTGTTTCCCAATTAACCCTTATTAATTGTATTAGTGTATTAATGCTGCCTTCACTGCCTTTGATATCCCACAATACCTGTGCTTTCCATTCTGTGACAGTTGAGCTAAAATAATAAAGATGGCATCTGAAAGTTGCGGTTGCTAGTCAGTTTGTGTTTAAATGTACGTTTCTGATCAATGTTTTTCACTTCTGATGTCATTCCTAGCAAGAAATTATACTAATTTATCATAGTAATTAAATATTTGCTTAGTTTTCACCAAAACTCGCTCTATTCTGCTGTAGATCAATAAATTGTTACACAGCGTCAGATATCTGTGCAAAATAAGTTTTGCGTGGTGCACAAACGTGTCCTGAAAAAGTTCAGACGCAATTTCATACATTTTCAGACGCAGCCTAAGTTTTTTTTTTTTTTTTTTTTATCAAATATTTATATTGTATATTATTTCACCTTTATTTCAATTACTGAAAATATTTTTTTAATTGTCTACAAACAACACTGTTGCTGGTCTAGTTGGTGGACCAACAACAGCAAAATGTAGCTTGTACTAGTAATCCTAAAGTGCAATTGCTAAATGGTCATTAGGGTTCACTGCAGCTGCCGTTAAAAGCTAAGTCAGTGTTCTGAGACGCACGGTTAGAACTGCACATGTGCATTGGCTGGTCCAGCCTGAAAAGTTCATTCATTTTTTTTAGCGTCATCTTAACAAACACATTTGTGAGACAACTGTTGTCTGTTGTTGTCAGAGATTTCAATGGTGATTTCAAATATGAAATTTAATCGTAAGCTTGGAGAACAGTTTTGAAGAATTTGATGCTTCCCCATTTACAGAGATAGATGTACTTGATTGTTGGAAATAGCTGCCCGAGAGGAGTAAAAAACAAAACAAAAAACGCTTAAGTGAAATGACTTGTCTTGAAGGAACTTTTATATTGTTTTCTATAGGTAGAAATGCTATAGGTGGGAATGCCAACAGATTTCTCCACATATCATAGATTTCAGTTCAGCTAGATGAAGCAAACCAGTACATGAGCATCCAAAACACAACAAACAGTTGTGAGCAGCTGTCTGCCTTTTCTTTTAAGCAGGGTAATATGACTATTATGCTTTAGAAGGACAGATTTTGTGCAACTAAATGTCAATGTATTCATTTTCACCTCTTGAGTCACGATCTAAGTATTCCTATGAAAGTGTGAAACTGAGAATAGACCTGACACCGGAACATAATGAACTTCTTTCTCTTTATCTCACACTCCCTCTTTCCATTTCTCACTCCAGTTCAGCTCACTATACAGTATGTCTCCGTTTTTCATAAACCCACACTCTCATTCTTTGTCTCTCACCTTTCTTTCGCTCCAGTCAAGGGCCTGAACTCCAGCGATGAAACCCACCAATGCAGGATTGCCTTTGGGGCTGGTGGCGTCAAATGTGACGCTTATAGGGCAGCACTCGGAGGGGCGAACCACAATTTCCCCTGAGAAACCCTTTTCTTTCCAAAATGCCTGTGAAGTCAGATAAAAAAAATCAGAGAATCAACAATCCTGCACATTAAAAGCATTCATTCTTGATTAGCATGCTGACAACTGACATTATCTGCATACTGTAGGTCAACTATATTTGCATAAATGTAAAAAGTCAATTGTAGATTTAGAAGATTTTATATGCATTATCTGCATATTGATCATCTCTTAAGCAATGTGATCATCTCTTTTCAACGTGACCCATTGAAAAGTGAATTTTGGATGTTGAGATGAACATATATTTATATAGATAAGTAGCAACGATCCGTTAAACTAAAAAATAACACGTATAATAAATTCCAGGTAGAGACCAGGTAGTTCAGGCAGCCAGGGCGGAGCAGGATGCGCAGGCGGCAGCCAGGTCGGTGAAGACCCCTCAGGCGGCCATGGAGAGTAGCTACTGCCCCCTCCCCAAATTTTCTTGGGGGTAGCTACAGGGTTGTAGGCTGAAGTAGGAACAGACGACACCGGCTCAGGAACAGACAGCGTGGCGGCAGCCATCTTGTCCGGGGACCGACAGAAGTGACGTGAACGGTCTCTGGCTCTGCAGACGGGACATGAATGGTCTCTGGCTCTGCAGGCGGGACGTGAACAGTCTCTGGTTCGGCAGACGGGACGTTAGCGGTCTCTGGCTCGGCAGGGCTAATGTGGAGCGCAGGCTTAGGGTGTACTGTGGGTTTGTGTGGTTCCTCATTTACCAAGCCTGCAGTAAATGCCGAAGAGCTCAGTGAAAGGGCCAGGTGGTGCAGTGGTATCAGGCAGCTAAGCAGCTCAAAGACCTCCGTGAAAAAATATAATGCACAGACCATACCAGACAGATGAGCCAGCTCCAAAAAGTCCCTCATGTAGTCCTCGATTGGCCGGTCTCCTTGACGGAGACATATCAGTTGTGCTGCTGGATTCATGTTTGGTGAGTTCTTCTGTCATGGACTAGTTGGAGGAAGCAGGATCCAAATGCAGCACATTTATTTAACTAAACTTCAAACTTACAAACTCAGAGCAGGAAACAGGACTCAGGGACAGAACAACCAACATCAATGCTATAACATCAACAACTCACCAAGACAGGGCTGAAACACAGGGCTTAAATACAGGGGAAAGCAAGCTAGACAGGATAACAAGGGGGCGTGGTTAATGGGATAACATCTGGGATGTCTAATAGACAGAAAGGTAACCACTAAACATGACAAGACAAACCCACACCATGACAATTTTAAAGGTTAAATAATTCATAATCACATTCTGTCTATGTGCAGTTTAAAATATTTAGTACTTTTACAAAACGCCACTTTATCTGAAGCACCTCATTTAAAAAAGAAAAATGACTTATGTGTGTATTCCTGTGTGTACGTTGATTTGGATGAAAGCATTTGCTATATAAATAAGTGTAAAATATATTTTACATTTATTCATTTAGTGAACTTGATGCATACTTATGGGGCTGCATTTATAAATGTGTTATCCGTAATTCATGTATATATGCAATTAGAAATAATAAGAAAGATTAAAACACACTTTTAAGCACTCAGACAGGCTTTCATGGACTAATAATTGAGTGGGCTGCACAGAAAAGCTTCTCCCTGAAAATCCCTGAGAATCTCCCAGATTCACAAGAAGTTTGATCGATCATTTTGTTTCCCTTAATTGTAGGGTCAAATAGTTATGTCAAATGCATAATAAAATGTATAAATACTCAATTCACATTCACATAATCTGTTTCTCAGGGTCCAGTGGGGGTGATTTTTGTGCATGTTTGGTTTCAGTTGGTTCTGATCAAATGTATGATAAATTTAAGTGTGAACTTAAATTGTGAAAAAAGTGTGAGCTCAAGTTTTATGCACAAGTTGTTAATGAATGAAACCCATGATCTTAATTAATATACAAAAGATAGAAAATATTCAAGTAAACATTTCACAGTTGACAGACAAAGCTTATCTTCTGATTAAGGTGGTTTCTCCAGTCACTGCAGGGCCAAAATTAAATATTATATTAAAGTGAGGGCTTAAACTGAATATGGTAGACTGAGCACTAGGAGACAGCTCTCCATGACTTTGCACATTTTAACTTCATTATAGAGTATAATGCGATCGAGCCAAAGGGGAAGTAACTGCACTGCGCTGCGCTAGGAAAGCCAGTAAAGCCGGCTGTGGCTAAGTGGATGGGTTATGCGTGTTACTCACAGTGGGGTATGTGACGATAAATTTCGTCATGTGGCCCATGGGCAGGCACTGGATGAGCCGCTGGCGCTCAGCTGGCAGGGCAGGCTCGTAGTGGATCTGGGCTGAAAATGAGGGCATAATCAGCACTGAATGAAAAGCCGTTTAGTCCTAAAAAAGAACAGTGGAATGATACTGACATAAAATAGGAAGAACAGATGAGAGAGGTAACAGATAGTTTTTATAATTTCTTTCACAGTAGAACTATATGCAGATATGCAACATTTCAACAATCAAGATGGCGACCATCTTCAATTCAGGTGTTAGCATTGGGATTTAAATGTTAGTAGTTGGATATAGATGTTGGTTTCATGTTCGCATGTTGCTAAGCTATTGTGAAACTAAAGCATAAATAATACAAATATTGTATTAAAATATTATACAAATATTAGGTAAAATTATGTTTAATTTCAATTAGCTAGTTTTGTCAATTCTGTCTCAGTACTGAAATACAGTATATGTTAATTTGAAACATTTCATCTGTGATCGTCTTGGATTTATATTTTCTCAGAGCTCATCGTCATACATTCTTGGATTGCCGTCAGCCTAGTTTAGACCACATGATTTTTAAAACGTCGGGCTGAACTGTGAGGTTCACACTCCATGACTCGCTCTCTGTGAAATCAGGAGTGTTCAAGTTATTGAGCTGTTCACACAACATAATTGATCCGCAACAGGAGGTAACACACTACACGAGTTGACAACTTCGTCACCCAACGATTCTATCTTGTCTACAAACCACGTTTTATCACAAAAACATCACGCGATCAAACAATCCGGAAATGACGCAAAACAGCACGCGCGCCAATACCCAGCGAAGAAGACGAAGAACACAATACGCTAATATGGACGTCAGACAAAAACTAGTGCTGCAAACTGTTTGCGCGATCATTTGCTTTTTGCTTTGAGAAAAAAATGCAAAAAAAAAAAAAAAAAGATTTACCCGGTGACCTGAACCCATGCCTTGCTCTGATTGGCTGTATCTCATGACGTTCCGTGAGGTTGAGTCGTGCGACAGCTCTGGAGCATGGTAGATATTTTTCTGGGCTCGGTGACGTGACGCGTCTGCGAGGCGTCTTTGATGTGTTGTTGGCTCTTTCATACTAACAGATTGGCGAGCGTTCATCACCTGTTAATCCCCCGCGATCTGTATGCGATAACACCCTGACCTGTCTGCGAGCTCAACAAGTTGCAAATATGGCTTAAAATCACACTTTCCATACAAATTTTGTCTTAAGATGTCTTTAAAGTCAGTATGATTACTGTAAATTGCCTACACTTGAACAAAAAACTAAAGAAAAATTTAAAAGCTAGTCTATGCATAAATCAAATCGGAAAATTGCTTAATATTATCAGTACACAAGCCCTTTGTTTACATACTTTTCTAAGTATGCGTCTTAGTTCAGCCTCAGAGTTAAGAAAATGCATACAATGCCTTAAAATTCTGCCTACAAAGGCAGCTCACTAGATCTTGAAAGAGCAAATGTCTCGCTGACACTCTTTACCAAAGGATTCTGGAATACTGTACACATTGGATTAAGTGTGCTATAAAGGGGAGGACAGGACTGAAAAGAAATACACATTTTAAAGAGCAATGGAAAACAGAAAATGGGCTCCCAGATGAGGGGAAAGGGAAAAATAGGAAGCACAGACAGGAAGAATATGGTAGAGAATAACTCATAGGTCTCAGATCATCCCTGGGTATTGATTTAGGTGGCTATACTTTCTAATCAAGCAGCACTTTGGAAAATTGGATCTAATACCCCAGTGACTAGCTCTCCATGAAATTGCCAAACTATTAAAGAATCCCTGCGATTTAACACTACTACTTTGTTTTCTTAAAAGCCATAATTAAGGCTTAGTCATTTAGTGAATGCGGGGTATCCAATAACTTTATGTGCAGCCCACAGGGCCATCTCTATGTCTGGGTAACGTTAACAGTGCCAGAAGGGACCCTGACCCCAGTTTTGACAAGACAGCCTTCTGGCAACAAGCCAACATGTGAACTAGCCTTTTGAAGAGTGGACACACAAATAAATGTTAGCCTGCCATCCATTTGGTTAATTGAGAAGTAAACGCTTGACAAGCATATCAATATAAAAAGATGTGAAAAGATTAGATTAAGCAAGGATTAGGCCAGATTCAGTTGGGACATGTAGATAACTTTTATAAACGTGCCTTAGAAAAAAAAAAAAACATTACAGGTGTGCATCTTGGGAGAAAACAATTGCACTGACATATTTATGTAAAACACGTTGCGGTTGCATGCAGACATGCGTGCCTATTGGCTGTCCTGCGGCAACTGCAGCAGCCTATCAAGAGAGGCCATAGGTGAAATCAGATCCAATGGGTTAGCTCAGAATACTAGAACCGCTTGAGGACAGCTCGCTGATAGATAAAATTACTCCAAGGGCAAAAGTTCACTCTACAAGTGGGAACGAGTACTTGCCGTGCCTGCAATACGCTCTGGTTCACTTCGGCAATGATAAACCAGATTAAATCAGCCCATTGAGCTATATTTATAGACTCAGACCACACCTGCTTTGGCAGGAGGTGACGTAGTGTGTGCGAAGCGCCCCCATTGAATCTGACTTCACCAAGGGCCTCTCTCGATAGGGTGCTGCAGTTGCCGCAGGACAGCCAATAGAAGCGCAAACCGCTTCGCCTATGTCTGCATGCTGCCGCAACGTGTTTTACTTTAATTAAAAATTATGGATAATTTTGGGCTTCAATATCTCATGAAAAAAAGGTTTGCCCCAAGCGCAAGATATTATGCATTACTCGTTCCTTCATTAGTAACCAAGTATGTTATTTAACACTTATTAGCATGGAGAAAAATATAGACACAGACTGTGGATAGAGGCATGCCTAGAGGGACCGCGGTTGACCCCTCATATAGTCTCACAAAATCCTGTGGGAAACACTGAATGTGATTATCTTAAGAGCTGGAACTGAAAAGCAATTACAAAACACCAGGGTTATTATAACAAAAGAGACAAAAAGGGAGCTTGTATACTGTTGTGAAGGAAATTGTCACTAAGTCCATCTTTAAAATGTTTAGCAAATCACCCAACATCTCATTAAACTGGATCCATTTCAGAATTACTCAGAGAAGCATTTTAATTGAGGCTAATGTTAATAAATGTCTCTGTCCAGAATGAAAAATCAAACAGGACAAGCGATGTGGAGAAGCGCTACGTTGTAATTGTATAAAGCGACGGCAATCAGAAAAAAAAGATATTTTGATTACATTATGTTTCACAAACACTTTGCTAATTGAACAAGAGGCTCTGATTAGCACATTTCCATTGTACAACCTCTCTGGCAGAAGCCTTTCCATTATTTTAATGGAAAAAAAAAAACAAGGCAAAACATGTTTCTAACGTATCTTTTCTTAACCATGATTTATTTTTGCGATCATTTATATGTGACCGCCAATCCCATGACAGCCCACATGAATCTGTCTCTCGTAAGGCCTGTGATGGCAGACGGGGGAAACGGATCTAATTTAACCGCAGTGACTGAGGTGTAGAGTTGCTCTCGTTGATTGAGAGAAATCGCTCTGCGTCTGGCAGTCCATCATAACTGTGTGCTTGTAAGAGACAGCAACTGTCTGCTTGCTTCAATTTGCTAGATGTTAGGGAACTGCAACACCACCAATCTGGCAGCCACACAGGGAGACAAAGGGATGAGCAACTTTAGAAGAAATTAAGAGATGTTTGTGTATATTTTATATTGATTATGGAAGTGGAAATTCATTAAATTGCAATCAAATGATGGGGTGTAAAAGGCATATACTAGGGTTGCATGATATATCAAATTAAAATATCACAACATCATTGCTCAGTGTAATTGTCAAATCGCGAAGGCTGCAATATAATTAAATAAATATATGCACTTGCTGGTTTTAAAGTGAAGTCCGCCACTTACACACCTCTGATATTGTGAGTTCCATAAATGAACACAGTGCTGAGCTTCACTCTGAAACCACAGCGCATATTTTTATTTAGCAGAAACCCATCAAAAAAGCTTAAAATTAAGATGTCAATAAATCAATAAATTAAATATTCAAATTAAATATACTAGTTTTTTTATAGTACAACAGTGTTGACAATATATTTCTTATTTTATAATTTTTAATTTTAATAATCATCAATAAAATCATAATGATTTCTTTCATAATGAAAATTCACATTTTGAAAAAAAAAATTGGTGTAGGATTAAACAATTACAATTAAACAATTTTCACTCAGAAATTGCTTGTACATTTCACAAATAATTACAAAAAAATACATTGAATTAAACAAAATTTCTGAAGTAGAAACAATGAAATAGTATATTGTAAAAATACTCCACTTTTAACAGTGAAGCTTTTCCTAAATCGTTCAGCCCTAAAAGGATTTTTGTGTTAAAACGTTCAGAGAAATAGTTAAGCTTTATATATATATATATATATATATATGAAGAGTTCAGATGCAAAAGCCTCTAAATGCCATTTGAAATTTTCTTCTAAAATAAAATTTTTATCAAGCTTGTATTTTTAAATTCAGTAATTTCACTTAAATGACAATTAATAGGTAATCTTCATTGACATTTAAGTGAAATTACTGAACTTAAATATACAAGCTTGATAAAAAATAAAATTTTAAAAGAAAATTTCAAATGGCATTTAGAGGCTTTTGCATCTGAACTCTTCATATATATATATATATATATATATATATATATATATATATATATATATATATATATTTTTTTTTTTTTTTCAATGCAGATGCACTTCCCAACAAAATCACCCCACTTATGATTTCACTTCACAAGTCATCATTCAAATGAAGTCATCATTTTAAAGAGCTAATTAGGGAGTGAGATATATTTGTCTTTACCCAGATTTGCATAATTACTTTAGTGAACCAGATGTTAAATGCAAATAAACAACACTATGCTCATTCCACAGGTATATGGTTGCAGTTCAAGCTTTAGCGAATTCCTAGGATATTTTACAGACCATATTCTAGAGATCCTCCTACACTTCAGTCAGCCTGTCGCTCTCTTTCTTGCCTGAAGGTTTTTTTTATTTTTCTCTGTGTGTATGTCTTTGTGTTGTCTCTTTTCCCTCTCACTCCTTGGCATCTCTGTCACCTATGTTACCCAGGTAGCCGTGAGTGGTGGAACAGACAGTTATAGCATAACCTCAGGCTAATGGGCCACAGGTGCTCTCAGCATTTCTCTAGATACCTCCTGCTCAAAGCAAAAAAAAGATTCACTTGTTTACGATAGTGATGCAGTGAAACTGAAAATCCTGGATACAATATATATACACATACATTAAGAATATATATATATATATATATAAAAAAAAAAGATGACTCATCCTGCACTTCATATATTTTTGACCCTTTCGAATGTTCTCTTTCGAGGGAACTCAAACTGCGTTGAATGACACTTTGGGGGGAACACCCCTCAGTGTAGCGCCTCTGAAGCATGAATGAAACTAGACCAATCCTGATTGATGTTGCGTCATGATGACATATTGTGTGACGGCCTAAGCGGAAGTTACAAAGAGATGCTGGCACACAACAGTGTTAGCTTTCTGTTCTTCTGTCTGAACTTCTCTGTCTTATTTGTTGTTGTTTGTCACCAGCATATCTTTTGTATTAAGGGATGCGAGTGCAAGTTTCACTCTGTGTGTGCATCCCTGCATATAAAATTTCCATTCAATTGAATTGCACGCTTTAATAGGAAATATGTCAAGACAAGAAAGAAAACCAAACCTGTCAATCAATGTCAAGGCATCTTCAAATTTGGATCTTTTTATGTGAACATGAATGACACAGATGCTTTTTCTCCAACAAGATTCTATTATTGTATGATAAAGTACCATTTTCCGTTGGAATGGTCATTTTGCCACTTTCAGCAAAACCATTGCAAAACCATTTTCATTCAAGGGCCGAAATTTGCTGTATCCCTTGTTCCCATTCACATACCCACACAGCCTCCATTCATCTGTAAAGTGATAACAACAATTTGGTGATTATTTTGAACACATTCTCAAAGCGCTGTGAAACTGGATATAATCTGGCACTCTTAAAAAAAAAATCTGTTTAAACTTTGGTGTAACCACCCTTAAAAGTAGGTCACTGCAGTCAAATGCATGCTAATATATTGCTTCCCTACTTTCTTAAAGTATAAACAGGTCACTAAGCGAAACTCAGAGTGACGTGTCTGCAAGGTTGCTTGCCTCCACCGTAACCCGCTGTCACTGGAGATATTCTATCATCAAAGTGGAGTCAATAGGAGGCTGGGCTGGGGACCGCTTTCTCTGCCAGTCAGCTCAAATTGCATGCAGCTGCAATGCCAGCTAAGTCAGGTACAGGGTTTTGAAGGGAGACTGGGGAGTTAAATATAGCAACCAACCAGTTGCACCTGGTTGTGCTTCGACACGCCACAAACCCACCGAAGGAATGCGTCCAAACCCGTTTGAGCATCTTAACGCCAACCAAAATACCAAGACAAAAAAGCACATACATCCCACAACCTGACTAATCGCCGGCATAATGTAGGCTTGGTGCAGCAAAGCATGAATACTTCATGGTTTATACCACGCAAAACAATTCCAGCAAGCACACACGCACGCACACACACACACACATTCGTTTCTCATGGTTGCCCACGCACACCCACACTTCATATTCTGTCCTCTCCCAACTGTCACAGAAATCCAGGATTGCGAATACGGTTTTAACACACGGATATAAAGCGATTGCTCGAAGACGTCTGTCCCGCTGACTTTACTCGTGACAGCCATTACTTATGATTTTAAAATTAAATATCTAAAAACGGTAAATCCAAATCCAAGACAAAAGTGTCCAATTCACTATCAGAGAAACAGTTCACCCACAAATAAACATTCTATTATTTTTCATTTATCCTCATGTCTCTCTACATGAGGATAAAAAATAACAGCATGTCTCTCTACATGCTGTTATTTTTATATGCTAATATGCATAAAGAAATGCACCTTTTGGAATCCAATGCAACAAAAGTTCATTGTATCCAGAGGCTCTCAAAAGGTTTTTTTTTTATTTTTTTTATAAATTTTAAATATAATAAATATATATATATATATATATATATATATAATAGAGACAGACACTATTCAATAACGCTTATATATATATATATACTGTATATATATATATATATATATATATATATAGCGCTGTCAATTGATTAAAATATTTAATTGCGATTAATCGCATTAATTTCATAGTTAACACGCAATCAATCCCAATTAATCGCACATTTTTATCTATTCTAAAAGTCCCTTGATTTTTTTTTTTTTTTGTCAATTTTTTTATCATTTTAATGCTTTTATCAACATGGAAAAGTGGATTGGCTTGCTTTGTGAAAATGTTTTTTTTTTTAAATTATTATTATTATTGAAAACAACATTGGCATATACCGTAGTGTTAAATTTCACACAAACAAATCTTTAACACAATGTAACACTGTTGATAAAAAAGGGTAAAAAATATACTATCTATAAAATTATATATAAAATTTACTATAAAATTGTCACACAAATAGCCCCTTCAACAGAGATCAAAACAGGGCAATACAAAATAACAAATTACAAAGTGCACATGTTTTGACTTAACTTAAACTAGGACATAGCAGCCTATTAGAACATAGAACTTAGAATATAGCAATCAGGCTACTGCTCTTTATTCACCAGAGGCTCTTCAACACAGCCTCGTAACAGAATGACCAGTAATAGTTGATTACCAATAAAAAGGTAAGCCTACTACTACTTTGCTTTGATCCAGTTACTCAGACAGACAAACCTGTTGACATTTTCAGACAACAGGGTAGCTCACTTATTTTGTACAACATGCCCAGACAGTGAAAACAACCTTTCAGAAGGTACTGATGTGGCTGGTGTTGCTAAGTACTTGTGTGCAAGGTGGGCCATTTCACTGTGTGCCTCTTCATATGTGGACCACCATTCCTGGGACAGTCATCCATACCAGTAAGAGGCTCTGCCTTGTGGCGCTTCAGACATTGCTCAATAGTGCCCTCCTCTTCATCCGACAAAGACTCGTGTGCAAGCATGAGAGTTGGTTTCTTCGTAGGAGGCTCAGACGTGACTTGGTTATCCGGCTGTCCAGGTTTAATCTCCTGGAGCAATGTGCGGATCGTACCACCGGATCGTGAAGTTCAGACACATTTCTCTCACTCACCACACTCACACACACACACATACACATAGTTTTCTCACTCACCACACTCACATGCACACACACACAATCATTGATGATACTATTCTGACACAGACCTACATTGATTATCAAACAAACAGATATACAGAACAAACAGACGACCTGGATACACAATACATTACCTGCAGTATTCCAGCACAGCCTCGAGCTTCTTCAGTTTCTCCAGCTCAGTAGCTGTCGGCATGTCGACGTTGGTTGTGTGCAGGCCCAGTGCATCTCTCAGAGGTTTAGCATTTCGCTAAACACACTTGATCATTTGCAGGGTACTATTCCATTTGGTTGACACTTCCTGTGTGAGAGACTCTTTCTTCTGATGATGTGTGAATTGTTGCTGCTCGTGCTCTGCTTGGTTTGCTGGGCTGTGCTTAAAAAGTACCACAACTTTTCTGCTTTCCTTTCTGGTTAGAGAATCTGTGACGGCTCGGTGCACACTGTGTGTGATGCATGGCATGTGCTGAAAGGGGAGCTTACTGGCTGCTGCAATCATGTTGCGTGCACTTTCTGTGGTCAGTGAGACAACTTTGTGTTTGTGCCACTCTTTAGCTACTTTCATAAATTGCTCTGCAACAGCGTCAACGAAGTGCCTCACTTCTGTCTTTATAACACTAAAAGCATGCGACTGAAGTTTCCACTGTGGATCAAAGTAATGGGATGTGACCCCGAGGTAGTTGTGATTACGAAGGGATGTCCTATAATCACAGATGAGCGCGACTGCTTTTGTCTCCTCCAACACCTGCTGTACCTTAGCCTTCTGTTTCGTGCAATTTCTGTAAGTGGCTTGTAATGGTGGCTCTCGAAGGTAATTCGTAGGTCCTGTCATTGGATGCGATGTGGATGATATCAGCTAGACCCTTGTCCTCTACAACATTAACAGGCCTACATGCAGTAGCCACCCATTTAGCTATGGCTGCAGTAAGTTTGTTCCTAGTTGTGGTATCCATGTGCTTCTGGGTGAAGTCCTCCATTGTCGCCTGGCTTCGACGGGGGGGACAGAGAATTTACGTCAGCGTTGTGCTTGGCCATCAAGTGGTATTTTAGACTGGACGTGCTGCGATGATAGCTCAGTTTGCAACGACAAAACACATCACTTTGGTCTTGTCAACTGAACCATTTGGCAACTGTTTTTATGTAAACTTTCCATTTAGAACTGCATTGCCATCCATTTTGACGTTTCGCGCTCGCCATCCACTCAAAACGTAAGCCCAAACTAGTGTGTGCGGCGTGCCTGTTGTTTTGTTTCTGGTCTAGCTAGTTCCGGTGTGGTGTTGTAGTTAACGTTACTAGTTGTTGTAGTACTAGTCTAACGTTACTAGTTGTTGTAACAGCATGCGAAAAAAAAAACTACAAAGTTTGTTATACCAAAAAAAAAAATAATGAATTAATATTTGTGTGATAAAAATATATGCACGATAAAAAATTAACACTATTTTATTTAAAATAAATTTTAATAAAATAACGTTAAAATGGGTTTGCTTTAACACTGTTAATAACGTGTATATAGACATTCCACAAACATGTGATGCAACTATTGTGACCATCAGAGGGGGCAAAGAACGACCGCATCCAGAAACACACGGATACAATGGCATCTTGAAAAATGCACCTGTGTTGCTCTTTCAGAAAATGGGACCATTCACCAGTGCTGGAGCACACAGGGGAATGAACGCGGCAACACTGAACTGAAACACTGAAGCACTCACTTCTTTGCCCTCCAACTGAACATCAACAAACACACAGAAATTATAAGATAGCAAATGGATAGCAGTTGATAGCTCAGAAGCTAACGATCGCCGCAGCACTCGCGCTGTAGAACCACCAGCACTGGGAGAGAGTCTTCCAGAAGAACACCGACACACTTCCTTGCAATGCATCCACTTCCGTATTTATACCAAGCCACAGGGGCAGAGTGTGTGATGCAAGTCACGCAAGCCAATTCCATTGGCTCGTTTCAATAGTACCCAACGATGACTGGCTCCCTGCCGTGATCCCATTCGGTCAACGTCGACTACGTCGACTATATACATGTTTTTAAAATGTATATTATATTTATTAATGTATTATTAATATTAATTTATTATTAATCATAAATATTATTATATTATTAATAATGTATAATTCTTATTATATAATTAATTATTATTAATGATAATAATTTTATATTTACAGCATATTACAATTATTTCACTAATTTAAATAAAGACATTTTCTGAAAATAAGCCTTTTATGAAACAGCTCATCCAAAAACTCAGTTAATTTTTTTTATTTTTTTTATCATGTCCTCAGTTCCCAGTATTAATTTCTTTCTTTCAGAATGGATGGTAATTATAAATGCTAACCTCAAATAAGTAACCATGTGACGACTTCTGCTACATCCCAAGTCTTCTGAAGTTATATAATAACTTTTTTTTTTTAATTAAAAAAAATCCCTAACAGTTTCCTCCTTAATTTGTGGAGCTTTTATGAGATTGGTGGGGTTTTTTTAAGCTTGGCATATTGAATCACTGTCAATTTTAATTGTAGAAAAAACTGTCTAAGGACATTCTGCTTAATTAAGATATTCTTTGTGCTCCATGAAAAGAAAGAAAATTATTTTTTGTTAAAGGGGTGGTTGAATATCATTTCACTTTTCTAGCTTTAGTTTGTGTGTAATCATACTGTTCCTTCATTGGCCAGAGGAGAACTGGCCCCCGACTGAGCCTGGGTTCTCCCAAGGTTTTTTTTCTCCATTAAGTCACCTGATGAAGTTTTGGTTCCTTGCCACTGTTGCCTTGGATTTTGGCTTGCTTAGTTGGAGACATTTAATATTTAACAATATTATTGATCTGTGTTGTATTATTTTCATTTTATCACTGTGAAGCTGCTTTGATACAATCTGTATTGTAAAAAGCGCTATACAAATAAAGGTGACTTGACTTGACTTGTAATGTTGCTGTTTGAACAAACAACATCTGCAAAATTACAACAATCAAAGCAAAGGGAGATATTTGCTTTGGAAAAAAAATTAAGGACTACTACTGTACAACAAACGGCTGGTAGGGACTACACCACATTCCTCCTAGAATTTACATAAACCCCGTCCCCCTTGAACACAAGATTATCAAGACAGAATGTGCTAATCAATGAGTAGAAGATAACTACACATAAGCAACAAATTCATCAACTAACCACTCAGAAATGTCCTGATTCTACATGTTGTCACTTCTTTTAACATATTTTGAAGTTTGCACATAGTTTGAAGTTTGCACATTTTCAGTGCATGTCTGTGTGAGGTAAAAGGACACAAGCTGTTGAAGCTCCGCCCCCTGTGCTGAGAGTAGCAGCTAATTTGCATTAAAAGGGACAGACACAAAAACAGTAGATTTTTGCTCACACTAAAAGAATTACAACTTTAACATGCTATATAAAAATATGTTTTTTTATTTTGTCATATCAAGATTAATGAGGTCAAGATTGCGTCGTTGCGATATAATAAACAAACGGTTGAAAAAAAAACAAAACACAGATTGATCGATATTATGTATGAGGCATAAACATTTCGGTAAGTTGTACTGTATCTTTCAACACACCTATTGTTCATTCGTATTTATTTACTATTAACTAGTAAAGAGTAAGAGATGCTCAGTTTCACGACCACAATCTTGATCTGACAAGTAACATTTACAAGGGCCAAAATGCTATTGTTTGAATTTTGTAATAAAATTTACAATCTGAGAGCTGAAATTAGTTTCATATCAAAAGTAACCTGCCCTGTTTAGTCTGTCGGTGTTTTTTCTCAGTATGAGAAACTGGATGTGTGGCGTGAGAGCATGTGGAAAGTGTCGATTAAACCATTCAAGCCCTATATTTTAATCGATTGACAGTGTGTGTGTGTGTGTGTACCCAACAATACAGCTTGTGTGATGCTTCAACAGTTTGATTCCCAGTACAAATTTTAAAGTTAGAATTTTAATTGTTCAGTTTGTAACAGGAGAAGATGCCAGAGGGTTAAATTCAAGCCACACTGCCTTCATTATTTATTCGTTGAATGCATTTTGGACGGCTGTCTAAAGTTAACAGTGTCTACAGTTTTTAAGAGTTCCTGTCACCTGTCAGCTTGCCATGCGTGAATTCTGATTTCGAGCCAGCAGGACGATGGCAGTTCAGGCACTCTGCGTAATTCAGAGCTGTCCTTAGATCCGTCACATTAAAAGTGTCCTCGCCAGACTCTGCACAACAGACTGCACAACACTATCTGTTAAACAAAATGTGGCAGCCAAACTTGCAGTCAGGATGGCGGCAGTCCAGAAGGAAGTAGACTACAGGGGGCATGTGATTGACGGCTGTTTCGGGGTCAATGCGACAGACTGTTTTGTTTGAACTTTGTGTTTCACATAGGCGTGTGTGTATACTGTACGTGCACTAACCTGCCAAGTTAGAAGGACAAGCAACAATGACGGCTTTACAAGTGACTGTGCCTGCAGAAGTCGTAACTTTTATGTTCTCTGAATCCTGTAAGAGAAAAACATATTAGAATTGATTCAAAGACTAAAACAGTCTGGTATTGTGAGGTTAGACTGAAATGACAAGGACACTGACACAATGTGGCTGCTGAAATTGTAGGCAACCACACAATAACGGTATTAATGAACTCTGTTGATCCCTATCAAGAAATTCATGTTATTATGTATTGGAGAATACATATCTGGCTCTCATGTCACCTATATTTCAAGAGCCTTTAATACAATGGCAGATTGTTTCAATGATGCAAACTTCGTCAATTAGGAGACAAATTCAAATCCAAATCTGATTATTTGTGTAGCCGATTTGAATCTGATCTACATTATTGGCTGTCCACACTCTGCATCGCAACTGTTTAGATCGGATTTGTGTGTCCCATGCCGCTCTTTCGTTTTCCAGAATATCTGCATTGGTTTCTATGGCAATGACGTTGCGTTGGTAGAAACAACAACAGCAAAATGGAGGGGATTTGCAAAACAGATGTTGTATCTTATATACAACATGATGTGCTTTCTCAAAACATGCCTCTATTATATTGAAATTTTCTGCTCGACCGGCACTTTGCAACAACAATTGTTTCTCCAGAGACTTTCATTATGTTTCCTATAACAAGGTCTGACATGTTTTCGTTTTTGCGTGGAAAAAGAGTTCACACTTGCTAAATATGATCGGATTCTACTCTGATATGCACAAAAATCGGTTTGGGAATCATTATTAAACTCAAGTCAGTTCAGTTCAATGACTTTATAAAGTTCAATCATAAAATGAGTTCAATTTAGATATAAGCAGCTCTAAAGAAGAAAATAGTGCAATTCTTTATTCAATTTTATTTTATTTTTATATTATTTATATTGCCATCTATCATAAAGCTCTCCCCCAACAGATCTCACCGCTGGCCAGACTGAGATATAAATAAATACAGGCTGTTACAGTATGGACGACCCCCAGAGGTGCTGCAGATAGAAATCATTGTAAAGGACATTGATAAACGATATCCTTGGCTATGGGACGGGGGGCACATTTAACAGGTCTTTATACTGCTGGATCCAACATACATTCAGCATTTTTCCAGAGCTCTGGAAATTCAATAGACGGCTCTTCAAAACGTAATGCATGCAACTGAAAAGAAGCCTTTACTGATTGATCTTTTTATATAATGTAATAACAACGTTTGGTTTATTTTTTTTATTTTATTTTTTTTATTTTATTTATACTTTTTTTTTAGCAAGGATGCATTAAATTGATCGAAACAGACATGCAAAATGTTACAAAATATTTAACGTTCTATTCGTTCATTCAATTCTTGAGCAGCAAATAAGTATATCAAATGTATGTAATGTTTAATGATTCTGAAAATTAAATTTTTAATTTTTCATTGTAATAATATTTCTCAATACATTTACATATTTTTAATTAAACTTAATTTATTCAACTGTAATTTTGGTCAAATAAATGCAGCCTTGATGAGCATAAGACACTTCTTATAAAATCATTAAAAAAAAAATCTTACAGATCCCAAACTAGTTTCAGTAGTGTGTTCATAGCATAGAAAAATATATGTGAGAACCAACATCACATTCATTTAGGTTGTATCTTCATACGTATAACAAGTCTTCTAAAATCTAAAGAAATGAGAAATTAAAGGAAACTAAAAGTAGAAAATGACAAAAATATTTTATTTATACACAAATAATTTATTAATTTATATAATTTTTAGTACAACTAATTTTCTGATTAGCTAAACAAATGTGAGCCCTTTTCTGTTTACAGAGCTCCCGATGTGTGATTTTTATTTCAGTGAAATCTCATACATGGTACCGCCAATTATATTTGACACTAATTATAGAGGATTATTTTGATTGTACAAGTAACCAACTATATTCAGATACTAAAAGGGGCTGCTGCAGGGGCTTTTGTCTCTATTGAATAATGGAGACTTATTATCACATGTGCTATACGGTGACCACCACTTCACTTAATTGATATCGATAGAAGTCAATGCGTTTGGTTTGATAAACAGTGAAGAGCGAGTAAAACTTTCTACTCAGCCATGTCGATGTAACACCATTAAGATGGCTAATGGATTTTCCCTCTCTATGTGTGAGAGCGACATTATAGGCTAATTCCCTGACGAGAGGCTTTCAAAAGATTTTGTGTCACCAATTCTCAAATGAGAACGATCTAATGGAGTGGATTTGATTTAGGTTATCTAAATATTTTAGTCATGACAAGCACTTCAGCGTACAGCAGTGCATTATACAGAAATGAAAAGGAAGAGGCAGTGCAAAACAAGAGAGAGAGAGAGAAGCACACAGCGGGACCCATGCCTTGGTATCTGGATGGTATCTCGTTTAAAGGAAAGGAACTTATCACTCGCACCGCTGGTGGAGAAATGCTCATTATCTCCGCGTCAAGCCTTGCGCTGATGGAGTTGTTACCTGACATATGGTGGTTACAGCGGCACCCAGCCGAACCCGCTCTGCTCCGATCTGCTCCGCTAGCTTCTCCGACAGCTGCTGAGTGCCTCCCTGTGGAGAGAGATGAGCATCACACAAGGGTCATCCACTGATTCTGCTCTCAATGCACAAAAAAAAAACACACAACACCTTGTATCAGACGTCGGTGTTGCTCCACTGGGCTTCTCCTCTGCCACAAATTATGTTCGAAATGACTGGTGTACAAAGAGTATCATGCCATGATGATACATCTGTTTTGTTTTATGAGACTATGAGATCGCATTGACTGTGTGCTGAAAAACGCAATGAGGAATACAGTACAGTAAACGTATGCAGTGCTCAATGGTTAGGAGGTTAAAGATAGACCTAATCTGGTAGGGAGATAAACAAGGCAGTCAGTGCTGGCAGAATGTAGGTAAAAGAGGACTAAAAGATAAAAGCTTTTTAAAATGCGCTGTTTTTCACCCTTTCACCTACAGCAACTGCTGCTATCTGATACTATCGCTGAGTTCCAACCTACACTATTCAGCCACTTGAGAGTTTGTTTAAACTTGATTTATTTATCGTTATTTTTTTATAATGATATTAATATTTATATACATATTATATTAATATACATACACTCACCTAAAGGATTATTAGGAATTTCTCAATCAGGAATCATTATCAGGAATTTCTGTTACAATTTCTCATTAAAGCCACACTGTGGAACACTTCAACCTTTATAATATATTACCAAAACCCATTAAGATGGTAAATCGACGTACAATAGGTTGAATGACGCGTCTGCCGTCTCCTGAAGGTGTCTGTATCGCTTTTACTTGTACTTTGTAACTTCGGGTTTCGGGTAGGAACCCGAGCACAAAAAGAACTACAAAATTTGACCGCTTTACAGCATACGTCACTTCCCCCACCACCCACAATTTCCTCAGAATCTAACGTTAGTGCTCAACTCGCGTTTGATTGCCGTCCATATGTTTTCGTCATGCCGAACAACAGCTACAAGGAAGAAGGCAACGGATTTATCAGAGGAAACTAAAAAAGAAAAGGGGAGAGTGACAAATTAAAAGCCAGGACGAGGATTAACACATTGGTCCAGCTTTCGCTTCGCTCGCTGGCGTGAGCTAAAGGAGGAGGGGTGCTCGACCGATGCGAATGCTTGCCTGCACACAAATGCCATTTCTAAGGTAACCCAGATAAATTCGTATAAGCAGTGTAGTATTTTCTAGTAGTCCGGCCACAGCCGATAGTGTTATGAGTGTAATAAAATGCCCACAGCCCAGTGTTCATTTCTACAAACACAGCCCGCCTCAGTGCAGGGCTCGCACTAACAAAATCGGCTCATGTCAAGAAGAAGAAATGATTGAGTGTTCCAACTGTGAAAAGATATCAATAAAACGGCTAGAGAATAATCTAATGTAGCATTACATTTAACTCGGGCATTTAGTGTCGACACAACAGCAGGTTACTTCGCTAGATGAATTCTCTAGAGAGAAACATTTTGTATGCACACTATTAGCCATATTTATTATATTTACTTAACCTAATGTCTTGATTATTTAATGTATGTTTAAATAAATTTGTCATGAAAACAACTATATTTCAAAACTGAATTGGAGTAGAAAATGTACTTAATAATTAGATTTATAAGTTAATGCAAAAACCTGCCTTTATGTGCATTTTAAAGTACATTTTTGTAAAGTACAAACCATGATTAATAAACCAGAATATTAATCTATATTCCTCTAATTTTGTGTTTGTTACTCATCCAAAGCCATTGCCTTAAAAAGAACTATACTCCCAACATTCCTGAATAATGCTCTTTGCATGATTTTCATATCCACATCCACATAAATGACTCCAGTGTGTAAGCATTTATTAAGACAGAGAGTTTATCTCTTCTCAGGTCTGAGGCCACTTCTCCTAATTCTACATGAATGCCTTTAATTGGTGTTGATCTCATTACCCCAGCAAAAATCCTCAATGGTTTGGTAGTAACTCTACCCAACTTCAGTAATTGTGTTTTAGCTGTTGCTCCATATACATAGCATCCATAATCTATTGTTGACCTCATTAGAGCCCTGTATTATGTACATTAATGACTGTTTAGTTATTGTTTTGCTCCACAGTCTTTCCCCACTCCTGCTCCCATTAAATGTATGACTTTCTTGCATTTTGATTCTACCTTATCAACGTGTATTTTCCATGTTCTTTTTAGTTTTTTTTGCTGCTATTATGCGCAGTTGAGTGAACAATACAGGTTTACTGTGCGTGTGTCACATAAGGTGGACTTCTCCTGCTTGCAAACGGACTCTTTTGAGGAGATTTCCAAATGTGTTGCTCTGATTCCACGCACAATGCATGAATACACATTCTCGCTCGTATCTGAGGTAAATCATCAACACTGTCATCCTTTACAAGTGTTTTATTTAACTGAATACATCACAATACGTAAGCGCATGTGCAGGATACTTTACTTCCTGAACAAGTGCGCCCCCGAATCCGTGTTGCTTTTGCATTCACGCGAACCGCGGCAAGGTTCGGAAGCAACCGAACTCAGACCACTTCCTTCAGGTAGTCTTGGACTCAGGTCACCCCACTGCGCACCTGGGTCCCATGACAGCGTTCACTTTTGTGATTTTTTTCATGCGAACCGTGCCCCGTTCCAAACTAAACTGCCAGTGTGAAAGCCCCCTTAAACACTATCTCAAACGAGGACGAACAGAGAATGGGTGAGAACTAATGATTTAATTAATGGACGACAGGTGGACGAAATTACTTATTAAACAGACTGGGGAAAACTAGGTCAGAGGGCAGAACTAACATACTGAACACAAGAGCAAATACAAGACGTACGTGTAACAATAGTTTACAGCATTAGTTAAGATTAATTTCTTTATCCTTCAGAAAATGAATTATAATAGAATTTATTTAAAAACAGACATTTGTTTAAAAAAGAAAAAGCAATTTTGAAAAAGCACACACATATTCCTTTTCATGTTTTCTCAACCTCATGTCATTCCAAACTCATGTTCAGATTTTATTTGTCTGTGCAAGACAGAAGTATAGTTTTGTATAAGTTTTCTTTCATACAAAAACAATGCATAATGACCACATCTGTAAATACCCCAAAAACCCATAGGAACCGCGAAAAGTATTCCACATTAAAAAATCGTTTTATAATATGTTTATGGTATTATTTGTACTTTTTGGAGCTTGAAAGGCCTCACTATGCTGTTATAATGCAACAATTGTGTATTTTAGTGTTCTATGGAATGTCAAGTCAAATAAGTACAAAAGTTTTCTTTTTTGTTGAATTATTACAAAAGCAGTGCTTTTTAAGTAACTGTGTAAATATTAATCGATTCGTATCGATCCATCGATTATACGGATTCGATGCATCCGCAAGAGTATCGATTAATCACTAATGTGTTTATTTTGCCACCTGTCTATTTTCAGCATCCTCTCCAACATATGCGTAAAACCTATTCCTAAGCTGCGGGTGGCGCTAACCTCATTATTGTTTTACTTTACACTGCTTCACACGCGTTACTTATGTTTCACAGTCTATCAATGTTCACACACATTGTTGAGTCTGACTTTCAAGAGCGGTGGGACCGTCAGAGCGAGCTGGCAATGAAAGTGAAATGTTACACACTCAAGTCGGCGTCAAGTCATGGGTGTGGAAGTATTTTGGCTTCAGGAAAACAGATGGAGCAGTGGTAAGAGATGTTGCCATTTGCAAAGGAGTCTACTTAAAATAAATACACAAGCGGCAGTCGTGAGAGAACGGCCGGTGGTGTAAGTGTTAATGAACATCACCTGTGAGACGCAGCGGTCTCGCATTTCTCACGGAGGAGTGAAAGCATAAAAAGAGGAGCAACGATGCTGAAGATCGAGAGACAGCAATTCCTTTCGTTGAGAATTATCTCTGTCAGATAGTGAGAATTATCTCCGTCACGTCTCTGTGTCGTTCATCCATCGTATCTCTCTCCCTCACCTTGACTCTGAACTCCTGACCCGATCCAGGTGTGGTCTCCAGGAGGCGTAGAGTGCCCCCTGCTGCAGCGGAGTACATCAGAAAGTAGAGGAAAGACACCTGAGAGGGTTCCAGACCGAACACGATACGGCTACACAAGGCTATCTCCTCTTTTATCTCTGTTGGGTGCACAGGGACAGATAGATAAGTATCGACAAATGTAAATGGACTGTTTTGTACAATGCAATGAATTGAATATGAAAGAAATCCACAATACTCACGTGTGGACCAGATATGTTTTTCCATGAAGGAGTAAAGCGTCATGCTGTCATAGAGCTCGGCATTAGGAGAGCTCATCGGGTCTTCAACTGATATGGTCTTAGTGAGAGAGTCAATCTAGGATATAAACACATAATCCATTTGAAAGCATGCTTTTACTACACCAGTGAGGGCTGCATGATATATTGAAATAAAATCAGTATATGATTTTAGTAAATGAAACAGCGTTTCAGAGTGTCAGATTGTCACTGTGAGCTACATGTGTGTAAATGAACATACATAGCCTTCACGTTGAAAGCAGCTTTGTGTTTGCGCTCTGTGAAGAGCGTCATGGGTTTCTATTTACATTATGTTTTTGCAGTGATGAGCTTTGTAGCCAGTCACAGACATATCTGTTGAGTGTGTGAAGGCAATGGCCAATCAGATGTGAACAAAATATATATAAATCATTTAGTACTCTTAGGATTAGCAGCTAAAAAGCTTTCATACATCCATACATGTCTGAGAAATCTAAAAACTATTGCTTAAGTTCATGGCTGTACGTATAAGGAAAACATGCATCTTAAATTCCGTATGGAACCAAAATCCATTCATCCATTATGATATGAAATGATGGCTATTAGTCACATTCTACTACTCAAAATAATTATTCTATTGTATACCAGCACTTTGCCATATGAGATTGTGCTGTTTCTCCTACCCGCCACAGAATCTGGGTGAAGTCCAGCAGGACCAGCGGGGAGAATGATGGGATGCTAGAAGAATACGTTGAGATTTTGGCATGCGGGCCGCCCACGTGATGCACCTTCTTGCCCTTTGTGTATTGTGGAAAGACCTCCACACCAAGCTCTCGAATAAGCTCCATGACATGGGTCTGCGAGCTACAAAAAATGAAAATCAAGTAAATTGCGAGAAACCATGTTTCTGCACACATTCAGACGTCTGAAGGCAGAAACCTGCTTCAAATCAGCTTTTGTGTAACTTGATGAAAGTCCGGCTTTCCCTCGTCTAAAGCGAAGGCTTTCAAAGCCCCAGGCAACGGCTGTTTATTGATCTCTGTGGATTCTGAGAGTAGCTCTGGGTGTTTTTCTAAGAGTTTGGGTAGTGGATTGCCGGAATAAATGCCTTGCTTGAAAACACACTTTTACTGCTTGTAGGCTTAAACTAGCTTTTGTGATGCTCCAATCATAACAGCTCAAAAACAAACTATAGGGAGACCGGGCTAGTAGTCACAATGCTATATCTCAGTCAGGAACTTTTGAATCAAAGGTCCAATTACACAAATGTGTGTTGTTTTAACCCTGTTAAATTAAAAATTAATAATACTGTTCTTCACAATATGATCATGCTGTATGCTGGGTAACAAGAAAATAACAACCAAACTAAACATACATTCCAGCAAGAGTAAACTTATAATAAAGGTAGTCTCAGGACAAGGTTATTTTTAATGAATGTCAGGTTGGGAAACGCATCACGTATTTTAAATACAATATACATAAATAATATGTCAATATAAATAGATAGATTTTAGCAAGAAAAATTGTATTCCCACTCGCAGTGTCTATATATATATTACTTCAAGTTGATGAATTTCTCTCATCTGCTGAACACAAAAGAAGACATTTTTAAAGAATATGGAACCAAACAGTTGATAGGTCCATAGTCATATGATATAAACCATAGTCTTTTTTTTTTTTCTCCATACTATCAATCAACTTTTTAGTTACCGACATTCTTCAAAATATAGTGTTCAGCAAAAGAAATAAATTCATACAGGTTTGGAACAACTTGAGGGTGAGTAGCATGATAACTATCACAATGCATATTCATGAGAAGAAAATCATTATTATGACTTAAAGTTAAAATTGTGGCATAAGAGTTTAGATTTTTTTCATAATTCTGACTTTAATCTTGTAATTATGACCTGGTATGTCATAATTCTGAATTTATGTCATAATTTATAAGCATAACTTATCATAGCAAAATTTCGATTATTTTATTTTTTTATGTCATGATAAGTTTTTTTTTCCTTATGTGGAGTGTGAGCCTCACTCATCCTTACTCTCGGCAAATAAGAGTTGTCTACTACTCTCCCCAAACTGTGACATTTAAAACCATTCCTTGAAAAATGGAATCATCATCATCACCACTCATCGAAAGCTTACCTGGACACCCACTGTCCCCCCATGTCCCACTGGTCAACGCCATTCGCGGCAGGCAGCTTTTCGCTTACAGTTCTACCCCCGACACGGTCTGTATGCAGCCAATAGAAAGCAAGAAAGCCTCATATTTTCCATAGCTATGCATGTGGGCATGTGCAAGTTTTGTTAACTTAAGAGAATATCAATGATAAAAGTATGTTTTCTTGCGTGTGACACACCTCTGGCCTCCAGAACTAACACGCTGAGTTGCGAGTTTCTCTTTTGCAGCCTTCGAGCCGCGCTGAGTCCTGACAGGCCCGCGCCGACGACAACTACGTCAAACTGATCGTCACTCATTCCTGCAGCGGGTTGATGAAATAGCCAGAGGGAATGTGTTGCACAGGCGAATATAACACCTCGATTATCCTGCAGAGAATCTGCTAAGCCAAGAATGGTTAAAGTTCGACTTTATTACTTTAACGCACTTCGCCCTGATAACGCGGACCACTGTGACTGCAGGGGGAGATATTCAGACCAGAGCCGTCAAAAAAAGTTACGACACTCCCAGACCAGATTGCCTTGTGCCTGGCTCCCACTGCAGGAGTTTTACAGAATATCAATGGGTAGGATGGTGCTTTTTTTAGCATATGTCATTAAGTGTTCAGAACAAGCTAAAACAAAAATAGAGAAGATTAAAACAATAGTTATTAAGGCAGCAGCAAAATTTCTAAACATGAAAGACTTGTCATGGGAATAAATTCATGCTGACCTTAACCATGCAGATTCAGCTTCTCAAAGCATATTATAATGTTGTTAATTTAATGGAATGCTAGGAGTATGTTGGCAAATTGACAAGAAGGGGTATGTTGATGTGTTAGCATAGAAACCGGATATTTCGGAAACATGGCTCAAACCTAATCTAGATTTTATTATCAAAGGATATAATACCATACACGAGAAGACAGAAGAAATGGAAATGGAGTAGGATGTGCTGGTATAGTTGGCGATTACAATACAAGAATTAGCTAATAGTTACTGAAATTTGGAACAAGACTTTAGAACATGTAATTATTAGTTGTCATAAGGAAGGATAATTCTGAAAGATAGACTAGGTAACTGTGTTTTGACACCTGTCTTTCTGAACTGCATAACTGCCATCTGTTGACTATAGCACCCTCACATGTGAAGCTTGAGCTGCTGTTAAATGTCTTAAATGTAAGTAATCGTTGTCCATTTAAATTATGTTAATGGGTGTCTTAATATTCAAGCATGTATATTTCTTAAAGCTAAGGTTGCAGTGGCCTATATTCATGAAGATGTGTGGAGCCTCACTGACATTTTGAAAAAATCACCTTTAGATGGACATCCACTGCATAGGCGGATGAAAAGGCATAGCAAGAAAAGTAAAACTGTTTATTTTTGCTAAAATAAAAAATGCCCTGCATGTATACTGAATCGTTATAATAACTTATTATTGTGTCCTTTGTTTTTCTGAGTGGAATAACCAGTTGTCACCTGAGACCAGTCTCCATGGACCACATCACCATGGCACCACCTTCACTTGATACCAGAAGTGACTTGTATTCTCACAGTGGAGCCATTCAGAAGGTGACGTGCATGAGGACTAAAGCACAGAGATGAACTGGCCCTCCATCTGTAAGTTTATTATGAATAATTCCATTTTATCTATGTTTTCATGGCCTATTTCCTGCTCAGATGAACATGCAGAAGAACCAGTTATTCCAATCGATCAACATAAAAGCAGTGAAAATGTTTCGTCTTGTGTTGTATAATGCATGGTACAGGATAGATTTTGGTGAACAATGAGTTTACAGGCTCTCAAAATTGTGTAGGAGGAAGAATTGAGTGTGTTACAAAAAGAAAAACAACAAATATGTTTTTTTTTCTCTCTCAGCAGGGAAGTAGATACTGTAAGAAACATTTAATGCTGGTTATGTCTTCGTGTCACAACAGGTGCGAATTTTTGACTTTTTGCTACAGTTGTAATATTTTCCAGGTTTTGTGTTTTTATTTCTATGCATAATAATTATAGACCACCATTGAATTGCTTTATAAAAAGTGGGAATTACTAATTTTGGGATGAGTAATTTTGAGGAATTTGTGATACTAAAAATATTTTAATGCTTAACACTTTACAATAAGGTTCCATTTGTTAACATTTGTTAACCACATTAGTTTACATGAACTAACAATAACACAAATCATTTTCTTAGTCTTAGTTGATGTTAAACTACAGTGTCTGGTTTGTTTTCCTTGGGTAACCACTAGAGGTCATTTTTTCCCCCACACTGTCATTCACATTAGGTACTGCATTTCCCACAATCCTTGTCAGCATTCACCACTGGTTATGGCACTCAGCTGTTTCCCATGACTCAGCGGTTTTATGATTTACGGATACCCATTAAGACTGTTATTGGATCTACCCATTTCCTGTGTGCATTTCCTGTGTGTGGTATCGTGACAGAACAACTCAGTCATGTTAAGGTCCAGCAGTAGTGGGATTTCCCGAACCAGAGAGATGAAACCTCGCATGAACATTTTTCAATGTTTTGCATTGTGGGCCCGTCAGACTGAGGAGGCTATGACGGCAAAGTCTCCAGCAACCCCTTCTGTCGGACCCCGAGAGTCGTGTGCGGGAAGCCGTTTGGCCAGGTTTTCTGGGGTCCGTGGAGGTTGTAGGAGGGCCTGTCTTCCCGGAGGCCGTGCCCGAGCAGCCTGCTGCCATCCTGAAGGCCGTGCCCGAGCAGCCCATCATCAGTCCTGCCATGGACTGTGCTTGAGCCCGTGTCTGTTCCTGTGCCTGAGCCGGGGTCTGTTCCTGATCCGAGGTCTGTGCCTGAGCTGGTGTCTGTGCCTGAGCTGGTGTCTGTTCCTGTGCCGGTGTCTGTTCCTGTGCCTGAGCCGGTGTCTGTTCCTGTGCCTCAGCCGGTGTCTGTTCCTGCGCCTGAGCCGGGGTATGTTCCTGTGCCTGAGCCGGGGTCTGTCCTGTGCCTGATCCGAGGTATGTGCCTGTTCCTGTGCCTGAGCCGGGGTCTGGTCATGAGTCGGGGTGTGTTCTCAAGGTGGTTCCTGTTCCTGAACTTGTTCCTCTACCATGGCCGCCCGAAAGTTCGTCTCCGTTGTAGCCGCCCGAGGTGTTCGTCTCTGCCGTGGCCGCCCGAGGTTTCGTCTCCGCCATGGCCGCCCGATGGGCGAGCTTACTTTTTTCAGGTGTGGACAGATTGCTGGAGAGCATCCTTCCCCGATCCAGAACACAGCCAGACCAAGAGCCCGAATCACCATCATCGACCGTGGAGAATTTGTGTTACAAATTCGCCCCGCAGACAAAGAGCTACCCTCGCCATGACGCATAAGCCAGAGCCTGAGGAGAAAAGACAGAGCTGACCCTTGCCCTGGAATTGGAGCTCCATTGTGAGTCTGACTAGGGGCCCACAACATCAGCGGACGAGGGAGTTGTGACTACAGACGATGAGAAATGGCTAATTGACTTCAATAAGGAATTTTTGACTCCCACCCTATCCCATCTTGTACCTTCATCATTGCTGTTTTGGAACAGTACCATTGACTGTATAAACTGTGAACTATTATTTTCATCGACCTACATAGACTGTGCCATACGCAACATCATTCTGTCTAGATTTCTTCTTCCATAACCGTAAAGCTCAGCCAGTCCTCCAGCCCCGCCACTGCCGGAAGTCAACAGCCCTGCGCCGTGTCCGTGGAAGCCCTGCTATGACGTCAAGCTGCAGGCCGTGTTACCACCAGCGGTATCAGTGCGAGAGGATCCTACGGCTTCGCCTCTGGCCTCGGATCTCTTCTCTCCATCTTGTCTCCTCTCACCTTCGGCTTCACCAAGTTCCCTCGTCCTGCCGGCTCCCCCTTGGTCAGTGGTCAAAACACTTCCACAACGGACTTGCAAGGCGTCCACTGCACTCCATCCCTTCACCCCTATGGCTGCAGCTTGTTCCTCCTTTCCGTCTGGGTCGCCTCTGTCCTCCATTACACCGGCTTACACCTCTGCTGTCGACGCCTCAGACGTTCTTCGCCATTGCCTTGGTCTTCAGAGTCAGCGATGTGGCTTGATTCCATCGGCTCTCTGTTTGCTCTTGTGGATCCATTGGCCATGTGTCCGGCAGTCGTCCCCCAGCTGTCGTCACTACGGCTTAGCTCCTCCTTCCCTCGACTCCGCCGTGGGCTGTCAGTACTGAAGAGCTCTGGGTCTGTGCCTGTGGAGTGTGGACTATTACCATCATCGCCTCCAGAGGATCGTCATCCTCCCATCAATCCTCTGTCACCGTCTCCTGTCATCACTCCTTCGCCATCTCCGAAGCCCCCTCCCTTTTTCCCTCCCTCACCTCTGCTACGACAACGCAAGGTTGCGCCTACTGGGAGGGGGCGTTCTGTCACCATTAAGTTCAGTTTAGTTTCTTTATTATGGACTTTTAGTTTGTTTTCATTCCCATCACATGCTCCTTTATTCAGTTTTCCCGCTCTTCATTATTAGTTTATTTGTGTCAGCTGTGTTCTATTAATCATCCTCATTTTTGTTTGCTATATAAGTTGGTCCCTCACATTCATTCTCATGTCTACATTGCTTTTAGCTTGTGTTGCCCTGCCTGTCTTTTTACCCTTCGTGTTATCTTTCATTTAATTACGTTTTGGAACTTCATCTTTATCTCCCTTCATGCAACCACTCATGACAGAAACAAATATCTTGCATATTTTTATGTAATGTTAGTTAATCCATAAGCTAATGTTAACTAATGGGAAGTTATTATAAAGTGTTACTAAAATAGAAAAGTAAGACCGGACAATTTGCTGGTGTAAAATATTGTTTCTTTTTGCCGTCTCTTTTCATTTCTAGGCTTAAGCATGTGTCTTAACTTAACTCAGCTGAATGGGAGGAAGTGGCACAAAAAAGGGTGTCCAAACATGAATGTACAAAACTGCTGCTGCAACACAAGGTACTGCTGAAAGTTCAAAATATGCTACCCAGCAAGCCATGCTCATTATCTTCCTCAAATCTCTTTCAGTCATGCTCCTCTTCTCTAGCTTGAAATCTCTTTTTACTTTTATGTCTCATAGATGTCTAAAATGGCCTTGTGTTAGACGAAGAAGTTTGTCCCCGTTGTCCTCATTTGTGATATTGACTGTGCTCGCCGTGTTTCTCAAAGCAAGTAAGTTTCTTTGCAAAAACTTTCAAACTTGATTTCCAGTACAATTTGTAGCTACTAGACCAGATAATATGGCATTCTGCTCACAACCCTGCTAAAGTTCTTCAATTAGGCCTGAAAGTGTTCCTTCATCCAAGTCATGGATGTATGATGGGATTTATTCACAAGCATCTGGACAAAATCCAGATATTAGTCATTTGGAGAGTTTCATTATATGAGCCCATATGAATCATTTATGAGGGAGCACCAGGATGGAACTTCAGTATGAAACCAGGATTTTTGGAATTACAGGCTAATTGAAAATAATCATCCTTAGACTTTAAATGACAAAGAAAAAAAGCTGAATGACCTAGAAAGAACAGAATAATAAAAAGGACTAGTAATTCGCATAACATATTTCATTTTCAATTAGGTTTGAAGCTGCAATATATCATAGTTCAAAGAAAATAGTTCTTTGTAGTGTGCTGCCCAAATTCTATATTTACAGTCTGAAAACATTTGTAGTCAGTTTGTATTTCTGAAATGACAGTTTGCATTTTCGGTCCATGGATTCCCTCTGAAATTAGAATAGTAGTTTTCAATTAATGTTTCAAATAAAGTCATGTTTTACAACAAAAATTACACAGTCATACCTAAAATATGAACCCTGGAACCATTGTTGTTGATAACAAAGTTGATAACAAGTTTCTAAATAACGGCTACAACTACCACAAAGATGTAAGGTTACCCTGTAGTCATTATATACTGTAGCTAATATATAGTTGTGTAATCATATGTGAGGTGTGACTGTGACACGTAATTATGCCCATTTCTGTCACATAAGAAAAACAAAATCATTCTTTGGTCAGTTATAACTAAAATATAAATTGTTGCAATTATGAGATTCCAAGTTATAATTATGAAAGTCAAATAAAATTGTACACTTTTAATTGATTTTTTTTAATGTAATAATTATGACTTTTATGCCATAATTCCAAAGTTTTTTGCCACGACATTTTATATAATTGTTTTGACTTTTATCTCATAAATATGTTTTTTTTTGGTCATAATTATGACTACATCTCAAAATTCTGACTTGTCAGCATTAGGATGTTTATGACAATTTCAACTTGTCATGATAATGACTTAGTATAATAACAACATAATAATGGCTTAGTATCTCATTTTCAACTTTTTACATCATAATTATGACTTTTTTATCTCATAATTCCATTTTCTATGTCATAATAATAACCTTTTATCTTGTAAGTTTGACTTGTCATGATTATGGCATTGTATCTGATCTTATGATCTTTATCTCATAATTATGATTTAGCATCTCATAATGTTGACCTTTTATGTCATAATAAGGGATTTAATAATAATAGGGTTTTAATAAACATGAACATTTCTTAAACAGCCTTTTTTACTCATAAAAATATATATACTGTTCTAAAATCCCATTCAAAATGAAGGGAAGCTGATATCAATGAGCCTTCTAGGTTGGCATAGTCATTAACGTTATATGACTAAACATCTCTACAGAGAATTTTGCAAGCAGATGCACATTAATCTTTTTCAGATGTGTCAGTAGCAATGAAAGTGACCTCCAGTGGACCACAAACTATGCAGATGGCCCAAGGGGAACCTGTGACACTAGACTGCACCTACACCTCAAGTCCAGCAGACATCGGCGAGCTTGACATTGAGTGGTCAGTTGTCAGTCCAGACACCACAAAAAAAGACCAGATGGTGCGTAAGGCTCTGCTTATGTCAGTGAAATATAATGCCCCTGCTTTGACCAGACTCTCACTGATGATTTACATATGTGTTGAAAAACAACTATCAGCTTGAACTGTTATATAAATTTGTTGTCTATTAGATCATATCATATACAGGTGGAAGGAGATATGTCCATGGTGACCCTGCTTTAATGAAAGGTGTGAACTTCACATCTGTTGACCCTGCCCAGGGAGATGCATCTCTATCTATCACCTCACTGATGGTCAGTCATGCTGGAACGTATCAGTGCAAAGTTAAAAAGGCGCCTGGGGTGGACAGTCGGAAAATATCTCTGATTGTGATGGGTAATGTCATGTATTACCAGTCTTTGAATACTACACAGAGCTTTTCTATGAGGAATCTGTAAAGATGCCATTAAACTGAAGTTGCATCCATAATCTTTCTATTGTGAAAGTTTAGTGAAATGGCTTCTTGAGCAAGAAAAAAAATGTAGGGTGGCGCTTGATTTTGTCTTTGTGGAATTGATTGGATTTATATATTTTTTCCTCCAACAAAAGTTCCCAAGTTCTTGTGGTTTGTTTAAAATTGGATTTCTCCTTGATTTTAAAAGGATTACTTTGAAGAGTCTTTAAGGAAAATAGCCATACACCATTTCTCAGCAGTGCTTTCGGCTCCCTACAGATCTACACAATGCAATAATTCAAACAGTCTTGAATTTGAATAGGAGAATAACAGTGTTTTGACTCTCTGGGTGGTAGTGAGGCCGTCCATGCCAAAGTGTTGGGTTGATGCTGGTGAAGCTGTGGGTGAGACAGCATCTCTCCGCTGCAGATCGGATCAAGGCTCTGCTCCTCTGCTGTATTCATGGAGGAGAGAGAGTGGAGGTCCCATTCCTCAAGACGCCATTCAGAGTTAGTGCTACCTCTGGTGGTAATGTTTTGTAATGAAATGCTGCTTTTCTTCAGTGATTTAAAACCGTTTTGACTCCCCAAAGTAGTATGTAAACCATGCCTTTGATAGCTAAATTACGTCTTTTATTTATATACATATATATATATATATATATATATATACAAAGTATATATATATATATATAGAACTGATCACAAAAGGGTTCTCAAGGAAGTCAATATTGGTTCTTCTATTGCATTGTTGTGGAAAAATACCCTTTTTAACCCTTTATTTTTAAGTTTGCTGAAGTTTTTTTTATGAATTTATTTTCTAATGCAAAAGTGTAGTGATGAGGCTTATATAATATATTTATTTCAAACAGATTATATAAGCCTCATCAATTGGTAATAAAAGCAAATCAGATCTGAGAAAAACCTAACTATTATTTGTATTTATAAATTAAGTATTAATATAGAGCATTACAGAAATGTAGTTAGAAGAAAAGTTTAATTGTCATTACTTTTATTATGTATTGTCAATTAATTTCTTTGGAGGATTTGTACCCATTTATATTAACATATTAACATTAACATTTATTTTAATTACTGGGATTTAATGCATGTTTTTTTCTTTCTTTTTTTTTCTATACGTTAGACTCCCTCACAGGAGAACTTCTAATCAGTAACCACTCCTTAAGCCACTCCGGTGTCTATTCCTGTGAAGTTTCCAATTCTGTTGGGAAAGAGAGCTGTCGGCTTAAACTTCAAGCCGTGAAGCGTATGTGAAGCGCACAGACACACTCCAGTGATTTGGTGCTAACTGATTATTCATAATGGTCAGCCTTAATAATCGTAATCTTTCACAGCTCCTAACAGAGCGGGGGTCATCACAGGCACCGTTGTTGGATGTTTACTCCTCATCATGATTGCCCTGCTCATTATATGGCTCCTCGTCTTCAGATGTAACAGGAATCGACAGGAGAAAGATTTTTCCAATGAGATACGGTGATAAGACCCCTCCATTTTCCTACATGAATCCCACCATTTCCATCAATTACGTGAAGTTGATGATGATGATAACAAGACATTCTGTTTGTCTTTAAAGAGAGGATGCTCCTGCGCCTGAGAGCCGTCCTACCAGCCGAATCTCCAGCTTCCGTTCAGGTGTGGCCTACAGCCAGGTGGGCCAAACCCAAACTGAGCATCCACCCTCTAACACCAGCAACAGCACTGCAAAGTATGACAGCAGATTTGGCTATGCTGTATGAGGAGTCATCCTTATATTATACTGTAGATTGCCATTGGTTTACAGTTAAAGGTACAATATGTAACTTTTTGCTCTGTAGTGATTAAAAATCAAAAATGGATTTTGTGGAAGAACATTGTTTTGGTTGTGCTTCGGGTGAATATGACCTTCCACAATAACAAATGCTTTACGATGAACTCTGTTAAAGAGCTACATATGTGTTTTTTTCTGTTCAATAAAATGCCTTACTCGCCTGTTGAGTAATAAAAAACGCCATCTCTGTGTATGTACTGTGTACTGGTGAAAGTTCAAAAAATGGAATCCAGCAAGACGTGCTAATTATCTTCCTCAAATCTCTTTCAGTCATGCTCCTCTCCTCTAGCTTTAACTCTCTTTTTACTTTTATCTCACAGATGGCTAAAATGGCCTTGTGTTAGACAAAGAAGTTTGTCCCCGTTGTCCTCATTTGTGATATTGACTGTGTATCACAATTTGTAGCTACTAGACCGGATTATATGGCATTCTGCTCACAACCCTGCTAAAGTTCTTCAATTAGGCCTGAAAGTTATCCTTCGTCCAGGTCATGGATGTATGATGGGATTTATTCACAAGCATCTGGACAAAATCCAGATATTAGTCATTTGCAGAGTTTCATTGTATGAGCCCATATGAATCATTTATGAGGGAGCACCAGGGTGGAACTTCAGTATGAAACCAGGATTTTTGGAATTACAGGCTAATTGAAAATAATCATCCTTCGACTTTAAATGACAATGAAAAAAATCTGGATGACCTAGAAAGAACAGAATAAATAAAAGGACTAGTAATTCTCATAACTTATTTAATCTTCAATTAGGTTTAAAGCTTTAATATATCATTGTTCAAAGAAGTGTCTTTGTAGTTTCTTGACCAAACTCTATATTTACAGTCTGAAAACATTTGTAGTCACTTAATTGATATTTTTTTATAATATTTTTATAATTTTTTGACTTAAAAAAACCTAATTAGGATATTTATGACATAATTATGACTTATGAAGACAACAAACCTATGCCACTCCCACACCAAATACACATCAAAAGGTGCTTCTCAAACGGAAAGCTGCATCTTAGTGAGGCCTTGTCCTTCTAGTCCAGTCCTTTTGAGGCTCTACCCCACTACCCCAATTGCGTCCCCCTTGTAAGTAGCCTAATTAAATGGTAATGGTAAATGGACTACATTTATATAGTGCTTTCACAGACTCAATGGCCACCAAAGCACTTTACATTTGCCTCACATTCACCCATTCACTCACTCACTCATTCATTCATACATCGACAGCGGTGTCAGCCATTCAAGGTGCAATCCAGCTTGTCGGGGTTAGGTGTCTTGCTCACGGACACCTTGACACTTGGTCAGGTGGAATCAGGGATTGAACCACCAACCTTCTGGTTTGTAGACAACCTACATGAACCACTGAGCCACAAAAAATTGTGAAGTTGAAGTTTAGACCAAATTCTCTTTATTTTCAATTGTTTTTTTTAATACTGTTGTTTTGTTTTGTCTCTACTTATTCGTTCTAAATAATTAGTTACCGATAGCACTTTATTTTACAGTCCTGATGTTCCCCATATCATATGCAGTACATCATGATATCTATGGTGTCAACCACTCATTCACCTCTAGAAGGCGTCGTCGTCCACTGCGTCGGTTTTGAAAAGGGGAGAGGAGAGAAACACATAAGCACTATTGCGCATGTGCAGCCGTGTTGTCACCCTTAGCTTCAGACCTGTAGTGATTTTTGAGGATTAGGCTATAGTCATCATGAAGGCTCTTAGGGGAATGGTGAGCGGAGCTGTCAGCGAAATATCATCTGCGGTTACCGGAACCAAACACGTCGCCGTTCGGGAAAATGTCCTTGCCGTGACTCGTGACTACATTTCTCAGCCGAGATTGAGTGAGTGTCCAGTGCTGACTATGAAGGGCCCTTACAAACAGAACCCCACTAGAGCGATACAATGATGTGTGTTATGGCGCAACGAATGAATGAATTTAAGTTACACTGAATCTGCTCATCATTATGTTATTTTCAACTGTAGACTTATAACATTTCTGATGTTGTATTTATGATAACGTTCTGCAGTGAGGTAAATAATCTTGGGTCAGTTTACTGTTATATTCCCTGTTAATGCATATTGTTTACCTCTAATTGCATGATCTAAAAAAATGAATTATTGTTTGTTTGGATTTTCGTCACATTAGATGTCAATAAATCAACATGATGCAGGATTTAGGCTGATGCGTGTAGGCTCTGCATCGTGATGGAGTGGCAAGCCGTTTCAGTATTTAGACTGCTATTCCTATAGCTATTAGTTCTTTTTTCATTACTTCCAGAATAACATATATAACTTTTACCTACCGAATGGGAAAAAAAACTTCAACCAAAAAAGGAAAATTATATTCCGTTTTATAATATTATATATTTTAAATGAGTAATTATATAAATATTATTTTTCACATCAATAAATTCAATCATATGGGCATATTTTTATTATATATATATATATATATATATATATATATATATATATATATATATATATGTTATGTACAATACCAAATAAAAAATAGACTTGACACTGAAAGTGACATAAACAGAATAAAATAGGTAATTGTTGGGATGCTTGCATAGAAATGAAAACTCAGCTAATCCCGCCTCTTTGCCCTTTTTCGTTAATCCGGGAGTGACTAGTGGTGACCATAGGTGGTGACATGCTACCAAGATGGCGACGGCCAGCCCTGTCCTCTTTGGGCTTCAAAAATGCTCTTCAGAAACCATATGGGTGACATCCATATATATATATTTTTTTTTACAATCTATGGTAAAAGCCCTATTGTGTCTCACTATTCTAATTGAATTTATTAATGTAAGAATTCGACAAATGATGATGCGTACATTTAATTAGTTTAAAAAACCTATAAAAGGTAAAAATCAATTTAAACTTATTTCAAAAGATAATTTCTGTCTGTCACTACTGCGAACAGAGCAATATCAAAGACTTTAAGAGTCAGTTGTCCACTGCAGTTCTAAACCTGACAAGGTGCCAACACAATAAACACACCGAGCAAAATATCGTCTAATTATCGTCATCAATAAAATCCCAGAAAATGTTGAGATATCGTTTTTTGTCAATTTCATACACCCCTACTGGTTACTAGTTGTTGTTTTTGTTTTGTTTTTTAATAAGCTAAATAAGTACTAAAAATAGGAATAGTTAGCCTAGTTGTGAGGAATAATGTTAAAATGGCTGGCCATAGATGACCGCATCATCAGATGCATATTGATGGTCAAAATATGCAAGGAGCTTTAAAAATATTTAAACATGTTCATTCCTTATTTTAGTTTAAGTTGTTTTAGTTAAAAGATAAAATATATAATTATTTCTTAAGAACACATTTCTAAGGCATTTTATGTTCTAATTGTGAGTATCTGTTAGTTATGTTTGTTATTTATGTTTTCATATAATATTAATGACACACTCTCATTTGTTTTCTTTATTTTTTCTTTTAAGACACTTTGACCATAGCATGATGTCATATTTTATCAGGTGATGTGTTTTATTTTTTACTGTATTTGTTTTCCTTAATGCAGTGCTCTTAATGTAATTAAGAGAAACCCCTTATGCTGAATTTGCGTGCATTAGTTGTGTTTGTGATTTGATCTAGACTATGAAAACACTCTTGTGTTGTGACATTCGTGTTTATTGTGTGCTCAGCATATAAAACCGTGGCTGGTGTTAATGGACCCCTGGTGATTTTGGATCAAGTGAAGGTATTGGATTTCTGCAAGCATCAGCTAATGTGTTTGGAAAGTACTGGATCACATTGATGTTTCTGATGCAATATTAACTGGTTACCTGTCTGGCACAGTTCCCCAGGTATGCTGAGATTGTCCATCTGACGCTTCCTGATGGCACCAAGAGGAGTGGACAAGTGCTGGAGGTCACAGGTTCTAAAGCTGTGGTTCAGGTAAGGGAATAACGCCTTCTGAAATAGACTTTTTTACTTTTTATAGACAATAGACATTTTTACTTTTTCCCCCCATTTTGTAATATGATCTGTAGCATCTCATTTCATTTTTTAGGTGTTTGAGGGAACATCTGGTATTGATGCCAAAAAAACCACATGCGAATTTACAGGGGACATTTTGCGTACACCTGTGTCCGAGGATATGCTGGGTAATAACAAAAAAGAGGCATTTTGAAGCCATGTGGTGTTTTTTATTATGTGTATTTGGTTAAACTTGAAGTCTATTACAGGTCGTGTGTTCAACGGATCAGGAAAGCCGATTGATCGAGGACCTACAGTGTTGGCGGAGGACTACTTGGACATCATGGGTACATTTCAATGAGGCTGTGATGAACCACATTAGCTATTATGCTCATAAATTGTCATCATTGTTTTTTTAGATTTTGTTGGTTTATATATATATATATATATATATATATATATATAATATATATTGATGAAATATGTACATCAAATTCCCTCCTGCTTCCTGCAGGTCAGCCGATTAATCCTCAGTGTCGTATTTATCCTGAGGAAATGATCCAGACCGGCATCTCTGCCATTGATGGCATGAACAGTATTGCCAGAGGACAAAAAATTCCCATTTTCTCAGCGGCTGGTCTACCCCACAATGAGGTGAGGCCAATGTCAGTCCATCTTTTGGGGTGCTTCGTGAAATAAATTAATTCTTTTATACAGCAACAATGCTTTTAATATATATTCAAATGACCTTAACTGCATTTATAATGTTACAACAGATTTCTATTTCAAATGCACCTGCCTGAAACATTATTGAATTTAGTTGGCCACACCTTAGTATTTAACTGAGTGAAACTGAAAAACCAATCAACATTCCATAAGTACAAATGGTAAACACAGTAAAAACAGTATACAAAACAATGTTTCCTAGCAATGACAACTGTGCTTAAATCAAATGAGAAATTCAAACAAATACACTTACACGCTGCTGTCCACTTCTCATGCTTGACTGCTTTAATTTAAGAACTTGAGTACTTGAGTCTAATTTACCTAACATTTGATCCTTGATTGTATTTTATTTTTCCTTCTTCTTTTCCCAGATTGCTGCACAGATCTGTCGTCAGGCGGGATTGGTGAAGAAATCCAAAGATGTGATGGATTACAGTGAGGATAACTTTGCCATTGTGTTTGCTGCCATGGGGGTGAGGAGCACATCGTATTAAAAGTTTTTAATCTGAATAAATGCATTCATATCAGTGGGATATCTTCATGATATTAGTTTTATCTTTAGGTCAACATGGAGACTGCAAGATTTTTTAAGTCTGATTTTGAAGAGAACGGGTCCATGGACAACGTGTGCCTCTTTTTAAATTTGGCCAATGACCCCACGTCAGTATTCTCTCGAATATTCTTGAAAGTAAAGGGATGGTTCACCCAAAAATGAAATTCTGACATCATTTACTCACCCTCATGTCATTCTATATGACTTGTGTTCTAAATGATTCCAAGTAGACCAAAACTAAATGAATTCCAGAAGAGTAATAAGTACAATCCTTAAAAACGTCATGTAGGTTTGGAACAACATGAATGTGAGTACATGATAAGACTTATATATACCTCTCTCTCTCTCTATATATATATATATATATGTATGTGTGTAATTTATTTTTTATTTTTTTGGAGCAACTTGGACCTAAAAGTTTGATATACCTGTTGCAGGATTGAACGCATCATCACCCCTCGGCTTGCACTTACGGCAGCTGAGTTTCTGGCTTACCAGTGTGAGAAACACGTGCTGGTCATATTGACTGACATGAGCTCTTATGCCGAGGCTTTACGAGAGGTATGATATAATATGTGAATTTATAATGACAGCCTAATGACCCCATTACTCATTGCTATACATTATAGAGCATGATATAACATTATATACATTATAACTTTATCATCATCTTGAAGGTCTCTGCGGCTCGAGAAGAGGTTCCTGGTCGACGTGGTTTCCCAGGTTACATGTACACCGATCTGGCCACGATATACGAGAGGGCTGGACGTGTGGAGGGACGCAATGGCTCCATCACTCAAATCCCAATCCTCACTATGCCCAACGATGGTTAGCAAACATCTACCTCACTTTTAATCTTTATATCATCATAAATGGTTTGCTTACTACTTTAATGGCTTGCTTACTATTATCTGCAGATATTACCCATCCTATTCCGGATTTAACTGGCTACATCACTGAGGGTCAAATTTATGTGGACAGACAGCTTCATAACAGACAGGCAAGTGATGGAAACAAGCTTATAGTGTGAACATTAGTTGAATACTTCATTAAAGGGATAGTTCACCCAAAAATGATAATTCTGGCATCGTTTACTCACCCTCGTGTTGAATTTCATTCATCTTCGTAACACAAATGAAGATGTTTTTTACTAAAATCTGAGAACTTTCTGTACTCTCCATTGACAGCTACGCAACGACCACTTTGATGCTTCAAACATTCATAAAGAGATTGTAAAACTAATCCATATGAATTGAGTGGTTTAGTCGAAGCTCAAACGTGCTGCTCAAATGTTTATATGTGAATAAAAACCTAAATTCAATCTATTCCTCATATAAAGTGATCATGTCTCTTCAGAAAATTTGGATTAAACCACTCAATTTATATGGATTAGTTTTACGATCTCTTTATGAACTTTTTGAAGAGTCAAAGTATTAGTTGCGTAGCTGTCAATGGAGGGACAGAAAACAATCAGATTGTAGTAAAAATATCCTCATTTCTTGTGTTCAGCAGATGAACATAAGTCTTCCATAAGTCTTTGGAACAACGTGAGTTTAAGTAAACTATGACAGAATTTGCTTTTTTTGGGTGAGCTATACTTTAATAAATCTCATGTGCTGTTTTTACAAACTATTGCTATTTCTATGCAGATCTATCCTCCTATCAATGTACTACCTTCTTTGTCTCGATTGATGAAATCAGCCATCGGCGAGGGAATGACACGCAAAGACCACTCAGATGTTTCTAATCAGTTGGTAAGTATGAATAAACAGACATTGCTGTTCAAAAGTTTGGGGGTTGTAATATTTTTTGAAAGAAGTCTCATATATTCACCAAGACTTGCATTTATTTGATTAAAAATACAGTAAAAACACTAAAATTGTGAAATATTATTTACATTTAAAATGCCTGTTTTCTATTTTAATTTGTTTATGTGCTGACAAAGCTGAATTTACAGCATCATTACTCCAGACTTTAGTGTCACATGGTCCTTCAGAAATCATTCTAATGTGCTGATTTAAAGGAGAACTCCGGCGAACAATGAACCTTTGGTCTAATAAAACATCGGTACCTAGTCAATCGTTCTCTTTTCTCTTCTCTTTTCGAGTTTTCATGATAATCGAATGTAAAGAGTTTTATCTCTAAAAATTGTTTAGCGTATAATGCTAGTAATGGGGGCATTGAGTAAGTAAAAAGAAATCACTAGTTTATACCACTAACAAGGCTCAAAATAGCCCCACACTAACGCAGTAACATAATGAGGCTCCATACATACAAAACGAAGCATTGAGAACTTTGTATGTGTACAGACCGTTTAATAAGAAGATACTTTATGAAGACAGTTCACTTCGCGTATACAGACAGCAGCCATCTTAAAAAATAGTCTCGATAAGTCGATCCCCGAACGCCGTTCATACAGTTCAGAAGTTCGTTGAACTTCATAGAGTTCAGATCACTCAGCACGATGTTCGTGGTTTGACTTATCGAGACTATTTTCTAAGATGGCTCCTGTCTGTATACGCGAAGTGAACTGTCTTCATAAAGTATCTTCTTATTAAACAGTCTGTACACTTACAAAGTTCTCAGTGCTTCATTTTGCATATATGGAGCCTCATTATGTTACTGTGTTAGTGTGGGGCTATTTTGAGCCTTGTTAGTGGTATAAACTAGCGATTTCTTTTTACTTACTCAATGCCCCCATTACTAGCATTATACGCTAAACAGTTTTTAGAGATAAAACTCTTTACATTCGACTATCATGAAAACAAATCTCAGAGAACGGTTGACTATGTACCGATGTTTTATTTGACCAAAGGTTCATTGTTCGCCGGAGTTCTCCTTTAATGCTCATGAAACATTTATTATTATTATCAATGTTAAAAACAGTTTTTCTAGGATCCTTTGATGAATAGAATGCTCGAAAAGATCAGCATTTATTTGAAATAGAAATGTTTTGTGAAAAGGCTTTTCCCCCTTTTGAACAGTTTAATCCATCCTTGCTAAATAAATATATGAAAATTATTTTAAAAAATCCCAAATATTTGAATGGTATTGTAAATTGTAAAGAAACGAAGAAAGAACAACACCTGTATTATGACCAAAGCACTTGGTCTCTTTCATGCAAATGTTTATTTTATTTATCTAATGTTTTGAGTTAATTTGACTTGTCTGTGACAAAGCAACTCCTCTTTTGCAGTATGCTTGCTATGCTATTGGGAAAGATGTGCAGGCAATGAAGGCCGTGGTTGGTGAAGAAGCACTGACATCAGATGACTTGTTATACTTGGAGTTCTTACAGAAATTTGAGAAGAACTTTATTGCACAGGGTAAGTAACAACAAGAGGGCACCTGTGGAATGATGTCTGAAATCTTATGTTAAAGGGATAGTTCGCCCAAAAACAAAAATTCGGTCATAATTTACTCACACACCGGTTATTCTAAACCTGTTTGAGTTTCTATGTTCTGTTGAGCTCAAAGGAAGATATTTTGAAGAATGTGGGTAACCAAACCATTTTTGGTCCCCATTAGTGTTCACCAGAACAAACTTGAGGATGAGTGAATTATTACAGAATATTTTATTCTGGGGGAACTGTTTCTTTAAGGCCCTTTCAAACCAACACTTGAAATACCATACCAAATGCTTGCATTCTCTATCTTTATTACTTTCAAATAATTCTGAATCTTTGTATTATTTTTTAATGCTTATTGGCATGTTGAGATGTCATGGTCACATGACCTGACAAATATAAGTTTATTTGTCAATTCTGTAAGAAAGAAAAAACTTTAGTTTGTTGTCAGGCGTATGTTCACTCCGGTGTGAATAGCTTTTTAGGAATGCATTGTTATTCAAGTTTGGTGTGAAAGGACATTTATAAAGAAGAAAAAAATAGTGTGTACATTTCTTTTTTTTTTAATCAAATGTAATTAAAGGAGCTGTATGTAAGAAATGTATTTCAAATAATCATAAAATGCCCCTGATATGTCACTAGACATTAAGAAATCATGTTCATTTCAAATACTTATATCACTGACAAAAGTAGCCGGCCAGGATATTGTCATTTAAAAAGTGAAGTTGCAGTCCTCAGCTGTCATGTTGTGTTTTGGTCTGATGCTCCACCCTCCACCGATCTACCAATCACGAACCTGCTGCCTATCTGGGAACCTCGAGTCAGGGGGGAGGGTTAGGAGATACACCACTCTATAGTAATTTGAAACTGATTGCAGTACCAGTTTTGGCCACAATATTACATACAGCTCCTTTAAATTCTGTGAGTTGTACTATTTTATTATTTTCAGAATCAACCTAACATGTTTTTGTATCACAGGTGCATATGAGAATCGAACGGTGTTCGAAACATTGGACATTGGCTGGCAGCTCTTGAGAATCTTCCCCAAAGAGATGCTGAAGAGGATTCCTCAGAGCACTCTGGCTGAGTTTTATCCCCGAGACTCCAAACATTAGTATTGCTTTTGTCCTTGTTCATTCACTTATCTGCAGCCGTTTGCCCCTGGATCTTCATCCTATCCAAGTGAATCAGTTATGAATCTTTCTTCTACATTTTAGATGTTACTCAATCTCTCTGATGAAGTACACCAAGTATACACTGACGGATTACAAAGTTGTTTTTCATTGCTGCTCTTGGTATTTATTTATTGTGAAAGTTTTGCTAAGTCGTAATGAAAATATTGTATTAATATCGTCGCTACACTATAGTGTGCAAGTTCTTTAGTGTGTTGCTCAGTGTGTCAAACAGTGTTCTGACCATGTGTTGATTTATTTCAAAAAGTGCAAAGATTAATGTATAATGGCTTAATGTATTCTGTGATTTTTTTTTTCATCATTATAATGAATTCACTACATATCTAGAAGTACAAGTATCATAAAGTATAAAAGGAAGCCATATGTTCATAGAATGCATTAAAAGGGAATAGATAAGCACAGTGGCCCTATCAAATCATTTAAAGAAATCCAAACACTGAGCAATATATTTTTTTCATGCATTGTCTTATTGTTAGTTAATTTATGTTTTGTATAAAAATGTGTAATTTATAGTTGTGTAAGAAGTGTATTTATTATAATTTATTTTGGTGCCATAAATATTTACTGTGATACAGTGCTTAATATCACATGAATTCATTATGAAGCGATTATCCTAATGCATGAACACTATATTGGAAATATGTATGTGACCACTTACTTCATTAAATAAACTATGATGTGGTGTAAATGATGAAAGTAATCAAATATAATACTTTAGCAATGCACATCCTGATTGACTGATGTCATTTTTGGTACTGATTCAATTGGAACAACAGGGTACTAGGGACTTTACAAACCACAGTGGTTCTCAATTACAAAACACATTTTGAAAAATATAGTAGTTTTGCTGAACCGAGTCTATTTTATATGCTAAGTCAGACATTAAGAAAATGTACAGGATTGTTTTTAGACTCCACCCAATTTAGCATAAACTGAGCTTTGTCCTTCTGCATGTGCCCAATCCTAACATGTTTGTGCCCCATATATCAGTAATTGCCTCTGCAAAGTCTGCATTACATTATGACATTACACGAAACAAACAATTCATAAAGGTCATCCTGAGGTGATCAGGCACATTTTGTGAAGGGTATATGCAAATGTCCAAGACATCAGATGAAAGTCTGGATTAATTATCTGCTTTACAATGTTTCAACAGCAGAGGGTATCAGAGCCTTCATAAAACAATTATCTGGAAACACTTCACAATAAGGTCTCATTAACATTAGTGAATGTATTATTTACCAACGTGAACTAACAAGCAATACATATGTTACAGCATTTATTTTTAGTGTTTAGTACTTTGTAAGTGTTAGTCAAAAAAAAGTTAGCTGTTCATTGTTTGTTCATGTTAGTTCACATTGCATTAATAACGTTAACAAATAAAAGATTTGATTTTAACAATGTATTAGTTAATGTTGAAGATAATTAAGATTGATACATACTGTAGAAGTATTGTTCATTCTTAGTTCTTGTCAACTAAATAAATTGTTACCAATTATCTTTTCACTGCCAGTTAGTTTCCCAGGTGAAAAGTGTTTATGTAATTAGCAATTTGCTCTAATTGGACTATGACAGCCTATAAAATACACACATCTCCAGTTACATGTATGTTTGAATTAGTAGCCCTTGAGTAGTAGTTTGAAATAGTAAATGCTGGGATATTTGGAGTACTCAGGATTTTCTTTCTTTTTTTTTTTTTTGATTTGCCATGGAGCAAAGGTGGAAAAAGTGAGTTTATTCAATCTGTGCTTGGAAAGGATTCTGAAACTATTGAGTTTGTTATGTATTTAATATATTTTTATATATATGTGCACTTGTAGGTTACCCTTGTTTGTAATCCTCCTGATTTCTTTGAAGGATGCTTTTGGTTTAAAGGTATTTTTTTTTCTAGGCATATGGCTAGATGTATTATTTATTTCTACTTGTGAGCCTTCTATTTTGTTTAACAGGTGGTGCTTCTTCAAAAGCTTCCCACCAGTGGGTTCAGCCTTCTGACAATACTCTCTCACCTCATGCAGTCCAGTCTTCTGGGACTTTGCCTAATGAAGTGGGCTCAAGTTTATTCATTAACAGACTCCTGAAGAGAGCTTCACAGAAGCCGTTTACCTCTACCTTCACAGGCAACACTGGCATCAAGGAAAGGTCCTCTTCTCCCTTCTACTTGCAGGGAAGCACACCATTTGGTGGATCCCTCAAGCCTCAAGGGACCAGAAGACCGTTTACCCCTGGATCTTCGTCCTATCCAAGTGTATCACTATCCTCCACAAAAGGTGCTGTCGGTCAGTCTGCTACAGTTCAGAGTTCACAGAAGCAGTTTACCTCTAACTATGGCACCCTGTCAGGGTCCTCTACTCTGGGAAGCACTTCTTCTGGTGGATCCCTCCAGCCACAAGGTACCACAAGTCAGTTTGCCCCTGCATCTGCATCCTATAATTGTCGTTGTGTATCGTTGTCATCACCCCAAGATGTTGCCAGTGTGTCTGCTAGAGTCCAGAGTTCACAGAAGCAGTTTACCTCTAGCTATGGCTCACGGTCCGGGTCCTCTACTCGGGGAAGCACTACTTCTGGTGGATCATTCCAGCCACAGGGTATCACAAGTCAGTTTGCCCCTGCATCTGCATCCTATAAATGTCATTGTGTGCTGTCATCATCACCCCAAGATGTTGCCAGACAGTCCAACCAAGAGTTTCAGAGCTATTTTATGTCCCAAAGCCAGAAGCCCCAAAGGTGGCAGCCTTCCGGAGTTATTCAGACTTCAAGTGTATCACAGGTTAGCTCTCTGTCTCAAAGCTCTCCAATGCAGAGTAAGTTCTCTTCCCTGTCTTCAGCAAGAGGCTCATCAGGAGATTTTGGACGGTTTGTTTCAGCACAGGATGGTAGCAGAAGTTATGGTGGCCTTTCTCAAAGCCCCTCTAGCAAGTATGTTCCTGGATCCCATGCATATGCCAAACTTGGTTACCCTCCCCTAGCTGTTTCTAGTCAGTCTACCAGTAATCAGAGGTCAAATGGCCTGTATAGCTCAGACTCTCGGCGAACCCAGGGTCTCCTTGGTGTAGTTGAGAGAACTTCTAGACGTTCATCTGATGCTCCAATCCGTGAGAAAGTATCTGAGCGTTTTGTGACCTTGCAGCACCTCACAGGTTCCAACAGAGCTCCATCTTTAGGCTCTAGTTCCCAAACATCTTCTGTTGGTATGTTCTCTGGTATCCCACAGACTGCACAGGCTCTCCGTAAATCTGGGTCAGGTGTCCAGCTAAACAAGCAACCATTCTTCAAGCCGCTACTACTCCGCCAAGCGCCAAGGGACTCTAGAAAAACGGTATCGTAATGCTATGTATGTCTTCCAGAATAGTCATTTAATAAATGTTATGATAAAGTTTTTTTTTTTCTTGTGAACTGTAAAAATATTGATGGTTTAACTTAAAGTAAGTAACCTGGTTGCCTTAAAATTCAAAGTTCATTGAACTGGAGAAAGTGAGTTAATTCAATGAAGGAGATTAATTTAATCAGAAACTCAAAATTATGTTTTCTGAACTAAATATATTATTTAAGTTGATCTGACAAAAGAAAAAATGTTGTGACTACTACAATGTAAAAAAATATTGTTGGTTTAACTTAAAGTATGTAACCTGGGTTGCCTTCAAATTTTAAGTTGATTGAACTGGAAAAAGTGAGTTAATGCAATGAAGTAGAGTAACCAGAAACTCAAAATAATACGTTATCTCAACTAAATAAATTATTATAAAGTTGATTTGACAAAAGAAAATGTGTTGTGATAACAAATCTTGAAAATATTTTTTACAGTGTGGGTTTTATGCAACATTTTAAAGGATATCTCATGCTAGTTGAGTATTTAACTTGGTAAAGTGTGCCATCTAGGGTTTTTCTGTGTACCAAATTGGTTAAGATTCAGTTGATGTATCTTAGTGACTTTTTTTTTTTCACTGTGTAGTGAAAAAGGCATTCACTGTGTAGCTAAAATTTGGGGACTTTTAAAAGTGATTATAGTTGATGCTGTATGCAATTTTGGAACTTCTAATATACTTTTTAAATATTGCTGCTTTTTGAGAAATGAAATTGAGAAATTTGCATAATCTCTGTTGGGCAGAGATTCAAAACTGAACTTAACCTGAGGTTAATAAATTGACGATAAAATGGCTTCTCCAAAGGATTTAAGTTATAAACTAAAGTCTGTAGTAGTGGGCAGTGCTTCAAGGTTGGAGTGGGGGAATCATGTTATTCAGATGGCTTTTACAGTGGTCTGTAGGCCTGCCAAAGTTCACTGTTTATTTTTTTTAATCTTGCTGCTTAAGATTTCAGCCAGAAGAACATGTCAGGACAAACATCATGGACCTGCCTTTTGATCCATAATAAATCTGTATTTATTTTGTGTTTATTTTCTCTAATTCTTTTGTTATTGCTTTTTTTTTGTCCAAAGCCTAAAACAGTTGTGAATAAGAGCTTGTAAATGACATTCAGCAGGCTACCACAGAGTGGTGCTGTGGTCATTAAAACCAAGAACTAGATAAAAAGAACCCATTTCTCATTGGGCTTTCTTCCACTTTGAAACTATTTCTGCCACAAGACGGCATCTTGCGTATGAAATTATGAATCTCATAATTGATTAAATGAATAATAATTCCTGATTAGAATTACATTATATATATTAGGAAAAGAAAAAACAACAACAACATGAGTTTAATATAAAGGCCAGATCATCCAAAATATTGCTGTGTTTTTACTAGAGATTTGATGATTGTGGTCTGGTTCAACCCTGTTTTCACATTTTCATGTAATGTTCATCTGTGAAAATGTTACTTTAAATGAAATGCGTTATATGTTTTCCACTTTTTTCTGTCCAGCTGTGTGTATGAAATTGCTGCAACCCAGTGTGGGTTCAGTGTTTGAGGAATTTTGATGGTAAAAATGGAGTATTATTTCCACAAGTTTATATATATAAAGATGCAAAGTCATAGAAATAAAATGTCATTTGCGCAGTAGGGACCAAAGAGAAGGTGTTTGGGCATAATGCTCAATGCTATTTCCAGCACAGTCCTAACCAAATGTATCACAAAAAGCCCCAAATATAATTATGAGACATCAAGCCTGTTGGTGGAGGGGTGATAATTTAGGCTTGTTTTGAAGCCACAGGATCTGGACTGCTTCCAGTCATAGAGTCCACCATGAACTCCTCTGTATAACAATATATTCTAGGAACAAATATGAGGCCATCTGTCCAACATCTAAAGCTTGGCTTTTAGTTTTAAAACAGAACAATGACCCCAAGGACACCAGAATATTAAAAATGATGTTAATTCAGCCAGCGCACATACCTGTCTATTTGCTTCCTGTTTTCGGTCGAAGCCCACAGTATTCGATTGTCGAGTTCACATGCACGATCATTAGAGAATATCATCTCAAACCCAACACTGTGTGGTGTTCTGAGAATATCAGCTCAAATAGATAGTTCATCCGAATCAGATGTTGAACACACGGAGCAGGTTTGAGATGATATTCACTAATGATCGCACGCGTGAACTCGGCAATCGACTACTGTGGGCTTCGACCGAAAACAGGAAGCAAATAGAGGTATGTGTGCTGGCTGAATTAACATCATTTCTATTAATATCTTTCATACCTACTGCCGTCAGATTGACTGTGATCACTCCTAATAACATCACTCACATGGCTGTGAACTCATAATGACAAATCAAGGATGTTAAGAGGCTAAAAAAAGCAAGTTTAGAACATGCCCTATTGAAGTCAACAGGGTGCGAATTTTAAAAAGACGATAACACTGTGTAGGCAACACCGATTTTTGTCGTTTTTGTCTGTACTGACATCACTCTAATTTTACAAAAAAAAAAAAATTAGCTCAATGTTAAAATTGACCGTAGTTCTCCTTTAACTACTGTGGTAGGAACCTTGTGCAGGTGGTTGTTTGGGTAGGGGGAATAATAAAGCCGTGGGTTCAACAGATACACTGCTGTGGTCCTTGTGTACTAGAGCCTCCTATAAAGGTTACAGTGTACCTAATTAACCACGTAACATGGTGTCAGAAGTAAAAACGGTATCTTAACAAACATCTATAAGTAGGAGATAACAGGATGCCGGCAAGTTTTTTGTCCACTCCCTTTTTGGTGATCACTTAAAGTTTGGGGCTAGCGAGATCACAGACGGCAACATTAATTATTTTCAAGTTTCGCCACCAGAGAAGTTCACATTAAAAGCCGAAGACTGGACTAAGTGGATTAAACTCTTCGACAGACTTCGCATCGCATCTGGATTGGAGACTGGATTGGAGGCTTTCCTAGAGGAAGCAAGTAAGCACGACACTTTCAAGATGAAGTTGGAAGCTCACTTTTTAACAGGCAGAAATGTGATCTTCGAGAAGGCAAAGAGGCAACAAGAAATGGGTGAGTTGGCTGACAGCTTTCACACAGTGCACACACTGCATTGCCTAGCGGAGCACTGGGGATACGGGGCTCTGCATGACGAAATGGTGAGAGATAGACTCGTAGGTCTGAGAGGTAAACGCTCGTCAGAAAAACTACAACTCGATCCTGAACTCAATCTAGAGAAAGCAATTAACGAAGCTTGACAAAGTAGGTAAAGAAGCACTAAGTAAACTTTAAACCGGATATCTCCAACACTCAGCTCGACAGCATGCACATGGCAGCGTAATAGCGTACGTCCAAAACAACCCAAGCCGCAACATAAGCAAACAGATAAAACTATGTGGTGATTCAAGATGGCATAGTTTACAACAATGTCCAGCTAGAGGTAGTATGCAATAACTGTGGGGAAAAAAAAGGACATTACACCAGAGTGTGGAAAACCAAAAGAATGTGTGAAGTGCATGTAGCTACAGTGATGGAGGACACTGATGAGGTCTCGATGACACTGATCGCTTTTCTGGGCTCACTGTCTGCGGACACAAATGGCAGTCTATGGATGACAGACATACATGTGGAAAATCTTAATGCACACTTTAAAATCGACACTGGCGCAGATGTCACTGCAATACTTGAAATGCTGTACAACCAGGGTCAGTTGAGCAGGCTGGAGAGGCCAATGAGGGTTCTGCTGGGGCCATCGAATGTGAGGGGCACAGACTGATCTCATGAAGTAGCGTGTGTATGCCGCGCCAATTCGTATTTCCATTTTTGGCGTGCTATCAAGACGCATAATCGCCTTTCAGCGTGTTTATGAACGCCGTTGACTTAACGTTATATAAATATATGACTTACCTCAACCCCGTCCCTAAACCTAACCGTCACTTGGGTCACTTATGGTATTTATGCCATTTAAGTGACCTTACCATCCTAGGAAAAAAAAAGAATCTGAACTCTTCATATGACTTACCTCAACTCCGTCCCTAAACTTAACCGTCACTGGGGTTAATGGCATTTATGACTGGAGATTTGACTGCGTGTACAGACACGCGGAATGACGTGGACGTTAATGGCGTAGACATACACGCGGATAGCTCAAAATGTGTAGAGATAACACGCCACCTGACTCGAAAGCGGCGTGTATGTTTACGCAAAAGTCATGATGTCATGTTGGAGGGGCAAGTTCACCGCCACTCTTAGAAAGAACAGTAAAAGTAATAAGAAAGAAATATATGCTGTGGAGGGGCTGTGCACACCACTGCTTGGCAGGCTTGCTGCAGTGGCACTGCAGTTGGTCGCCAGAATAAATAACATTAGCCTGGATTCCAAAGAAACAGTAAAAAGAGAGTTCACAAAGCTTTTCTGTGGATTTAGGAAGATGGAGTACTGAACAACATAGTACTGAAACCAGGCGCGCAGCCTTTCTCCCTTTCAACCTCCATGCGCATCTCCCAAAAAAAGGTCAGATAGGAGCCGAGAGGTCAGAGAGGAGTTGAAGAGTTCAGATGCAAAAGCCATTTGAAATTTTCTTCTAGAATGATAATTTTTATCAAGCTTGTATATTTAAGTTCAGCGATTTCACTTAAATGGCAATGATGATTACCTATTAATTGTTATTTAAGTGAAATTACTGAACTTAAATATACAAGTTTGATAAAAATCATCATTCAAGAAGAAAATTTCAAATGGCATTTAGAGGCTTTTGCATCTGAACTCTTCAGTTGGAATGCATGTAGCAGCAGGAAGTCATCTCAAGTGTAGCATTCATAATGGTGCATAGCGAGTGTTTCACACTGTGAGTGTGTGTTTTGTTTCAACAAAAGGAAATTCAACAGGTGCCAATCTACCAGCATTAGGCTACTATTAAAGGACGTTATAAAATATACTGCACCGGAATAGACTTTAGCCTATTGGAAAACCAACCTAGAAAACACTTTTCAGACTGGATGGAGATATCCAACTTTATGAAAAAATAAATCGACTACTACTGCCTATTGGCACGGACTAGCAGCCATCTTAAACCGGTCATCCGCTCCGCTCAGTATAATCTTTGCCAGGTGCAATGAGCTGTCAGCGCATTTAATGAATAACATCTCACTGAATACCGAACTGATTTTCACGCGGGGTTTTTTGCTGCAAAGGTCATACATGTAGCTATGATACAGGACTGCTATGCAACACAATAGGAATACGACCGGTTCAAGATTTACAGATGGTCAGGTCCGGATTTCTCAGTGCCCAGCGGCCAATAGGGCATCTAGTCTCTATATGAAGAGTTCAGATGCAAAAGCCTCTAAATGCCATTTGAAATTTTCTTCTAAAATTACCAATTTTATCAAGCTTGTATATTTAAGTTCAGTAATTTCACTTAAATGACAATTAATAGGTAATTTTCATTGCCATTTAAGTGAAATTACTGAACTTAAATATACAAGCTTGATAAAAATTATCATTTTAGAAGAAAATTTCAAATGGCACTTAGAGGCTTTTGCATCTGAACTCTTCATATGATATCTATAGTGATACCTACTCTGGCGGAGTCTGTGCACTCGTCTATTGACAATACCATGGCAATTCTTGTTGGTAGACTAGCACCTGTGTAGAATTTTGTTGAAAGCCCAGATAAAAGTAAAAAGCTACTATTTTGTGTTGATCCATGGCAGTTCGACTTCACGAGTGCATTTCTTTACACACGCGCTCTGAGCCAGTGGACGCGCACTGTGAATATTATGAATTATTATGAATATTAATATTATGAATTGTTATGAATGCACACACTTCTATGGAAGATTTTAATCTCTAAATTTTTCAACTTTAATGTCGAAATATTTCGACTTCAATCTCGAAACATTTCGACTTTAAAGTCGGCATGAAATTAAATTTGAAAAATCTTCTTTTTGTATGTAATATTGTAGCGTTTATTATAAATGATTTATGTGTGCACGTCATTATTTTTTTTTACATTTATGTACCCTTATAATCTTTAATCAAAGACATTACCCTTCCCTCTTCCATCTTAACGACCTCGCTTCTATTTTGGTCACGTGCAATGGCGAAAGGGTGCGGCCAGATCCGATGAGGGTGCAGCTATCGGTGCACCGCCTCTCAGAGAATCGCATTCAAATATGCCTCCATTTTGTTTGCAACGCCCAACCTCCAACGATCCAATCAATTCCCGAAGGACGAAATCAAGCCCTGCCCTACATTTTTTTCTATTTTCAGAAGCCGTTTCACTCGGATATATACGTCACGACAAGGAAAAAATGACAATCTCAACTTCCGTTTCATGCCGACTTTAAACTAAAAACATTTTGAGTTTAATCTTGAAATGCTAGATTTATTTATTTATTTACATTCCACAAGGTGACAAAATGATGACGGCAGAAAAGGATGTCAGAATTTTCTTTTTAGTATTCCTTTAAAAGGTATCAGGAATGACGCAGACTTCAATGAACTGCAGAAATGTTGGCATTTCTGCCAATCTACAATATAGTGAAATTGTGGTAAAAAAGGAACTTGTCTGAAAAAAGAAAATGATAATAATCCGTAATCAGCATATACTGTGGATCCTTTCCTGCTCCTGACTAAATGCTCACTTCAGAGCATCTGTCAGTCTCTATATAGACAAGTAGTGTTTTGTAAATGAGAAATGTTTTTGATGAAAGCTCTTGTAAAGCTCTCGTCTTTTGCAATGGTACAAGTCCTGCCATACAATGCTCCACTTGGCAGCACATCTCTCTTTTTTTGTAATCATCATTAGAGTCATTTGTCCTGCTGCTCCGGTGTGACCTCTTTGTCACATCCCATAGGTCAACATGTGTCTGCTCAATACTAAGGCCACTATCATGGACAGATGTGTCAGTGGCCCTCAGGTCAGTTATGGATTATTGTCATGACACATCACCTTTTGATGTGTCACATTTTAACAACATATTGTGTGGTGGGTAGGGGTATATGAGAAGAGTGGTGAGAAAGCAGAAGACCCTCAGGTATCAGTTCATCATAATATCATTTAAATGGTAGAGCTGGTAAAGCGTAGCATGTTTAATGTGTGCTATGATACAGTTATCATCATTATCTTCTCTGGCCTGCCTAACAGCTTTACAGTCCCAATGAGCTTTCTTGGCAACAATATTTGCCCTACTTTATGAGAACATTAATCACATGTCCATGTACTTTAAGTCACATCATTTCCCTGATGTCCTGGGGCTCTGCTGCAACCTCTCTTACAGTCCTCCTGGATTATGTTTATTCATACTGTGAGCATCCTCAACAATTCTAATGATGTCAGTGTATTTTTTTAGTCTGCTGCCCTTTTGCTCATACATTTTAATATGGAGCCCCTAGCAAGAATGTTGCATTAATGTGCCGCCTGCAATGATGATATATTTAACTTTTACTTTGTTAGTTTGTATGCTGTTATAATCAGGTTGATTACTGCCAATTTTAAACTGAGGATTCAACACATCAGCATATTTATATAAATGTATATTCAATCCCCATGGGGTCATATTACAAGCTGACGTAAACAAGCGAAATAGTAAAGTAATCTAAACAACTGAGGTGGCAGTATTAGCATGCAGCAAAAAAAAAAAAAATATATATATATATATATAAAAAATGCCCATTTCTGTTCGTACCAAAGGTAATTCAAGGATTTCAGTCTGATGTGGCTCGGATGAATGTTAGTTGCATAAAGTGAGAGAGGTCAGGTATAACTTGACTCATAAATTAGATTAAAATCATTAGAATTTAAAATGAAATATACAATTTAATTTACTAAAAAAGTTCAAATTCCACACATTTATAAATGATTTTTACTAATTTTTACTAATCTTGGTTAATGTTACTTGATACAAATATCTTTGTTTCTTTCTTTGTTCATGTTAGTAAGTTTACAAAGAATTAACTAAATACAACTTTTGATTTTAAAATGAATTTGAAAATGTCGTATTAAGTAAGTTTAATAAATGCAATAGAAGTTTATTTTAAGTTCATGTTAATAAATAACTAATGTTGATGAATGAAACCCACCTATGAAATATAATCGCATATTTTTAAGGCTGCTGTCAGCTATTCTAATCAAAGATTTTCACGATTCTGAGATAAACCACAGAGACAGAAGCCTTACAAATCAGGGTCTAGCAATGCTTATGTTTTGTACAATAAAATTAAATGTTTCAGCCATGAGATTTCTGCAACAACCTTATGTTGTTCACAGTCCATTTAGTGAAGCCTGTGAGAGAAGGTGAAATAAAATAAAAAAATAAAAAACATACACCCAGCAATGAAAATTTAATTTATTGTGCCCTGAAACTGAACTCGGAGAAGACCGTGGCCTCTTTGACTGCGTGTTGAACCCGGGAAAAGTGCCACAGGCATATAGAAATGTGATACAAGTTGGTTAGTAATGCTTTAGCTGTAATAATGCTCAGATAAAAAAGGGGGGGGAAATGTGCATCTTAACAGAGACAGATCTTACAGAGCTGGCAGAGCTTCAGCACTAAACATATGGAGAGAACTGATCTGGCTCTATTTAATCAGCCCGGCAGATGACTGATTAGATGGCCTGATTCCTCCAATTATTTACATTTGAGGCATCCATGGGATCCTTAAGCAGGCACATTAGAGTTTGTTTGGAGTGTAAATGAAACTGGCCAGAAGTAAAGAAAAGTAATACGATTAGTGTAGTGCTGGTCAGTGCAGTAATTACCTGCATGCTTACAAGAGAGAGATGAGTGGTCAAATTAACAGAATTTTCTGGAAAAAAAACAACAACAACCTTATAATACAATAGGCATTGTCAACCTTATAATACATTGAAATGCATTGTCATATGCTTGGATATGACTCAAAGCTTAAAATCAATGAGCATGTCAATTATTAATCTGGATGATTTATGAAGGTGGCCCTTAATATTGGTCATAAATTAAGATGCATGAACACTGAACATAATACTAATCTAGCATATATTACATTCACTGTCTGAATAAAAAAACAACCCACTTCTCTTCGTTACATTAAGTTGTTGAGGATCTAGCCTTATGTTGCTTAAGTCTGCTATGGCCACCCCTAATTCCACTGTAACCCCTACACCGAGCCCATGACGATTATTTATACTTTACAAATTATTATATTTTAAGGGTCTACACATATTATCAAACATATAATCAAAAAATATGGACGGAGCCTACGCCAATGAACTTTGCAAATAATTGCCTGCTGGGCTGTCAATAAATTGATGCTTTGTTACATCATTTTATCTCCCGAGTCTTTCTGGTAGAACTAACAATTGTGTTGTATCTTGCTTTGACTGGGTGTCTTGGGTCACCCGATACAACTTCCAGAACGTAACATATTAATAGATATATTTTTTGTCTTGTGGTAACCGTTTTATAAAAGCAATAGGATACCCTATGCGTGCTTTACTGTGAATGTGGTCACGGCTAAAGGGGTTGTGTCATCATGACTGTATTCACAATAACCCACAGCACAGCCTTTGAGACCTTATTGCTTAATTGGCTTAGTTTTGACATTTCATTGATCTACGAATAAATTAGAATATTACTCAAACTACTTTTTCCTCTTAATCTTAAAGTTAATTTTGATACATTGAAGCACAAAGCTGAGTTAAAGGGTTAGTTCACCCAAAAATGAAAATTAAGTCATTAATTACTCACCCCCATGCTGTACCAACCCCGTAAGACCTTCGTTCATCTTCGGAACACAAATGAAGATATTTTTGATTAAATTTGAGAGCGGTAAAACTACCACATAGGCTCCTAAGGGACTGGCTTTTGACGGCCCAGAAAGTCAATGAAGAAAATGTTTAAATATCCCATGTGACTACCGTGGCTCAACTATACGTTTATCAAGCGACGAGAATACTTTTTGTGCGAAAAAACAAACAAAAATAACGACTTTATTCGACTATTCCTTTTCGTCCTTGTTGGCCTGAAACGAGACTTCCATACGATTTCCACGACGCATGCACGAGAATTGCGATCTCCTTTAACTACTTCAGTTCAATTCTCGCGCATGCGTCGTGGAAATCTAAGTAAGTCTCGTTTCAGGCCAACAAGGACGAAAAGGAATAGTCGAATAAAGTCGTTATTTTTGTTTGTTTTTTCGCACAAAAAGTATTCTCGTCGCTTGATAAACGTATAGTTGAGCCACGGTAGTCACATGGGATATTTAAACATTTTCTTCATTGACTTTCTGGGCCGTCAAAAGCCAGTCCCTTAGGAGCCAATGTGGTAGTTTTACCGCTCTCAAATTTAATCAAAAATATCTTCATTTGTGTTCCGAAGATGAACGAAGGTCTTACGGGGTTGGTACAGCATGGGGGTGAGTAATTAATGACTTAATTTTCATTTTTGGGTGAACTAACCCTTTAAATGTGGATGTAGAATTCATTACGTTTTGGTCCAAACAGCTGAGGTCACCCTTTCATTCCAAACATCTGTGAGCATAATTCATATGTGGGACCAAAAACACTGGCGATGGAAGGAGGAACTGTTAAAGCCGAAATCCAGCCATGATCCATTTTATTTCTGGTATAATATCAAATTACCGCCTGCCTGAGAGCACACTATAGACAGCTGCTATTGCCTTGCAAAGCAAAGAGATATTAGCTAGAGAACTGTGGCCTATCACCAGCCACTGTGCAGAAGGAAAGGCACATGGTTAGCTGACGGGGGAACAGTCAGGTGGCCAAATAGGCTTGGCTCAGCCAGACACAACCAACATTTCCCTGAAAATCATTTCCAAACATTGATTAACGGAATGGCGAGTGTGTAAATGCTTTCTCACATCCCAGATGGGGAGAAAACTCCAGGGTTGTTTTCCTCTCAATGCAGCCAGTCTGTTCTAAAGCAGAGCATTCTATCTAAAGTAAATGGAATGTTGAGAAGGGTGCTCCGGGCATTGAACATGATCAGCTTTACCAGAACGGGGGTATGTCTGAGCCGTTCCGAGCACTGTCAGAGAGATCAGTGAAGTCAGGGTGACATTTGCTGGAAATAACATTTTCTGGAGTGTCATCCAAAAGACCATATCAGTGATACTCAGCCAAGCAGCTGTACATGAGCCATGAGAACACCACCCTCATTCAGCTGGCATATCGTTGAGGGACATTAACTAGAAAATGAGTTCTCTTTGTGCCTTTCCGAGCAATCTTATCAAGTGCATAAGAATACAAGAGAAAAAGAGACTTGCAATGCAACACAAAATGGAAGACATTCTATATGTGATACTTCAGCAGAATTAAAATGCATTTTTGCATGCAACTGCACTACAGTTCCATTGTTTTTCTGTTCAACATGCACTAGACGGACATATTTGACCACTACACTCACGTCTTATGCACGACAAGGTGTTCTAAAAATGCGGCAATCAAGTTAGAAGTTCGGCTTTTAAAAAAACACGTCTCTAGATCTTTCTTCATTCCACCCTCTTTCACAAACTGCTCTGAGACACACAAGGTTGTGGATCCATTTTCACCTTATTTTTTACCTTTTTACCGTGCCTTTTTACCTGCATGTTCTGTAATATAGCCCATCACATCTTTTGCTTTGTTGACATAAGCCCCTTTCACACAGAGATTCCAGAAAATACATGGATAATGTGACCCGGCATTTGTCCCGGGATTGTTTGATTTCGGTTAATTCACACTGCCAGTGATTTGCCGGGATCTGTGAGTGCGTTCACACACAACCCATAAAGATACAATGACGTCAGGATGAGACGTGTAACGTACGCGTCAAAAACATGTACACGCGTATACCGTTCCACAAAGCTGGTGAACGATCTCAGCTTCAGCGCGGATAGTGAGGAGCGTCTGTAGAAAGCGTTTTGGGAGGTATTTTGACAATTTGATTAAACACATGCGAAAATGTTGGACTCTGGATTCTGTCCAAGGACCTCAAAGGCTGAGGATCATAACCCATACTTGGAATTTGTCCTCTGTATTTAACCCATCCAAGTTAGTGCACACACATTAGGAGTAAGTGAGTGAACGCACACACACACACACACACACACACACACAGCAAAACGTGGACAGACCGTGGGCAGACATTTTTGCTTTGGTGGTTACGATTGGGGGTTACTTCTACTAACTTATTCCAAGATAACTTTTTTTTGTGTCTGAAGTTCCCCACAAGTTTACAGCTGGTAATTAGCTGGTCCATCTGGTAGACCAAACTGAACAAGCAAATTGAACAGTTTTTTCCATGCATATGGAATATTTGAAATTAAATACTATCTGAATGCAATTATTGGTAATTGAGTAGCTAGAAACTGAGTTACCATGTTTAAAAGCAAGCTACTTGGATGTTCCACCAGCACTTATATATCGGTTTTCATATTTTAAGAATGTTCTACACTGACTGCATTTGAAAATATCAAAGACTAAAATGCAAAAAAAGAATGAAAAGCCAAAAGGCTATATCCTGCCAGTTCACCTTCAAGAGAACAGGTGTGTGTGTGTGTGTGTGTGTGTGCGTTATCAGATTCCTATCCCGCTCTCTGATTTTCTGATTGATGGCCTCATCTCCTCCAAACAGACATGAAGCCGAAAGGAAAGGGGCTCGAACAACTGCCAGTGGACTAAGGAGAAAAAACAGATATGTGCTTTTGCTTTCTTCAAAAGGTAAAATTCGTAAATAATGAAGAGGCAGATCCTGCAGCTAATCTAATTTAAGCGAAGTGTGCATTTTCAGCAGCACGCGGTAATTGTTAGGCTACTCGCGTTCGCATGCGTTGAATACCATCGGGTGTTTTGAGCAGCTGTGTTGATACTCGCCACACACCCTTCTGATTGCGTAATGTGTGTAAAGGGTGTCTTGGATGCAAATATAATATTCTCTGTTAATTATATGAACCTTAATGACGAAGTTTCTTCCCCCACATCTATGTCTAAATTTATTTGTAAGATCTACAGGTAACTGTCACGCATAACTACTCATGGTTACAAATGGGTTTACAGGCTATCTATAGAAACACTCTGTGGACAGTTGTCTTGCAATTAAACCACAATTACCATGTAGAGTGGTGATTGATTGGGTGACCGCACAGCACAACAAGCAGCAAGGTAGTTTAATACCCTGAACGTTGTTAGACCTATTTCAGGAATCACTGAGGTGTATTACTATTGGAGGGAAAAAAGTGTTGTAAATGTATGTGATTTGGGGACTAACATGACCTTTACGCTTCAGCAAACAGCATTCCAAGATAATAATTGTTTTATATCAAGTATATATGTATTCTGATATTAATATATCATATAGTTATTGACTAACTGTATAATACATTATTCTGGCTATACATTACATATCTATCCACCAAAAGAAAAGAAAAAAAATGCACCTGTTCAGTCAGATTCAAGAGCTGTGTAATAAGGAGCTGGTGCTGCTAATTCAATTTATTTTTAATTAAACAGGACCCACAGCATTATGCCCTTTTACAAAGTCTTGATTATTTAATTATTATTATTTTTTTTGGTGTCCACTTGTTACGACCCTTGGCTCAAGGGAAGCAACAAAAACAAGGGACACACGCAAACCAAATTATAGGCTCAAAAATAATGTTTATTTAACTACAAATAATAAGACAAAACAGAATAATGAAATGAAAACAATTAAAGAAAATAAAAGTGTTTCTGTAGTAATCAGCAAAATCAGTGTGTAGAGCACGGTGCATGGTTGAAAGGGTAATGCAATGTTGAGGTTTGAAATGTGAATGCAAAAAGCAACAAAATACAACGCAAGCCAAACACCAAAGCAAAGTCCGAAACCAAAGAGCCCTCCTTCCTTGGCTCAGATGGTGATCTTTTAAGCGTCTAAGGTCACAGGTGTTTCCATTGAGGCAATTAGGCCATTTGATGCAATTAGCGGGCTCAGGTACCAACAGCAACACTCAAGACCAACAGCAGGGGTCGTCACACCCCTCCCCATAAAGACAGGGACTCCCACAAAGATCCCTGTAACAGAACAAACAAATCTCAATAAATAGGCATAATATATTACTCAAGTTCAGGACCAAAGACAGCTCCCAATAACGCCAAGAAGAATGATACATTTGAATCCAATAGATTAAAATGCATCAGGAGCGCGTGACAGCGCATCAGCCACCACATTTTCCAACCCTCTTATGTGTCGAATATCCAGACAGAAGGATTGCAAAAACAAGGACCAGCGAACCAACCTCTGGTTAGGACACTGCAAAGAATTGAGAAAGATTAATGGATTATGATCGGTGTATATCACAATAGGTGCACAGGCGTTAAGGTAAACCGCAAAATGCTGCAAGGCCCAAATCAGGGCTAACGCTTCCTTTTCGACCACAGAATAGTTACGTTGGTATGAGTTAAACTTTCTCGAAAAGAAACTAACTGGATGGTCTACTCCGTCCACATTCGACTGCTGAAGAACAGCTCCAGCCCCAACATTACTGGCATCAACGTGCAACGTGAAGGGTTTATCAAAGCACGGAGCCATAAGCACGGGCGCTGAACACAGCAGGGATTTTACGTTCTCAAAAGCTAATTCGCAACTGTTAGACCATAAAAACTTTGTCTTACCCTTTAACAAGTCTGTCAGTGGTGCTACCACAGTAGAGAAATTGCAACAGAAAGATCGATAATATCCTACCAACCCTAAAAACCTCATAAGCTCTTTCTTGGTCGTTGGGGAAGGAAAATTCTGGATGGCTTGCACTTTAGCCTGTATCGGACGCACTTCTCCATTCCCCACTACCTTCCCAAGATACGTGATGGTCGCTTTCGCAAACTCGCATTTGGCCAAATTCACGGTAAGTCGAGCATCAGACAAACGTCTCAACACCGAACGCAACCGTGTTAAATGAGACTCCCAACTGTCACTAAAAACGACTAAGTCGTCCAAATAGACGGCACAACCCTCAAGACCACAGATTACACGATTCATGAGGCGTTGAAAAGTCGCCGGAGCATTTCGTAGACCAAAACTCATGACCCGGTAAGAATGTAACCCTGACGGGGTGACAAAAGATGAAATTTCTTGTGCTCTCTTGGTTAAAGGCACTTGCCAATAGCCCTTCAGCAAGTCAAACTTGCTGACGAACTTGGCTGAACCAACTTGGTCCACACAATCCTCGACTCGGGGCAAAGGAAAACAGTCCGGCTTTGTTAAGGCGTTAACTTTACGGAAATCCGTACAAAATCTTACAGTACCGTCTGACTTTCCAACTAAGATACACGGAGAAGCCCAATCAGAAAAAGAAGGTACTGCAATATCGTGATCCTGCATATACTTAATTTCCCTCTCTATCAGTTCTCGTTTCTCAGGCGCAACACGATAAAAACGCTGTTTAATAGGCTTTGCGTCCCCAACATCGATATCATGTTCTACCCAATCGGTACGCGATGGCACATCTCCAAACAATTCAGGAAAACTACGCAATATTCTACATAATTCCTGACATTTTCCAGGCGATAAATGACAGAGACTAAACTCCAAATTGTGCAATGACTCGGAATTATTCAAACGGCCACGAAAGACACAATCATCGGGTGAGAGAGTCTCCTCTTCCTCACCCACCAAACTCTCAACATTACCCCCCCGATAGAAACGGTGGGAAGTGCTGAATGTAAAGAAATCACATTTGCTACAGGTTTGGTTTCTTTTTCATAATAGGGTTTTAATAGATTTACATGGCACCGTTTAACTGACTTTTTACGCGATGGCATCGAGACGTCATAATTTTCATCAGTCAATTTTCGTTGTACAACAAATGGGCCATCAAATTTAGCTTCAAAAGGAGAGGATACGATCGGCCGTAAGACAAGAACTTGATCGCCTGGTTCAAACACTCGATGTTCAACCGTACGGTCATACAATTGCTTCATATCTTTCTGATGTTTTCCTAGATTTAATTTAGCTAATTCTCTAGCCTGGATGAGTCGATTTTTAAACCCCAAAACATATGACGCCAAGTTTTTAGGAGGTTCTACAGCTTCACCAACCTGCTGAAAGACAGACAACAATCCACGAACATTATGGCCAAAGACCAAGTCATTAGGGCTGAAACCCGTACTTTCCTGCACTACTTCACGGGCAGCCAACATCATCCACGGCAAACCCTCCTCCCAATCTCTATCCAGTTGCACACAGTACGCACGGAGAAGTGACTTTAACGACTGGTGGAATCTCTCCAATGCACCCTGACTTTGTGCATGATACTGATTATGCTTAATGTGCAGCTGTTTTAACACCTGCTGGAAGAGATGCGAAGTGAGATTTGAACCTTGATCACTTTGAATGATTTTTGGAATCCCAAAAACAGATATAAACTGGGTCAAAGCTTTCACAATAGAACGGGACGTAATGGTACGTAGTGGATATGCCGCAGGAAAGCGCGTGTTCAAACACATCACAGTGAATAAATAACTGCTACCTGACTTCGAACGGGGAAGTGGCCCTACGCAATCAACAATAAGATGTTCGAAAGGTTCACCAGTAGCCTGAATTGGTTTCAGTGGAGCTGGTTTCAACACCTGGTTTGGTTTACTCGTTAATTGGCAGGTTTTACATGTCTTAATATAAGCAGAGATGTCTCGTTTTACGCGCGGCCAAAAAAAATATCGCAACAAGCGATCATAAGTCTTACGCACCCCCTGGTGACCAGATTGATCATGCGCAATTTCGATCATCATTTGTTGAAATTTAGTAGGAACAACAACCTGAAAGACAGGATCTCCCACAAAATTTTTGTGAGGACTCCATTTTCTCAACAACACTCCATCTTGAACAAAATATCCACGGGAAACGTTACACTCCTCTACTGGAGGCACTGCACTCCGGAAGAGTTCATCCAAAGAGGAGTCATTCCGCTGTTCCTTCCCTAATTCCTCTGCAGAAACAGGAAAAGACAAAGCAGACAAATCAGGCATAAACAACTTCATGCCGACTTTATCAGATTTAACCTCTTTTTGACCACATACTACATCCCTATTGGCACCTTTCATTGCACGAGTGACGACACACGCTGAATCCTGACACAAAGAACTCAGTTCAGATTCAACTTTCTTATCAGTGATCACTATGGGAAACACTGAAGTATCAGCCCACACTCTTTCACCTACCAGTCCATTCCCCAGAATTATATGGACTCCCTCCACTGGCAAAGCTGGTCGTACTCCCATTACAACCTCACCTTGAATCAAATCAGACTGAAGCCTTACCTTATGAAGAGGCACAGACAGAGTATTCAGTCCTATTCCACGAATTAACACACTCTCACCAGTATGAGACTGTGAGGAAAAAGGCAATACTGATTCCAAAATAAATGAATCCATTGCGCCAGTATCCCGCAAGATTTTAACAGGGATTTCCTCTTTCTCTCCAACCAGGGATACACGCCCCTCTGTAATAAAAGGCGAGTAAGAAGATAAATCAACATCAAATTTTTGATTTTCAAAAATTTCACTCCCTGAAGACAGGACTGGTGCCGCGAGAGCAGAAGGTTTAACATGTGAGCTCTGTGCATTATGTTGGGACTTCTTTTTAAGGACCGGACAATCTGCTTTCCAGTGTCCTTTCTCATGACAGTAATTGCAAATCTTGTTTGGATCAAAAGTTCCTGTGGAAACGCGGTTACCGTTAGACGGAGACTTTATGTACTGAACATCACGAGCATGCCAATCGACAAAAGTGGTTTTGTGCGTCAGTACAAAATCATCGGCCAACCTAGCCGCTTCCTCTGGTGTTTTAACATTATGCTCACCAATGTACACAGCTATACGGCTTGGGACTGAATTTTTAAATTGTTCCAACACCATCAAATGCGTTAAATCCTCCAGTGTTTTAATGTCTAATGATGAACACCAATGATTAAAGTGTTTTCTCAGATCACGCACAAATTCTAAGTTTGTTTGTAACTGGTCTTTTTTCTGCCATCGAAAGCGCTGTCTGTATGCTTCGGGTACACATTCATACGCCTTTAAAATTAAAGATTTAACTCGTTCATAATCTTTACAATCGTCAAGCGACAATGAAGAAAAGACTACTTGTGCTTTCCCCGTTAACACACACTGTAGTAGAGCAACACGATTATCATCGGACCAGTTCCTTAATTCTGCCATGCGTTCAAATAGAGTAAAGAAAGTATCAGGATCTTCCTCGTTGAATTTAGGAATGAGTTTTAAGTTTGAATTGATCGAAAAAAACACATTCTGTTCCTGACCAGAACCAGAAAGCTTACCTTCTTTCACTAGGTTGAGCTTGAGAAATTCCAAATCCAACTTTGCCTTTTCTAATTCCCTTTTACCTTGTTCAGCACGCAGTTTTATGTTCTCATGGTCCATCTGTAGAAGTAGCAGCTCTTTTTGCTGTTCAAAAGACAAATTACTTTTTAAGTCAGGTGCAATCGGTACATCTTTTTCCTCCATCTCGATATCTAAGATACCTTGTTTAATTAACTCAATTTTCAAAGCTGTCTTAACATTTTCTTTGAGCCTTTTATCTTTTATCACAATTTCATAATGTTCAGCAATACTCAATAATTGCTCTTTAGTACACCCGTTCAAAAGTTCATGAGAAGGTGAACTAACAAACTCATCAATATCAGCCATGCTGAAATCACCAGAACAAATATAATCAGCACAGTGCAATCAAATAACGAGAGTTTTCCCTCTACCTTTCCAATACTCTACCTAACTCAACCCTAGTCTTCATGCGATTACCGGTGGGGGGTATTTATGCACTGTAGCCCGCTGGGTGAAAAACGCAACTGGTCAAACCAGCGACGCCTTCAACACCACGGATGTGCTCCCGAGATAATTACTACTACCCACTTTCACCGCAACACTACACAAAAATAACAAACCCGACACATCTCAAAAGAAACATGCCGCTATGCCTATCAGAGAAAACTCACGTTCAAAAAACAATATTGCACATTCACTTACCAACTGGTGATTTCACACGGTGAACAAATTGACTTTGGCAAAAAACATTTTCGTGTGTCCAACAAATAATCAATTATCAAATTAAGCATCCAAAAATGTACGCAATCAAATTATCAAAGGACGGACGAGCCCCCAATTTGTTACGACCCTTGGCTCAAGGGAAGCAACAAAAACAAGGGACACACGCAAACCAAATTATAGGCTCAAAAATAATGTTTATTTAACTACAAATAATAAGACAAAACAGAATAATGAAATGAAAACAATTAAAGAAAATAAAAGTGTTTCTGTAGTAATCAGCAAAATCAGTGTGTAGAGCACGGTGCATGGTTGAAAGGGTAATGCAATGTTGAGGTTTGAAATGTGAATGCAAAAAGCAACAAAATACAACGCAAGCCAAACACCAAAGCAAAGTCCGAAACCAAAGAGCCCTCCTTCCTTGGCTCAGATGGTGATCTTTTAAGCGTCTAAGGTCACAGGTGTTTCCATTGAGGCAATTAGGCCATTTGATGCAATTAGCGGGCTCAGGTACCAACAGCAACACTCAAGACCAACAGCAGGGGTCGTCACACCACTAAACAGTAGGTTTTGCAATAAATTAATTTTATCTGATTGGTTTGCTAGACCATTTGACAGCAATACCAACGCAATTTCAGTCATTCTGTCTATGCCTTATTTATTTAAATCTGCCATGAATCAGAACAATACAAACAGGTAAAGCTTGCTGTGAAATTTATTAAGCACACTTAACAGACACGGCAGGTAAGTTGAATTAGCTTGAATCAATGGATGAAGGGTTCTGACGAAGTCTCTTATCTGTAGAAATGTAAATGGAGTCCGGGCTGATGCAGACAGGCAGGCTGAAGAAGGTTGGCTGAAGGGAGATTGGAGATGCGGGTAGCAGGTTGAATGTTCCAAGGTAGCAGGTACGAGGCAGGTGACAAAGTCTTTGGCATGACTGAGTTAGTAAGTCGAAGTACTATCAACGAGACCTGACAACAGAGTGAGGGAACTGGTAGAGTTTTGAACAGTGAGGGAAGTGACTGGAGATTAGTGACATGTGATAATGACAGTTGCAGGTGATGCAGAACGATTGCACGGAGTGAAGAGGTCTGGCACTGACAATGCAGTTTTCTTGACAGTACCCCCTCCTCCACGGCCAGCTCCTGAGGACGGAAATGACCGACCACTACCTCTCGGCACTGGACGACTGGGATGAGCTGAGTGAAAGTGTAGGATCAAGTATTTCATCACGATGAACCCAACATCTTTCCTCAGGGTCGAAAACTTCACAGTCCATGAGATATTCTAGTTGGCTGCCCCATCACCAGGAGTCAAGAATGTCCCAGACGCAATCGATGTTCTCGTCTGCAGGGTCCACCGGAGGAGGAGGTACATCATCAGCACCAGACCCTGGGGAAGAAGGAGAGAGTGGATCAATGTATGAATTGAGCAGGGAGACATGGAATGAAGGTGAGATGCGATAGTGTGAGGGGAGAGATTGAACTGCCTTTGTATTGTGAACAGAGCAGGAGGCAGCAGCAGAGGTGGAACAGCCACTTAATGGAGCAGATCAGGAGGCAGCAGCAGAGATAGGACAGGCACTGGGTGGAGCAGGGCAGAAGGCAGCAGCAAAGGTGGAACAGTCAATGGGTGGAGCAGCAGAGGTGGGACAGCCACTGGGTGGAGCAGGGCACAAGGCTGCAGCAGAGGTGGAACAGCCGCTGGGTGGAACAGAGCAGGAGGCAGCAGCAGAGGTGGAACAGCCGCAGGGTGGAGAATGGCAGGAAGCAGCAGTAGAGGTAGAACAGCCACTAGGTGGAGCAGAGGGGGAGGCAGCAGCAGAGATGGAATAGCCGTTGGGTGGAGCATGGCAGGAAGCAGCAGTAGAGGTAGAACAGCCACTGGGTGGAGCAGAGCAGGAGGCAGCAGCAGAGCTGGAACAGCCCTCTACGCTCAAAACAGACTTTGTGTTTAGGGCTGAATTCTGTATGCTGGCAAATCCTCTAATTATAACAAACAAAGTGTGGATATTATACAAATATTCATTGTTCAGTCAGCTTCATTGATAATAACAGAGATGTGTGAGATTATGATGAACTGTCAGATTTTTAGAAATTATTTTGTAGAGATTTAGAGATAAAATTATTTTTAGAAATTAAAGGGAGTGCTCTTTGCTCACATTCAGTCATGCCAAACTATGCATGCAGTAGCCTGCTGGCTTTTATGTTGAATTAAAAGGAGGTTTTACGACCACATTCCTGTGGAAGAGAGTGCATGTGCAAGAGAGACACAATCGGAAGACAGAAACAGAAACTTTGCTACATTAATCATTGACTAACTATTGATCTATAAATGAACATGCATAAAACTGAAAGAAACAGCGTAAATGGTTGACTGTCTTGTGTACTATTATGTATATATTATGGAATGTACCTACAACCAATTAACGATCAATGTAACCTCACCTGTATCATGCCTACTACCTAATTAATCCTCCATTTAATGACTCACACTTTGATGTGCATCACCTTCTTCTAGAATGCAGTGTGAATGTGTTATATCTGAGCATTAATGAAGGTTTAACCAAGCTTGGGACAAAGACTCATAAATTAACTAGAGCAACCTTCCCACTCAGACATTTTATCTTGTTATTGGTCAAATCGATCTTCCTCAGGCTTTATTAGAGATAGTCCACATGTGACCAGCCCTCTCTTAGTTTTTCATCCAGCAGCAAGTACTGTTTCTTGTGTTACTGGGGAACCCAGTATCTGGCACTGACAATGAGCTTTGGTTTTGAAAGACATTGTGGCGGTAATGAGTAGCATAGCTATGGTTGAAATAGTGATCTTGCTGCAGCTGCTGCTGCTTTGTCTGGTCATTTGCAGATGCCAAAATTCAATGTGTTTCTTATGACCACAGCAGCCTTCTAATCAAATAAACAGCAGAGAGCTTGAAAGGGTCTGCCGTGCTATTGGAGCAAAGAAACGGCTCCATTCCAGCTCTGCGGTAGACTGATGCCTGTGAATCAAATAGCAGAATTAACTTTTGATATAGTAAAACTTCAGCATTAAATCATATCTTGCTGTGATGATTGTGTCATTATTTACTCAAACTTGTGTGACTTTAGTTCTTCCGTGGAAACAAGAAATTTGATTGAACAATCATTTCATGCTTTTCTGCACCTAAAATGAAACTTGTATGAACACCCTTTTTGAGTCCATACAACTCATGTGTGTAAGACAACTTGCGTATAATAATATATAAATAATATGTATTTAAGGGGCCAGGCAGACCAATTTAGCTCAAAAGGAATTATCAATTAATTTATAGGGAATCTGAATCACCTATACGCTGAATCACTTATACGGCCGAGTAAATGACTCGTCCAGTGTTCATTCGAACGGGCCATAACTAACCTCTGCAGCGGATTTAAATATCCAAACTATAGTGAAACACTATTTATTAGCAAGGTAACTTCGATCAGCAGTTTAAGACATTAAGAGCCCTATTTTAACAATCTGAAACGCAAGTATCAAGCGTACAGTGCAAGTAACTTTGGGGCGGGTCTTGGGCACTGTTGCTATTTTACTGGCAGGATAAATAACTCTTGCGCCCGACGCAAGTTTAAAAGGGGTTGGTCTGAAGTAGCTTTATTAGTCATAGGTGTGGTTTGGGCATAACTGAAACAAAACCATAAGAGCCAGATCACATTCTCTTTAAGAACATGATAAATGAGGTGCGCTTGTTCCATGGCGCATTTCTATTATAACGGCACATTTACCAGGAGCGCTTCACAATCAGTTCACAGCCGAGGAGATCGATATTCTCGTCAGGGCCATAAAAGAAAGAGAAGTGACTTTGGGAATGGGACAAACCCACCCAAATTAGCTTCGGTTAAACATTCATAATAATTTGGGTAAATGTGTATGGACACAACAATGATTTCCCTCGTGTTGAAATATTTCTCCTTATAATAATGTATCATTTGCAAAAAGTAAAATACATCTGTGCAGATGAGAGAATCATCTACAGTGTATGCGCATTGTTCAAACTCTGTATTATGGCCAAGCTTGCACGCTTAAAATAGCATTTCAATGTACGTGCCATTGACTTTAGACTAGCTTTTTTTCTGGTCATTGGCGCAATTGTTTTCTGGAACTGCAAACTAGGGAATGTTTTTGCCGAAACACGCCTCCTTTTTGCCCGACCCGCCCAGGGAGCGCAAGTTCATTTCCTAGTTTACCGGTATATGTCTGTAGAGTGACTTACAACTGAGGACTAAACCAAGTGAGTCATCGTGAAACAATGCAAGAAGTGCTCAAAATACAAAGTTCAGACATTGCTTTGAGTAGCACAAGCCAGATAAGTGAGGGTTTAAAGGAAAGGAAAGAATTTTTCTTTTTGTTTTCATTGAATGCTGTCAGGAATTCTGCATTCCAGATTAAGGTGGGCAGATCCTTCCATCAGCATGGTACCGTGAATGAGAATATTCTGGAGAGTGATTTTGAGGCTCTCTGTGATGGTACCACGAGCCGTCGTTCATTGACTGATCGTAGGCTTCTGGTAGGGATGTCGACTTGTAGTAGTGAGTGGAAGTAGGAGGTAGCTGATCCTGTGGTCAGTCTGTAAGCAAGGGTCATAACCTTGAACTTGATGCGAGAAGCGAGTGGTATCCAGTGCAGAGAGATGAACAGAGGAGTGACGTGGGCCCTTTTGGGCTCGTTACGATCTGCAGCATTCTGTATCATTTGTAGAGGTTTAGTTGCACATGATGGAAGTCCAGCCAGAAGAGCATTGCAGTAATCAAGCCTAGAAATGACCAGGGCCTGGACGAGAAGTTATGTTGCATGCTCAGTTAGGAAAGGCCTGATCTTCCTGATGTTGTGCACAGCAAACCTGCATGATCGAGCTGTCTTTGTAATGTGGCCTGTGAAGGTCAGCAGCCCATTCTCACTCCCAAGGAGTCACCTAACTGACGCCTTGGGAAGCATTTGGACATGCTTCAATATCTGACGCTTTAGGCGCCCTTTAGCGTCAGTTCGATGACGCCCTATGATCGCGTCATGTAAGTGACGCTAAAGGGCGCCTGAAACGTCAAATATTGAAGCATGGTCAAAGGTGACGCCTTGGGGTGAGAATGCGTTGACATCAAAGATTACATCAAAATTTCTGACTGACCTTGACGGGGTGATTGAGGAAGAATCTAGCTGGATAGTAAAGTCGTGCTGTAGAGACAGATTCGCAGGGAGGATGAGAAGCTCGGTCTTTGCAAGGTTGAGCTGCAGGTGATGTTCCTTCATCCATGCTTACATAGATGTCCGCCAGACAGCTTGAGATCCGTGCAGCTACTGTGGGATCATCTGGTTGAAATGAGAGGTAGAGCAGGGTGTCATCAGCATAGCAATGTTAAGAGAAACCATGTGCCTGTATGATGGGTCTCAGTGATGTGGTGTAAATGGATAAGAGGAGGGGTCCAAGAACTGAACCCTGGGGAACACCTGTGGTCAGTTGATGTGCTTTGGATACCTCACCTCTCCATGAAATGAAGGATCTACCTGTGAGATAGGACTCAAACCAGTGGAGAGGAGTACCTGTGATGCCCAGTGATGAGAAGGTGGACAGAAGGATCTGATGATTCACAGTGTCGAAGGCAGCAGACAGATCCAGGAGGATGAGAACTGATGATTTGGAAGCAGCGTTTGCGATCCACAGGGCTTCGGTGACCGACAGCAACGCAGTCTCAGTTGAATGCCCTTTCTTGAAGCCTGATTGGTTGACATCCAGCTGGTTGTTCAGAGACAGGAAAGATGATACTTGTTTGAAAGCAACTCGTTCAATTGTTTTTGCGATGAATGGTATGAGAAAGACAGGTCTGTAATTCTCTAAAAGTGATGTGTTTAGAGTTGTTTTTTTTAAGCAGTGGAGTTACCCGAGCCTGCTTAAATGTTGTAGGGAAAATGCCAGTGTGGAGGGATGAGTTGATGATGTGTGTGAGAGCTGGAAGAAGTGTAGGAGAGATTGCATGTAGAAGTTGTGAGGGGATGGGGTCTAGAGGGCAGGTGGTAGGATGACTGGAGAGGAGAAGTTTAGATATTTCCTCCTTGGTTAGTGGAGTGAAGGAGGAGAGAAGGTTGTTTGCTGTGGGAGAGGTTTGTCTGGGTTCCTGTGTGAGAAACTAAGAAGTGACTGCTGATCGTTGTTGTTTTGTTAGTGAAGAAGCTAGCAAAATCATCAGCAGTTAACAAGAAGGTGGGTGGAGGTGGAGGTGGACAGAGGAGAGGGTTGAATGTCTTGAACAGTGAACATGTATTAGAGGCACTGTTGATCTTGTTGTGGAGATATGAAGATTTCACAGCATGAACATAGGTAGAGAGAAAAGGTAGAGAGAGATTGATTCCTACTGAGGTCAGATGTATCTTTTGATTTGCACCATTTCCTCTCCGCTGGCCTGAGTTCAGTCCGGTGTTCACGAAGAACCTCAGATAACCTGGGGTTGGAGGTAACACGTAGATGTAACACGAGAATAAACCATTGGTTCTCACACTTCAAGCGAACATGCTTGAGCTTCCATTTACCAACTGATTTGTGAGTTGATGAATATGTAAATAAAAGCCTAAATTCAATCTGTAGATCATTTAAAGCGATCAAGTCTCGCAGAAAATTTGGACTAAACCACTCAATTCATATGGATTAGTTTTACGATCTCTTTATGAACTTTTTGAAGCGTCAAAGTAATTGTGTAGCTTTCTATGGAGGGATAGAAAGGTTTCAAATTTCATCAAAAAGATCTTCATTTGTGTTCCGAACATGAATAAAAGTCTTACAGGTTTGGAATGACATGAGGGTGTAATTTTTTTTAACATACCCTGTTTAGCTGAAAATGTTTAACCTTATTAGTATACGTGTATTCTTATTCTGCTTAATATAACAAGCTTAAAGTGCCTGCAACATTTCACAGAAAGGTAAGTTCTTATAGCATATATCTCATCTTAAAGTGTCATAACCCCCCCCCCAGTGTAGAGGGTGGAAAGCGGAAAGAAAACGAGCAATAAAACACAGACCTGTGACAGACTCATTATACAGACACATGAGTTTTAAAATATGAAGGAAACAAACAAACAAAAAGGGAGTTGTGGGCACTTAAAATTTATGTTGCAGTATTGATTACAAATTATTTATTTATCAACGCACATCATTATTCTTTTTTAATTCATGTGCTCTCATAATCTAATCAAAATAACTTCCCCATCCTCTTACAGCAACATCTTTTCTCTTTTCTAATGACATGTTCATTGATGTGAGGGCAGGACATGCTGTCACCCGCATGACATCACAGCCATAGCAAACCAATCCAATCGATTCCCCATGCATGGACAAAAAGAAGTTCTGGCCTACATTTATTATTATTATTATTATTATTATTATTATTGTTTGAGACTCTATTTCACTCAGATTTATGTCACAACTGGGAAGAAAAAACTATCAAAACATCCATTTCATGCCAACTTTAACTTTAGCGTTATTGCATCTAGCAGCAGAGGTTAAATGCCAATGCTAACAGCCAAACCTTGACCTCTTGCGGATTAGAAATAAAAGCCAAATCCCAATCAAAGAAAACACAACTCCAGGGGTCTCATGTGCGCCAGAAAGCCAAAAATGGTTTGTTTTCATAAATCATAACTTAATCATCTGAAGTGGCATACGCCTCTTTCAGGGCCTGCTTTTGTGCGTACTCAACGGTTATAAATGAGGCCCCCAGATCTGTGGATTGTCTCCTCAGTGATCATCCTCTCTTCACAGGATTCTGCCTTTTTTCAAGATCTACAGAAGATATGAAATCTAAACCAAGGTCGAGCTATTAAGAGATATTTAGAACGTGGGCTGTCAATATTTCATTAATCCTGTAGTGAATGTCACATGACATCGATGCAAAGACTTTTCAAAAGACAAAAGACTTCAAGGCAAAAGATTGAATAGAGAATGGTTCAGTCAACTGAATTTATCATCTTAAGCACAGAGAAGCAATGTAAATATAACAAAATGGCTCACCATGTAACAATGACAGAAAATAATGCAAAGTCATTAGCAAGGATACAGACATTTCTATTTAGTTGTACAATTAGTTTAAGGTTAATATCATAGGAATCATAGTTTCCCTTTCCTATTATTTTTTAAAAGAAGCCTTTTTGCAATCCCTTTTTTAGTAAAAAAAAAAAAAATTGTGTGGCTTTATATTGTGAAAAAAAGTGTTTGAGTTCACAATTCACATACACTAACAATGGACTCAGAAATGCCACTTTCTGCCTCTGTGAGCCTGTGATTTATTATGTGAAGGCTCACAAAGATGTAGCAAGTGTGTGAGAAAATACTTCAATTATAAATGATTAGCAACTCTGATCATGGATCACACTAAACAAGACATGCTTAGTTAGAATAGGTTTGCTGATTGAGACATCAGATAAATTGCCTAGGCCTTCCTCTTGGATTGTTTCTTTTTTCATTGTCATTTTTCATTCACATTAAGATTAGACAGCCTCAATGTGATTATCTATAAAGCGCTTCACCGGGCTGAAATAATACATGAGTCAACTCATTGTGCCTCTTGTTGGGGTCAATTAGCTTCCCACTGACTCCAAAATTAACTTGATAACACTTGCCTCTTTTTGAGCTCAGATTATTGTTATTTTTTTTTTTCATTTAAATGTTTAAATTTGATTTTTGTTGGTAATCTCCAGAACTGACATGGTCTTCTCCAAGACACCAAGAATTGTAACTTTTTCCCCACCATTGACGAGATTTTGAATAATGACAATGCATTAATAATGACAACTTAAGGACCCCTGAACGACCCCAGGGTTGAAACAGCGCAGTCTCATCCCAAGACGTCAGTATTAGATGACGTTATCGGATCCTAACCCTACCCCAGACCTAAACCTACCCTCTAAACCTACCCCGTCACCTAACTGACGTTAAAGGTATAGCGTCAGTTGTATGACGTCCCAGGATCGTCGTAACTGACGTTAAAGGGTACCCTAAAACGGCAGATGTTGACGTATGGTCAAAAGACGTCCCAAGACGTCAGTTATATGACGTCTTGGGATGAGACTGTGTTAGTTGAAATCCAATAAAACCACAGAGACCGAGATTTTACATATGAAATTACATAAATCATCCCAAAACAGTTCTTGACGGACTTATAATCACACATCAATCAACTAACATAATATTGTATCTACAACCTCTGTATGTGTCTATTATGTTTGGATCACATATAAATCATGTAATTGTTATAACTATTATATGTGTGAATGAAAGTGTTTCGTGTTTCCTATCAAGATCATATTCTTAATTCAGAAAATGGCTTTAGTGAAATCTTTGTAAAATGTTTTGTGTTCTTATAATAGTGTCCATATCTAAATTGTATTCTCTGTACTCTGTCTGCTAAAGCTGTAGAGTAAGGGGATCCCAGATAACGCATGATTTTCGATGAGAGCTGAAGGAAATACCACCTCACAGTCGAACTCATCCAGGAGGCTAAACAAACTTTTGAGTTAAAAATCTTAGATTCCGAAGAAAGCCTTGGAGTCATCTGGGAGTTGCTTGAGAGTCATTTGAGAGTTATCTTAGGCTCCGTTTACACGAAGGGAACATGTAACTGACGCTAAAGGGCGCCTAAAGCGTTAAATATTGAAGCATGGTCAAAAGGTGACACCTTGGGGTGAGAATGTGTTGCTAAAACTCATTCTTTCCTTACTCTCTTTCTGCATTCTGAATGTGTGTGTGCATGTGATTGTGTTAGATATTAGTTTTATGTGTTAGACTACTCAAAGTCTTGTTTATATTTTAAAGAGAATTGTTCTTGTGCTATGTGCTTACAGATTTAATGTCTTAAACTGCTGATCTAAGTTACCTCGCTAATAAATGAAGAGTTCAGATGCAAAAGCCTCTAAATGCCATTTAAAATTTTCTTCTTTAATGATGATTTTTATCAAACTTGTATATTTAAGTTCAGTAATTTCACTTAAATAACAATTAATAGGTAATTATCATTGCCATTTAAGTGAAATTACTGAACTTAAATATACAAGTTTGATAAAAATCATCATTAAAGAAGAAAATTTCAAATGGCATTTAGAGGCTTTTGCGTCTGAACTCTTCAAATAGTGTTTCATTATAGTTTGGATATTTATATCCGCTGCAGAGGTTATAGTTACGGCCCGTTCGAATGAACGCTGGACGAGTCATTTGCTCGGCCATATAATGTAAGTGATTCTGTTAAGATTCCCCATAAATGAATTGATAATTCCATTTCAGCTAAATTGGCCTGTCTGGCAACTTATATATGATACATAAGTTGTCTTACAAGATGAAAACTGACATAAAGGAAAGTTATTGAACTAATACTCATTTCATGCTATCCCACAGGCAAAAAAAAAAACAAAAAAACAAAACAAAAAAAAACCTTGACACCTTGACAGCAACAATCAGTTAAATCTTTAAGCATAAAAGGTTCATGGCTGTTGGCTACATGACTTTACAAACATTTGACTTATTAAATAAATATAGTTCAGTGTCTATTTGAATTTGCCTCAGTATAATGCTCTCACATAATTAAATGTTCTCTAATCCAACCTGTTACATTTTCTAATTAGGCTAATGAAATTGACATTTGACCGCTCGCTAACAGCAAGAAGGCATAGGCTGGACCTGCACCACTATGAAGAGGAGATACACAATACTGGAAGAATATTAAAATTCAACAGGAAAATAATTACTGTTGCTACAAAAGTATTACTGTTGCTTATTTAAAGGAAATAAAGATGACCAAATAAATTGTGAATACTTTGTGTGAAGCTGTGGTGGTTACGTCATATATCTTCTACCCTTCCATCTGCATCCTCCCATTCAAAACTGTAATCTGGTTCATTTTCGGCAGGAGCGATGATGGGAATATTTGTGTCATCAATACATCTAACCAGACCGGAAATCATAAAGGGAATTATATTTATTCGGTTACTTTCAGAGCTCACAGCAAGATGTTATCAAGTGAACATCATTTATCAGATTACCCCATTTAAACCGATTTCTCCACCACTGACTTGCAATCAAGTGAATCTCTTCTTTGATGGCTTAAATGGGTTTGTGTCCAGGAAACAACACAAAAACTCACAAAAAGAGTGAGAGCAAGGCACACTTTCCTTCCCGCTCTGATACAGCAGCCTGATACTTAGTCTGAGTCTTGTTTTTTTCTGGTCAAAATATCTAAAAGTCCTTAAATCAACATACGAAAAACTCATGGTAACTGTAAGTTGCCTCTCTTTTAGAAACAAGCTTGACTTACTCTGCTTTCTTGGGTTTAACATACCTCCCATTCTGAAACAGTTTTTTTTTTTTTTTTTTATAAAAACATGTCCCAGGCCTGGATTTTACTTTGTGTTTTGTTTATGTTTGTGTGGCAGTCATCCATGAGGGGCTGCCACTTTTGTTTAGTTATCTATTTAAGTGTGTTAAACATTCGCCGGTTCCCGCTTCTGCAGCCTTTAACTTTGCTATAATCACTTTCACAGACCTTTACCTTGACTGTTCCCTGTGGGTGAAATGACCTGCCTAATTCATTTTAAACACTTTTAAACACTTATTTTTTAATATATATATATAAAATGTTTACTTTGCTAGACTAGCTAAGACTTGTCACAGCACTTACATATTTTTGCTCTATTGTTGGCTTGATTGCTTTATTGTTCTCATTTGTAAGTCACTTTGGATAAAAGCAACTGCTAAATGGAAATAAGGCAAAATCTAACTTATTTTTCATATATATTTTTATTTTTCAAATTACACAATTATATTTCACAAGTGATGGATTCAGGTATGTAACATAATAACAGTAATATTTAGAAGTGTCATTCCCATTCAAAACACGGACCCACATAACAAAAATTAACAAGAGCGCAATTCCAAAAAAGCAAAGACGGGATTGGAAAATTCTGCGCATGATTAACAATGTGAAAATTAAAGATCACAGAAGCAGCCGGATCATTTCCATAATGACCAATGCAGTCTACCAAGAGTAGGCTAGTGCAAACTAGAGTCTGGTTGAAGACATGCTTTTTTTGGGCGTCAAATATGGCGCAAATACAAGTAAATTGACAAGCGCACACCATAAATCACCCTTGCATGATTCATTTAAATACTCCCTTATATTTTTTCGCGTGAAAGGGAATATCCTAATGCATATGTAAAAAAGTCAGCTGCAAAAATAACCCTGTCCATGCTAGGGGTGTGCACGAATATTCGATCTGTGAATCCATGATAAATCCTAAGCACTAGGTCGCAGTTATAATTAAATGCACTGGGTGGCGCTGTGGTGTGTTAACAAGTTTTGTGTATTTGATCACATAATGTTGTCGTCTGCCTCGCGAAGTTTGGAATTACTTACAACTAAATGATCTTACAAAATGGAATTGCTTTTGATCAAATTAATTAATCTGAGTTACAATATCATCACCACAATGAGAAATCACATGAAATCCAAACAGTCGAATGAGGATATAGGCAGTTGACCATCACTGCATCTGCAGGTAAGCGCAGCTGGTCCCCGCATGATCCGATATGAAAACTTGACATATATTCCTTTAAGTTTCTTTGAGGGAAACGGTTCAAGAACAGAAAACTCAAAGTGCTGTGCTTTCACATAGTTTGGTTCATTTGGTCTGGACTAAGGACGAAAAATTATACTTTGCATCACTTTCAGGCGTTTTGGTTCCTTTTCACACCACACTGATTGCTCTGGTCCAAATCAGATGATGAGTTGATTGAACAAACCAAAATGCAGTCACGTGACAGCACACGTGTCCGCGAGTGTTTCCTGCACGTAAACAAAAAGGAGGAAAATCCGGCAGACATGCAGAGAAATCGCTCATGTATGTTCAAAATCAGCATGTTTTATCCTTTCGCAAATCCTCTCATAAACAACAAAGTCTAGACGCGATTTGAGAGATTCACTGTGCAGTGCGGACAACTTCAGTGTTTGTGATGAGAGTTTAGTCAAGTGCGGCAGAACATGGTAAGTCAGTTAGCGCAAAAATGCCATTTCTTTGACAGTTGGAAAGTTTGTGTCTCTGAAACGTCTGTCATCACATGCCTTTTCTCACTCAATTTCTGGCAGAGCCCCTGCATGTAACGTTATATTTTTTTCTCAACATAAATGTCAAACAATATACACGATAATCATATGCTGACTTGAGTGTGTGTTGGGTACATAGGCCTACGTTTCGACTAAAACAAAACTGTAACACTAAAAATGTTAGTAATCTTGTTGTGTATATTGCCTAATCGTAAACTTGTTCAGAAATGGTGACAAAAAGGTAAAAAAGTTTTTTTTTCATTAAATGTCATTTATATAAATGAATATTCGAATATTCGATTTATATGAGCCTGAATATTCGAATGCAATATTTTTGAAAAGTGCCAATCCCTAGTCCATGTCTTTTCAGTGCTAATCTTTCACTTAGCTTAGTCTTTAGTTAATCCATTCAGTATTTTTTAATACCCAAAAGAGGGTTTGCGCTGGTGCAAGCTGTAAATCTGGCCCTATTTTGCATGATTATTGTAGGTAAAGGTAAGTATTAGTTAAAGTATTTTTCTTCTGCAAAAAATTACCCATTTACACTCAAATTGAGTCATAGCTGCAGATCTTTTTTTTTGTCAATGTGCAAGCTGCTCTTTGATCATGAAACTAAAATGTTATTTTTACTAAATATATATATATATATATATATATATATATATATATCTGTGAAGAGTTCAGATGCAAAAGCCTCTAAGTGCCATTTGAAATTTTCCTCTAAAATGATCATTTTTATCAAGCTTGTATATTTAAGTTCAGTAATTTCACTTAAATGGCAATGAAGATTACCTATTAATTGTCATTTAAGTGAAATTACTGAACTTAAATATACAAGCTTGATAAAAATTACCATTCTAGAAGAAAATTTCAAATGGCATTTAGAGGCTTTTGCATCTGAACTCTTCATATATATATATATATATATATACACACACACACACACACACACATATATAGGCCTTTATTATTATAATTATTTTTTATTTTTTTGGGGTTGTAAACACTTTAAGGGAACATTCCATTGTATAATTTTGAAAACATTATGGCAAGGTTACTTTTGAATTCTGTTTGAACATTCTTAAACTAGTAATATTTGAAAAAAACAGATAAATGTCCAACACAAACATTTCAGAAAAAAAATCTTTTGTGCTTACAATTTGAGGACATTATTAAAGATCTGATAACTGAATGAACATTGTTATTAACCTCACTGGAATAATGCTTGTTCATAGCTTTGAAATAAAATTGCCAGAACGTTAGATGAATACAAATGAATACGAATCAGCTTCCCAAGATTGTCTATACAAGACTCGCCTTAAATATAGTGATTTATGTAAAAAGTGTTTTCTGTAGTACTGTCTTGTTTTTTGTTTTTAGTACTTTCTTGTTTTTACACTGGTAAATCAGGTAGCTTGACCACAACTAGTCTGGTGCTTGTGCTCGCAGGTTGCGTAAGGGCATGTATGAAGGGAGCATTCAGATGGGAATTTCAGAAAGATTTGTCTAAAACTCAATATGATGCAGCCACTTTTGTAATCATCTTTGGAATAATGCCTCATAAACTGTCCTCTGAAATTGTCTCCAGTGCTATAACGTTTAGATTGCCTGCAACCCGCTTGAAACATTTTTGCTCGGATTGATCTGTACTGACATAGTCACTTTCATCTCTTTTTGCAGAGCAATCATAACCCATTTAATTTAAGCTCCAGACAGTTCAGACAATTGGGTAGATCATTAAAAAAAACCTACTGATGACACATTTAGAAATAAAAGTAAAGGCAGGTTGTCAGTCTGCGCGATCGAACGAGTATACTTACCGTGATGATTTGAGTAATCTTCCTTTATATAAGACTTCTTCACGTCTAATTGTAAAGACAAAAAGTTATTTGACACAAATGTGAAATTCTCTAATATGTGAAACAGTCGTCTATGCCTTTTGTGGCTTTGTGCTTTACAGACGTGTTGAAAGAGTAGATCAGTATAAAGACATGGCTTTTGAGTTTAGAAAAAATAATGACGCTGAAGCATTTTGAAGTTCCCAGGCGGTTTGGGCTTGTCTATCAGGTAAGTTAAGAATGCTAAAAATATCTGCCGATAGCCACTGACCCGCAAGTCTCTACGGCGCTATTCATTTTAGAAGGTCAAGGTCTTCGGATTAATGTGCAAGCACTTGGATACAAGTCGGGGCTAATTCTTTCAGCTGTCCATGGGGAGATTCTGAGGTAAATGAATGGTAGGTAGGCATTAGTGCTTGTTAGAAACTCACAGTTGGCGCTAAATAAATATACAATTCTGTGAGCTGTGGGTGTAAGAGCATAAATGAGGCAATTTCATCATCTCTCTCCCATAGCTTATGTTTATAGAGATAGTTCAGAGCTTTTTAACTTGCTACTTTATTCTCTCCAAAACTGGTGGTCTATCTACAATTATTGTGTAGGCTTGGCAAATTCAGAGTCATGGAAGGACCACATTTTGGTATTTGGTTGTGACACATTACGCTAGCTTTGTGACAGGGCTTTTTATTTCAGTTATTCACCCACACGCTGTGTTTCTCTCTAATCAGCATCCAGACTAATTAAGCACACCTTTCTGCATCTAAATGTTAGTGTTTGTTGGATGTCGACCAATCCATTATCTCTTGTTTTGAGAGTTCCCTTTAACTGGCACCTTAGCGTGCCATTTGGACCCCTGCAGGATGTTGAGTGAGATCGTCCTATTCATCACATAGTCATTAAGTCCAATTTAATAATGGAAACAAGCAGCCCACCCAGTCAGAATGATCTACTGAATGGCATACAAATGACACGCACATCTTTTAAGTGTGCGATATTCAACTTTTCACAATGCAAAGTCTAATTAATGCTGTCTTTCAGAACACAGAAGTAATCAGTTCAGAGGAAAAAATGGCTGGCATGGCAACCTTTACCTGTCATGAATGCTATTTTCACATTCATGTTTTTTGCACATTTTTTTTTTCTTTCTATCCATGTCGATGATTATAACAGACATTTTTGAATGCGGTTTAAATGTGAGTCATTCAAAGTCACAAGAGCACTTTGGGTAGTGGCTGTATGCTAAATAAGAGCATAATTATAGCTTTAAAGTTCACAGTATATGTTTGAAAATCCTTATTCAAAGGGCATAATGAGTAATAATTTTTTGACGGCATCCTTGAAAAAATAGTGACATTTATAAAAATCCACGTTTCGCTCCTATCTTGAATCAAAAATCCTGAGGGAGACAAGTCTCTTTCTTATTAACACCTTTTTCTCCCATAATCAACTCTGACAGGGCATCTTGTGAGCATTTTGCGGCATCCGGCATCAAAGAACCGTGGATCAAAAAGAGTCCAAGCAAACCAACACAATTATAACCAGCTCCGTAGGGAGTAAAATAGAGAGTCTCAGCATTTTTTCCTCTGATGGAAATGTCAAAACATCCCGCTCTCAAATTCCAAGTTCTTCACTGATTTAGTTTGGGGAGAAAGGGATTGTTGGAAGTAATGTGTTTTAATAAGTTAGGAAACACATGGGATGGATTTGATTCAAGCTGTTTGTTCCCTTTATGGAGCTTATTAAACGGGAGCAGCAGATTCTGGCCCATATGCTCATGCTATCTACAACTTTATGCGGCTGTTGGCATTGGTGGTGAGATGAATTATTGAATTGGTTAACGAAACTCATTAAAGCATACTGCACCACAGAACATGGGAATATTTTGCTTCATCCTCTGAGCTGTCTAAATAATGAACAGCTGAAACTATTCAGCAGAGCTTGTAGAGAGTAAGTGAGTATACAATATTCCTCAACATTCTTGACAATATATTAAGCCATGAGATGGGTAACAAACTTTGCAATTTCTTGTTTCTATATAGCCAGCTTGTGAAACCTATAGCTGCAGAATCTAAAAAAATCTAAATCTTCAGTTACAATCTTCAGTTTTGCTCGAATCTTTTCCTTGTCAGAATGTCGGATCAGTCACATTCACTTCGATGCTAACGTATGCTAATGATATATAAATGGTGACTTGTTGCAGATTTTGACAGTAAGTGACAAGAGTGGCAAGCGAATCAAATGACACAGCAGTACAAATATTAGATTTAAAATTGTCCTTGCCCCATTTATTGTTTCAACAATAATTTGGGGTGAATGCTAAGGGGCTAGCCTTATGTGCAGAACATTTGTGCCTTTACTGAAAATCATTATTATTATGTGCGCTTAGGGAAGTACAATCAAGTTAGATAGCATCTAACTGGGTTATTTCTTTCTGTATTCTGCTGATTTGCATTATGTGCTGTGGTTAGTTGCACTGTTGCTAAAATATGGAGTTTGGGTGTGATTAGCATCGCTAATGCTGCAGCTCTGCATTCCCTTAATAAAACTTGAAGTATACTTATTTTTTTGTTTAGTTTAAATTTCAAGTATATTTTTTAAGTATACTATGTGTAGTAAGTATATCAATATCAATGTACTAGTAGTATACTTGTAAGTGTACTTTTTCAATACTACTTGGGACTAAATTGTCCTACTTTTAAGTATACTTTAAGTGTAACAGCAATACACTTTGAGTACTCAACTAACAACTACATTTTCCGTTTTCAGTACTGCAACTATACTACAAGTTAACTTATAATACTGATAGTGTACTAGTTAAATACTTGTAGCAGATTTGTAAGTTTATGAAAGCACACTTTGGAGTATACCCCAGTTAACTACTAGTTTCAAATCATCCAATATGAATTAACCCTTAGAGGGATAGTTCACCCAAAAATGAAAATTAAGTCATTAATTACTCACCCCCATGCTGTACCAACCCCGTAAGACCTTCGTTCACCTTCACAATGAAGGTATTTTTGATTAAATTTGAGAGCTGTATCACTACCACATAGGCACCCTAAGGGATTTAAACTTTAAATATTCCACAGTTGCTCAATTTGAAGTTGATCAAGCGACGAGAATAATTTTTGTGTGAAAAAAACAACAACAACAAAAATAACGACTTTATTTGACTATTCCTTTTCTTCCTTCTGGGCCTGTGACGAGAGTTCAAGAGATTTCCACGATGCATGCGCGAGAACTGAACAAGAAGTAGTAGAAAAATAACGTAGTTTTTGCGCATGCGTCGTGGAAATCTCTTGAACTCTCGTCTCACGTGTGTGTGTGTGTGTGTGTGTGTGTGTGTGTGTGTGTGTGTGTGTGTGTATATATATATATATATCGTTATAGGTCGTTATATGTTACACAAACAATGTTATTTTAATCTATTTGTGTGTGTGTGTTCCACAGAATAAAAATAAAGTAATTAAGGTTTAGAACGACATGAAGGTTAGCAAATGATGGGAGGATGTTCATTTTTAGGTGAACCATCCCTTTAATATTGAAGCCCCTCATTCTGTCTGTTGATTGTGGGTAGTAAGAAATGTGTGAGCCTCCGTTCTGTCACTATGCAAACTGGAGCATAGTGAATGCTTAATGTGGATGCGATTAAAGCATTGCTTTGAATTGCTATGAATATTCATGCGTTAAAGCACAAATGTGCCCCAAATGCATCAGCTCTTAAGGTGACACCATCAACATTTAGACTTCCCTTTGCCATGACACATTTCACTTGTAGATTTTTCTTTAATTGTACTGTCTCCATGCTTGCTGTTTCTAATTTCATATTCAGTCAAGATAAGCAATCATGTGTTCTTCAGCATAGCTGAACATAAGAATAATTCATGAGTAGTTGTGTCTTATTCCATCTAGTCATTGCTTTAAAGCAATGCTTAGTTAAAGAGAAAAGCCTCATTTTCATTATTCTGTTGCCATGGGATCCTCTTCTGGAGAGCTAGTTTGGGAACAGGGAAAACGAGTTATTTTAAGCCCTTGATTTTTTTTAAGTCACTGATTAATGTGAGTAACAATCTTTTTTAACTCATTTAATCCCAATTTTTTTTTCCCAGACACAAAAATATTCCAATCAGGTCCGCAATCTTCAGTAAGTCATATTTTCGACAATGATCAAACTGTTCTAAGGAAGGATGCTCAACAAACGACTGTAGATTAAACAGAACCTGGAAAATAAGTCTTAGCTCAAATCACTTTGGTACTAATTTCTTTCAACCATAGTCCATTAGGGATGGGACAGTATGAAAATTTCATATCACGATTATAGTGTCCAAAATAATCGTGATTATCAATATCACGGTTTTTGTTAAAAATTTATGAAAGTGCTCAAAAAGAACTGATGCTCACACTGAAAACATTTCATTTCATTTTATAATTGAAAATCAAGAAACAACAAATAAAACAAGTCTCTCTATGCAGTTTTTTAAGCAAGATTCTATTCTATGGCATTTGCTTCTTTATAATGCCCGTCGTCAATAGCAACACATTATTACACAGCGCACATCCATATCACAACGGACGCGCGCTCTTGTTTCATTCAAATACAACTTGCCGTCTTGCGTCTTCGGTTTTTGATTGTATTGCAAAAATGAAATCAGAGTTGATTTATTGTTTACAGAGTTTGATAATATTGGTGTGATATATCTTGTCTGGACGATTGTTTTACAAAATGAATTCATAAACAGGTAAGATTTAAAACATTAGCTAATCTCATTATCAATTCAATATGTCCCCGTAATTATGTGGTAAAAATAAAATCGGTTTAATACGTGATGTATCTATACTTTACTATCCCTTAAAATATCACTCTTAATAATAGTCTTGTTTGAAGTTGTTAGTCTTTGGCTCAAAGCCACTTGCTACGAACTTTTCTTCGCGGAAGCTTGACGTCTATTTCAAGTGAGTGACATAAAATGTTTCAACTCAAAACAACATTTCGTGCCCAATTGTTTCCCAGACGTAGTTTTGGTATTGAGGTCAAAGTTAACTTGCCTTGCGTTCGGGTGATGATCACACAAGACGACTCGGCAGATTTGAAGTGTTTCTATTGTAGTGACTTCTTGTTCGGCAGACAGGGTGACCATCCTCGATCAAGTTTCCCTCAGGACTTTTGTAAAACCCAAAATATGACCACACCTCAGATTTGGTCCTGTTAAAAGGCTGAAAAATCTCCTGAGCACGGTCACTGCCTTCTGCCATTCCTTCTCGAATAGTAATTTAAAAAAAATATTGCGTGCTGCGCGCCTGCGTCAGACTGGCCGACAGGATTCAGTGAGTTATTAAAATCGCGATAATCAAACACGGTTTTAATGATAATTAAATTTTAAACGATAATACTAACCGTCAGTACATTTTATCACGGTTTATAGTGAAACCGGTTATCGTCCCATCCCTATAGTCCATACATATTCCTCTCAATGTCTTATGATTGGTTGTTAAATATCCCGGACAAGCCCCCAATTGTTGCGACCCCCGAATTAGTTTAGGAGTTTGGGAGTCCTACATATTAAAGAGGAACCTATATAAGCCATGGTTTGTACAAAAGACCCATGAATCCAACTTGCTGTGCAAAAAGTCAATACCTTTATTTAATGTAACAAGGTCAATAGCAAAAGTGAAATGAACCAAGACGTGGACGGCGCCAAAGAAAATAAAATAACAAAACCAAACGAAGTCCTCCTGTTAAATAACCTTTAATCCTAATTAAGAAAATAAATAAAACAAAACAATAATCTTCAGTGTCCAAGACGCCCTACCTAATCTCCACTATCAGATTCAAAAGTACAGGGAGTGGCACTCGCCCCTAACCTTGTGTACTTATACACTGCAACACGCAGGGGTTTTCATTTTGTCTGTCACGTGACATGCTACCTGTCTATCTCTCTCTCCGCACTAGTAACCTTCAGCAGTCTGCTGTATTGCAAGTTACATAAAGCCAGCGAGACGAACACAGGAAGAGTTCACTCATACATTAACTCAGCATCACACAGATCGAACAAGAACCACAGTCTTAACAAGGTATACAAAGTCATAATCAGAAAGGTGGTCTGAGTCTCAGCGAGCCAAGCTTCTGTGGAAACGTCTGGCGTGCCCTCTTATTCCCCAGAAGGGGAGAAGCGAGAAGGGGTGACGTCAGCTCTAACAATGATTGACAGGTCACTTGGCCAATTGCGGGTACCTGCAAAAGCAAAAGTAACCGAGAGAGCGGGAAGAGCAACACGAGAGCACACACACAATCAAGAATTGATTCTATAGTTATGTGCATTTGAGTATATGTGCGCAGGTTTGTAATTCCCTCATGCCTAAACGAACTACTTGTCTTGTCTATAAATTTGATGCAGAATTTTTTTTATTTTATCACTTCTGGGTAGGGACACGAAACAAATTCACAACGCTTTATGTGTGGAGTGGGAAAGGGATCCTCCATAGGGAGAGGCTAGTTGGCACTTCAGCACTGCAGTGTCAGCGTCGTCAGGTCCAGGCTAAGATCCTCATCAGACATGGATATGGCTTGGATCCGGCAGGCTGTGGGAAAACCTCGGGAGAAACAAAGACACTCAAATTTGCGTAGATGCCATTCTTCTTATGATGAAACGCATACATCAGGATTTAAGGGAAGTTTTCCCAGTTCCGGCTGACCTAATCTATGCAGCCTAACGTTGAATTATAGTCTATAATGTATTTTGTGTATGCTAGGGTAAAGAGATGTGTCTTTAATCGAGATTTGAACTGACAGAGTGTGTCTACTTCCTGGACAATGGTAGGAAGACTATTCCACAGAGGTGGTGCTAAATAGGAAGAGAATCTCCCGCCTGCAGTTGGTTTTGATTTTCTAGGTTTTATTAACTGGTCGAAATTTTGAGATCGCAATAGATGTGAAGGACTATAATGCGTTAAGAGCTCGCTCAAGTACCGGGCTAATATGGTCATACTTCCTGGTTCTGGTAAGAACTCGAGCTGCTGCGTTTTGTACTCGCTGTAGTTTGTTTATTAAGCATGCAGGGCAACCACCCAGTAGAGCATTACAATAATCTAGTCTTGATGTCATGAACGCATGAACTAATTGTTCTGCCTTTGTCAATGAGAACATATGATGTAATATTTTTGAGATGGAAAAATGCGGTTTTATACATACTAATTGAGTGACTTTCACATGAAAGATTGGCATCAAAGAGCACACCTAGGTTCCTAACCGACGACGAAGACTTAGAGCAGCCATCAAGTGTTAGACAGTATTCTAGGTTATAACATGTCAACTTATTCTAACCCTAACCCTACCAGTCTACTAATACTGTACTAACACTCTACTGAGGGCAACGTTACTTATAGTCAACAGAACGTGTTAAAGGGAACATCAAAACAAAGGGAAACTAAATTCTTTATTCCAAACTTTCGACCTGTGGCGTACAGTATATTTTGCAGAATGACTTTTACTCTTTTTTTTTTTTTTTTTTTTTTTTTATCTTCGACACTTATATATCTTACCAATATATAGTGGGCTCCAAATCTTTGAGACTACTAATGAAAATTATTCTATTTAGATTCATTTCTAATTTAATATATCTCATATTTAGTCAATAAGTGGCAGAAGTCCAGTGGTGCAATGCAGCCTGCTTCTAGGGTCGCATTTCACACGGATTTTACTTCAGATTTCTCGTCAATATATTATTATTCCATATTATTACAATATTATTATATTGCTCATAGATTTGTTGTTTCACCTCCACAGTAATAACAAGCCACACGCTTACACACAGCAGTCAGCCTGACTTCCAACAAAGGCCTATGACATCATTAAGGACTCACGCTGTTGTTGAAGAAAGGCACAGTAGCTAAGTTCATTGCTCTTAGGTAAATATCTTAGTCAAGTGCAAACATATGTTGTTAGACATTGAAATTACATTTCCTTCCTTGGTATAAATATCTGACGCTTACGCTTATTAATATTTGCAAATATATATTTGATGACAAAATCAACGAATTTTCTAGTGTGTTTTGTTTGTTCATACTATCTTGTTTTTCAAGCTGATCATAAGCCTGGTGACATTTTAGGGAAATTAGCTGGAAAGTGAACACAAGTTTGAGGCAGTCATGTCTTCAAAAAAGCACTCTATCTGGCAAAATACTTGTCAGAATTGTCTGTTGCCCATTGTCATCAAAATTGTTAGTTTCAAACAAACTGCCCTGCAAGGCCAAGCATCATATATGGATCACAGCAACCTCCAGTCTTTTGTGAACGAATTACTTTTTTTTTTTTTTTCTAGAAAAGAACACACCAGCAAAGATCAAATGCTGTGAGACACATTTTGATTCCTTCAGTAAAACTCCAGATTCCTTCAGTAATCCTTTCACTTGTATGCTATGAAATCTGTCTGTATTGAACAAGATGCACATCAACATTACTTTGTGTGTTTAAGTGTTCAATAAGAGAGAGCTTGCTCTTCCAAAAGATTGATTTCTAAATCCCATTTGTCTTGATGTCTCAACTGTATTGTGAATAGAAAGAAAGCTCAGGCAGGTACAGTACAGTTATACTTAACCCTGTTTTGACCTGCTGTTGTCCTACATGGTAATTGATGCTATTTGTATGCTGCTTTGTAAGAACCATACACATTATGGATGGACCATTAAGTTGTCGAAGCTTGTCAAAAGAAAACGCATCTGTCCGTAATGGTAGACAGACTCCAGTATGATACAGGAAGGGCTACTGACGCACACAAAGGGAAAATAATAGCATGAGGGGGAAACTAATTTGGATTAGCTGAAAATCTAAAACTGTAGATCTTATTTGAAGCCACACAGCAACAGTATTATTTCTGCATATCTCCTAGCAACCACATGGTTCATTTTGTTCTGTCTTTGTGCTGCAATCATTAGGGTCTTAATTCTTAGATTGTGTGGCTTGTATCGACAATGCATTAGTTGTATCATAATATTATTGCATTATGATGAAATTACCATAATGGGAACAAAATAATAACTTGCTTAATGGGAAAACTTAATGGAAAGGAACATCTTGTGTCAAACCAGAGCCTAGATTTTCACTTATTTGTCATGCATTACTTTACTGACTTTGCTTGCAAAACATCTACTCAAACATTTGTTCTCATAATCAGAGCCGCCCCGAGCCTTTTGGGGGCCCTAAGCAGAATTTGATTTGGGGGCCCCTCCCACGATGCGGAGTCACCTGTGTTTGACGATTATTGACACAAATGTCAAGCAGTCATGATACACTGAGGTTATGTATTAGGCTACTACAAAATTAATAATAAAAAAATAGATGCCTACTTAAATAAAAAACAGTCTTAAAACTGTCTCAAAACATATAAACGAAAAACAAAATGCTAAAATTATGACAAAACTAAGAAATTAGAAACATAAGAGCAAGGTTTCAACAATGATACTTAGGCCTGTTGAAAACTAAAAATATTACTATTTCTCAACTGTCTCAATAGAGAGTAACTCTCCTCAAAATCTTTATTATTATTATCATTATCGTAACAGACTTTGTTAGTACATGACATAACCAACAAAGTCTGTTACTATAAAAATGGTACTGATGTTCTGGCGCTCGTTGTATTTGTGTATGCAACGTATTTTTCCCCTCGGGGCTTGCCGTAGATGGGTCGTGCGCACTTGGTAGGCTACTGGAGTGTCGCAGGTTTTTGGAGGTCTGATGTGTGATATAATAAAGTGGAGAAGAGTTCAAACCTCTATGTTTATTATTTATTCAAGCGGCTAGCCTCACACCTTGAAGGTTAAGTTCCCCTGCGGCTGTTTTCTCCAATACCGATACCGTGACTAGGCGCAGTTGCGCACAAATTGTCTAGAAGATAATGCGCATGACTTAAACGCCGAGTTAATATAAAAAGACCATAAAACCTCACTGGATTATCAGCTTTGTTCAAAAATACTTTATTTATTTATTTTTTTAAAACTTTTTTGTAGTCTGAAAAAGACAATCACAATAATGGTTTTGGTAGAAATTGCTATGGTATAAAAAAGAGTGAAACTATAGACAGTGGGGGAAATATTTGTATTTATGATGATGTTTTAAAATTATTTGGTTAAATAATAACACAAAACAATACAAATATTCATAAAAAATGCATAAAAAATAATAAAAAAAACAACAACAAATAATCATATAGGGTAAACTCAAGTTAATTGGGACACTTTTTGCTATTACGATGACTGGGGAAAAAAAGAGCACTGTCATAGTCTGAACAATCGGATTGGGTATCTCTAAAGCTGGGTTAGGTTAATGGCTTGGTAAAACCTCGCAGAAAAAGTGATTGTGAGTGCTGAACTTTAAAATGACATTGACGTTGACCACACCACAGGAGAAAGCGGCTTCACGTTGCCCCTATGAAAATGAACAAAGAACTCCTATAGATCACGCAACAGCATGACGCCTTCACAGTATTTCAATAATATGGGCACCCCATAGATAGATGCAGTTTTCACTTTCAATTGCATATTAGTTTTGTGACAGTTTAAGGACCATAAGCTGCTCAATCAGAGAAGAACACCATCTGCGAGCAAAAACAACACACAAAAAAAAAAAAAAAAAAAAAATCCTTGGGAAATTACTGCAGATTTAACTTGGTGGTGAACCAATCTTTTTGGAATGAGACCGACAACTATAGCACTGAGTCAGTCTTCAGCGCTCCTGCTCCTGAGGTGTTACTCCCGTATGTTAGTGAACCGCTGCTCCTCAAGTGGTGTTCTGGCCCCGATGACTCATACCATCTGTTAGCAGCTCTTGTACCATCATGTTTATGTGTTCTTTACAATAAAAACAAAGGTGAAGATTGGATTTTTTTCAATGAGTTTGGTTTAGAGATGGTTTTAAATTTAATTTACTGTTAAAGCATCAAGTTTATATAACTCTCATTTTTAATTTGTTGGATTAGATCAGTTTAATTACTTTTGGATTACTTTGTTCTCATTTAGTACATTTGACATGAACTTAATATTATTTTATTAAGTACAAAATATTAAAGGCTTCGTTGTCCTTAAACCTTGCAGTAAAAGTTCAGTTCAATAGTCAACTTAAGACATTCTACCTAATATAAGTACTTTGCAACTACTGTACGTGTCACCTACTAGTCAGAGTATTAGTAGACTGTCTGCTTAATATCAGCTAATATCAACTTTATTTTGATGCTCCCCCAACAGACAGGGGGAGAGGGGAGGGGTAACCAAACATGTAAATTCTACTAAAACTGTTGAGCTTTAGCCATATAATTACATTTTTATTAAAGCTACAGTCCACCGTTTTTCCTCTTTTGTTGCCATCTTTGTTTGAAATCTGAAATTGCATTAATTCACGGAATTATCAACTTTACATGAGTTGTACTTCAACACCCTCGACACAGCACGGTGTGGATGAATACAATGTTTGAGGAGAATGTGCAGCTGTCGGTCACCGCGCCGGTGTGGATACTGGCATTCAGAAACACAGATTATTGTTTTTGGAAGTATGACCAACATAAGAGGTTGCATAAAGGTTGCAGTCTCTTTTTTTATAGCCACTCAGAAGTCCAAAGTCTTTTGCATTTTACAGCGGATGAATCTGTTGTCACTGGTGATTGCCATTTGAACCTTTCTGGATTCACCAACAAATTGATAAGTTTAATTATAATAAGTGCTGTGAGAAAAGGCTATAAATCTCCGCCTCCAGCAACCTCACACACAACATAGCTTATACTAGCCGAGACTCCTTTTTTATGTGTACAGATGTGACGTAATGACGCAAAGACTTGCTCGGATCTCCCGCAGAAATCACCGCTTACCGCTTTGAATCGAGCTAATGCAAGCAGATAGTTTTGAATGCTGGTTATGTATTTTATCAAATATGTATTTCGGATATTTTTTAACCCCCTCCAAAAAAGCTATGAACTGCAGCTTTAAAAACAAATTAAAATAACTTTAAATTATTATTTTGATTGTGTATCTTACATTTACTGTACAGAATCAATTAAGTCAATACAACTAGACTTTAATTAATATTAATGACGTTACAATTACAGATTTATTTAATAGCACAAATATATATTGTTTGAACACATATACCCACACAAACCATCAAAATTGTTGATCTTTAATGTGGCTAATATATTTTCTTCACAATGACTAATTTTCTACAATTTTTAATTTCTTTCTTCTGCTGAACACAAAGGAAAATGTTTTGAAGAATGTCTATAAACAGACAGTTGATGGACCCCGACTTCCATAGTAGGAAAAAAAATCCTATGGAAGTCAGGGATGTCCGTCAACTGTTTAATTTGATTTGAATTTTCATTTTTTAGTGAATTATTTCTTTAAGTCAGAAAATACAGCCTTTTGATGATATGTGATTTGTCTCTTTATGTTGGCCAACCACACAGACAAGCGTACTGCTGCAGTGCAAGCCCTAATGGCCTAATACATATCTGCGTTGTACTGTAATATGAAAGTACCTTTTAAAGGTATAGTTCTCTTTGAAATAATTTTTTGATATGTTTTAGCTTACCTCAAGGGCATCCGAGATGTAGATGTCTTTGTTACCACAGTATTTTCAATTTTGATATTTTTAGGTCAACCCGTTCTTGTGTGTCAGTCATATAATGGAATTGTATGGGGTCCTCCTAAAAGAGCATGCACAGAGAAGTCTAAAATAAACATGATTTAATGACTCAAATGTAAGTACGCATTGATGGCCTAAGACACCAAACGAGCGGTTTATGTGAGAAAGAAAACAGTATTTCTATCGTTTTTACCTCTTGTAATCAGAGTCACAACCAAGTGATCTGAAGGAGAGGGAAGTTGAGAGAATGTTTTGCCAAAATAACAGACATCTTTATTTTGTCATTTTACGAAGGCCAAAATAAAATCATATCCCAGAATCAGAAAGCTTACCTCACCATTTCTGAAGACCACCACATGCTACTGCTATATGCACATTTGCTCTGTGCATAATGACAAATGGTCTTTAAAGGTTTCACTGTTTAGGTCAAAACTCTTTCCATGCAGAAGCGGAAACAGTCTGGCTTTTCTATTGATCTCCCAAGTTAACAAATCTCATTATCTGTGAAAATGATCTCTGAGATACACAGAGGAGAAAAAAGCTGTGAGCCTTTCTTTCAACATGAGAGGGTTATTTCAAGTACTCTGTCTGGCTCTGAAAACCATTAGACGCAGGCCTTGTTAAGAAAAGACATGGTGTTCTGATCATTTATACCATAACAGTATGTGGTCTGCACATATTTAACTAGATTGTCGAACAAGTACACTGTCATTTTCTAATACAAAGACAAACATTTTAACGCATTGTGGGCTTTTGTGACCTCTCTTTGACTATATCCAGTATAAAAAGGGGTCTGATCATTTTTGCTATGACTGACCATTTCATGATAACAAAACCTGGCAAACAAATCTAAGCTTCTGATATTATATTACTGGGAATAAATGAAGTTCAGTAATTTCACTTAAATGGCAATGAAGATTACCTATTAATTGTCATTTAAGTGAAATTACTGAACTTAAATATACAAGCTTGATAAAAATGGTCATTTTAGAAGAAAATTTCAAATGGCATTTAGAGGCTTTTGCATCTGAACTCTTCAAATGTAAATGGGTAATTTATGATGCCTTTTTCGAATTCTGCAAGTAATAAATTCAATCCAGGCTTATTGGAAATACACGTGTGCGGTGCATTTCTGCAAAATTATACATTGCTTGCACAATTTGGCCTCTGCACTCTACCAGATAATGTATTAATAATTCGATATTGTTTTGAATTCAATTTTATTCATTAAACATCAAATTCTGATAGACCTGATATGAGACAAAAAGGCAACACTAAATAACACACAAACATTTGCGCACTATATGTTTGGCCATGATTGCAAATGATTAATTTTTACCTACATTGTTTTATATGTAATTAATAAGGTACGAGAGGCTAATATTGCTTTTATAAAACGGTTACCACACAATAAATGTATTAGTGCAACTTTCATGAAGTAAAATCACCAAAAACTTTCCTTCCACTAAAAAAAAATTGGCCCTGACTGTGACCAGCAACAACGTTCCAATGTGTAACATGCATGAAAGCTCAAATAAAAACAGAAATGCAGTGTTGCGCAGTGACAAATAGAACCGTTGGGTGAAGTTGTCATAGATGTGTTTTATCATGAATAAAGCACAGCTATTGACCAATCAGAATCAAGGATTGGAACTAACCGTTTTATAATAAGAATTTTAACAATTATATGGCTGATTTAATTGAATTAAACTCCAGCAAGGTTAAAAAGGGTCAGCTCGAGCGGTCGCTCAAATAAAAAAGTTCTAACATGGCCATGCTAATTTAATCTACGAAGGCAACAGCTAAATGGCACTACAATAACCATTGTGCTACTCTCCTCTCTAGACAAGTCATACCTATAATTGTGCTTTTTAAAGTTCTCCTTTCATCGTCCTCTCTGCTGGTGCACCTCATCTCTTTTTATCACCCTCTCGGACACCTTTCTGTTCCCTCGTCGCGTCTCGTTTCGGCTCCGGTCAGATGGGAGCAGCTGTCGGTGTCTAACTGGGTAACTCATTACCTGGCAGCTCTTATTGAGCCAGTGCATAGCTGTGTCGGGATTTCTGAGGCCGACTAAAGGTTATATCAGACTGTAACATGATAATTTGAGATGTATACACAGTGTGTCAAACACATTAAGCCTAATTAATGTTGACGGCAAGGTCAAGTGCTCTCCTTCATTGACAACAACATGCTAAAGGCTTCTTAATTGAGGTAATGTCTGGATAAAAGATAAGAATGATGGCAGATGACCAATGTGATCCACAGCTTAGTACATTACAATAAACTATAGTAGAGTTCTTTGCATGGTTTTTGTATTTCTGAGCACTGTATTGGTTAAATATCTGAGTTGGCAAGTTATTGATTTGAACCTTAGATGGGTTGATCCACAAGCTGTTACATTTGTGCAAAACATTTAATACCAGATTGCTCTTAGGTGTACTGTAAGGTGCTTTGTAGTTCCCAATCCCAGCATGCACTGGGACATGCATATTTAATATGTTTTTTATTTTACTTTTTTAATTGTCTCATTTATTTGAAACTTGTTGTTTTGTGATTTCAGGAAGCGTTTGTTTCTCTACTCAAAATCTTACCATTGCTATGATATTTCACAAGTGTTTTTGTCTCATGAGTGTTCATGTAGCCCAATTCATATTCATGTGATTTTTGTCAATCAAATGGCTTCGTTTCCAAAATATGGTCCTGCATGAAATGGAAAACGATCTGAAGCACATAATATTGAAAAATGTAGATGACTCTTTTAAGGTTAATACTACTTAAATAAAATCTACTGTATTATTGATTAAGTCATTGCACAGACTGAGTCAGATATCACCCCCTATATAGTGGACGTTGTTGAGTGCATTCATTCAATCCACAATACAACGAAATAACAAGTGTACAACCAATGTACACTCAACGGCTGTCCGAATTTGCTCACTTCTTTTTATTCACTCCTTCAAGTGAACGGTATTAGTGGACTTACATTGGGAATAGTGATTGAGGTTTTAAAGGCATAGTTCACTTTGATATTAAGTTTTTGTATGTTTTAGCTTACCTCAAGGGCCGTCAGATCACTTGGACATGGCTGTAGTTACAAGAGGTAAAAATATAAATACTGTTTTTTTTCCTCACACAAACTGCTCGTTTCGTGTCTTATGCCATCAATGTGTACTTACATTTACAAGTCATTAAATCATGTTTAATTTGCACTTGGACTGATAGACACGAACGGTTTGACCTAAAAATATCAAAATTGAAACTACTGTGGAAACAAACACCTACATCTTGAGCTAAACTAAAACATACCAAAAATGTATTTCAAAGTGAACTATCCCTTTAAGGGGGCAATTTCCGATTCAGCCACAGTGTTAGTATTTTCTGTTTACTATGCCAGACTGGTAGATGTGAAAGTCATCGAGGACTTTTACTGTCACCTAGTGGTGTGGATGTCTACAGTTTTTGATGCAATTAATATTTGCAGTCAGCCATGATTTGTTCAATTGTGTATGTGTCGTGATCTCAACAAGGCGGCCCTCGTGAGATGACCTACCCCTTGTAAAATGAAGCTTTAATATGGCTATAGTTTTATGACTGGTGTTCAAAAGTGGACCTACTCTTAATTTCATTGTTGGTCTTTGTCACCACCTGTCACTCAATTGGCCACTCCCTTAATTATACAGAACTTTAAGGCTTAATATAATTTAAACAGATGAGTTGTAAAAAACAAAAACAAACAAAAAAACACCCCTCTCACAGTTTAGCTATAAATTAGCTATCGAGACCAAAACCATTTTTTGTACCAGGCTGTAAAAAAAATAATGCTGCATAATTGGGCTTATTAAAGGTGGGATCAGTAATCTTTTGTCCATTACCAAAATACTGTGCACTTAATAAAAAGTGCACTTTAAAATTTATGAATAACTTCCTGTATGAACATCCGACTACACCTAACTTTTTTCCCCACTATTTCAGTGTTAATCCTAATAAACTCAACATGTTCTAGCAGCACTGTATCTGAGCAAGGACCCTTTTGGTAATGGCTGCTTTTGAGCACACAAAAGTTCACTGATTGACATCTGAGATGAACTCCAATTTAGGATTATTTTGTCCCAGCATCAGTATTGAAATGACAAAACCTTTTTTTTCTGCAGGATGAGCCAGGCCAGGAATGATCTTGTTCTTATGCGTACTTTGTAAATTATTCATCCCGACTCTGCATCATTCACATTCATGGCTGCTGATTGCTCTAAATGCTTTAGCCCTGGGGGCTGAACAGTCCCCTGACTGCTCACATTAATAAAAGCTAATTAATGGAAGGGTTAGGAGAGCAGTATGGGAGTAATGAATGATGGTTAAAGCTCTGATCAAATACTCTGCCATTAATTGGCTTTACAAAGTCACCCTCCACGATCACAGTATCTGCCATGTCATTTACTCTGTGCTGAACACATTACAGACTAGAAGCATAATGAGAGAGAGCAATATTTATGCATTTTTCTCTTTTGTATGAAAAACATAAAAAAAGAATGCATATATTATAGTGGTTAATTTATTGAAAGGGTTTAAATCATGGTTTCGGACCAGATCCGGCCCGTATCTGGGCCGTGTGGAATCCACTGGCATGTGGGCCTTTTCTGGGGCAGCATATGTTGCTGTATGGGTTTGAAACGCCTTTGTTTAATTTTAAGTTCTGCAAACATTTTCCTCTTTTGTTTTTTATCTGCCATCGCTCTTTTTGTAGTTGTTCGGCTAATGTCTGCTATGTGCACTGAGCGCTCTCTCCTCCCCATTATAAGTAGACAAACCCCTTACAGCTGATTTGTAAACTTGACTTAGCCAAAGCAGCAAAGACGACTCTGTGTTATAAATACAGTATGCTAGATCAATAACTTCTGCGACTAAAGATTTCTTAATCAATAATTGTCCTAATCAGTTTCATCATCTCAACATCCCGGATATCTTAGAAGAACTCGATATTGTGACAGAAACCTTTAACTCTCTCTTTTCCAGCACTTTAGATGCCGTTGCGCTTAAAGAAAATAGTCCAACGCCGTGGTACAACGAGCACAGCCAGGTCCTTAAGAGAACAGCCAGAAAAATGTGTAGCTGAAAGAAAATTAAACTTGAGGTATTTCGGATTTCATGGAAGGAGAGCTCGATTGCTTACAGAGAGGCCTTAATCTGCTTATTTTTCAACCCTATTTGAAGAAAAAAAATATAAATCCTTGGTATTTATTTGAAACAGTGGCTAAACTAACGAAAATGAAAGCTTCAAGCCCAGAAGTGTCCAAGCAACACAGCAGTAATGACTTTATACCTTCTTCACTTATAAGATTGATAATATCAGGGACAAAATTATTACTGTGCAACCATCTACTACAGTGTCACATCAGGCAGTGCATTGTAGTCTCCCTGAGGAAAAATTTGGTTCATGTGTTGCAATAGGAGAGGAAGAATTCTGCAAACTCGTTAATTCATCTAAATCAACAACTTGTATGTTATATACCGACTAAGCTATTGTAAGAGATGCTTCCAGATGTCATAGATCCTATTCTCAATATAATTAATTTGTCAGTGTCTCTAGGATATGTGCCAAAAACCTTTAAGCTGGCTATGATACAACCACTTGTTAAAAAAACACAACTTGATCATACAAAATTATTTAATTATAGGCCTTGAATCTGCATTTTCTGTCAGGATTTAGACAGTACCATAGTACTGAGACAGCTCTCATTAGAGTCAAAAATGATTTGCTCTTATCATCTTAGAAAACTATGTTCCGTCTACCAGCTGGAATTGCATTTGCATGGTTTAAATCATACTTATCTGACCATTATCAGTTTGTTGCATTAAATGAAGAGATGTCTTATCGATCACAAGTTCAGTATGGCGTACCACAAGGCTCAGTACTAGGACCGCTGCTGTTCACTCTGTACATGTTACCATTAGGAGATATCATTTGGAAACATGGAATTAGCTTAAACATTAGTAATATGCCGATGATACTCAGCTGTTTATTTCTTCAAAACCTAACGAAACTTACCAATTCACAAAATTAACGGAATACATAGCTGATGTAAAAAAATGGGATGACTAGTAATTTCCTACTACTAAATTCTGAAAAAAAAAACAGAGATTCTAATTATTATTATCTACTGGGTGGTTGCCCTGCACGCTTAATAAACAAACTACATCTAGTTCAAAATGCAGAAGCTTGAGTTCTACTAGAAGCAGGAAATATGACCATATTAGCCTGGTCCTGTCAACACTGCATTGGCTGCCTATTAAACATTGTATACATTTATTTTAAAATATTGCTGATTACTTACAAAGCACTAAAGTTTTTAGCTCCTCAGTACTTGAGCAAGTTCTTAACACATTATAGCCCTTCTTGCCTATTGCAATCTCGAAATTCCAGCCAGTTGATAATAGAATATCAAAATCGCCTGCTGGCGGCAGATCCTTTTCCTATTTAGTACCAAAACTCTGGAACAATCTTCCTAATCTTTCCGGCAAGCAGACATACTCTGTCAGTTCTAAAACACATCTATTTGGCCTGGAATTCACATAGCACACTATAGACTTCAATAATTCAATGTTAGACTTTATAGTTTAGATCAGCCAGAACCAGAAACACGTCCCGTAAATCGTGATGTACTTGGTACATCATAAGACGGATGGCGTCTACGCTAATATTAGTCTCTCCGTTTATCCCAAGGGACCCTCTAGTGCCAGCCTCATTAGCCCTGTAAAGGCCTCATCGACGCGTCAGCCATCGGCACTGATCCTCAACAACTCGTCTCCATACCAGCGTGATTTCTTCGACTTCCAACCAGATGGAAATGGATTAATACTCTAAATGTTCCGATCCAATTTGACTTGTAACGCTGCCCGGATCATACACTGTTCCTTCGTTGGCCAGAGGAGAACTGGCCCTCCGACTGAGTCTGGTTTCTCCCAAGGTTTTTTTTTTTTTTTCTCCATTTGAGTACATTTGAACATTTGAAATGGAGAAGAGCGCGCGCCTTCAGAGAGCGAACCGAAATCAGATTAACATTTTCATGGATTAACGTTAATAACTTTAATTCTGATCTGTACCTCATACACAACTACTATAATACTGCCAGAGGACTGCGATGTGAACGACTTTTGGTAATGTTATAGCGTTATCAAAAGTCGTTAACGTTAACGAGGATTAGAGGCTTAAAATATATTTTAATGCTAAAACTCATTTACCTACACATCTCTGTCCATTATGTTTTATCTTTTTTATATTCTGTATAAAATGAATATGTTTAGGTTTTGGGAGTAGGATTATTAAGGGATCTTGTTACGTTTATCTTTAAAAGTGAAAGTATACAGATATCGTTAAATGAAATATACGTAAATAGTTAACGTTTTGTAGCTGTAAAAACGTAATAATGTTACGTTTAAATGTTGCAAATACGTCCATATTATACGTTTTAGCATCTATCCAAACGTACAAAAACGTACGTTTTATATCTTTGAAAATAACGTATTAATACCTACATATTAACAATGAGACATATTAGGTTAAGGACCAACGTAATAGCACTGCTTATATGTTGGCATATAACGTAATTGCGATTTGCAAAATAGTTTCCTCAGAACGTATTTCGTGTGATACAGGGTTGAGCCTACCGTAAGGTCCTCTTTCTTGTCTCATTTTCTCAACATCCATTTAGCACTAAAGAGCCTAATGACTCAGCATAACCTTTTAGACATTTTCACAGTGAGAAATCAAGTCTGCAACACCTAAAAATGTGTTTCAGTGTAGCTTAAGTGTTTGTCATACCCTCTTATTCACTATGACGTGTATACAATCTCTAATGACCAATCAGAGCATAGCTGTTATACTGCCAATGCTTCACGTGGGTCAAGACACATATATCATGTTTTAATCAGTCTCAGTTCATGGGGATTCAGCTTTTTATCCACTGAAATTTAGTGGGTAAATCAAACCTTTCATGCCCAAGTCAGTCCTTTTGTAGTCTTTCAGTCGATACTTCCTCTTGTGAAGATTGCTGTGAAGCACCTGTTGCCGCTAGTCAAAGGTTGAGAACCTTTTTTTTTTCTATGAGGTCTTTCTTGACATTTCCATCTCCACTATAAAACGTTGTCGTGCCACGATGATAATTACTGCCGTCATCCCCGAAGGCCCCTTTGGTCTTCCAATGCACTACTAGAAACGAGCTTTTACTGACCTGTCAGAGCAATGTGCATATCTTTGTCATGCAGACAGCATATCTCTATCATGGACTATTTTAATGTTTTCCCACCCACCTGCAACGATAATGTTTGTTCTAGTGCTTGTGTACGTTGTCCTTCCCTTGGGATGACAAACCTGTCAGCTGGTGATTTGATTTTCTACATTTGCTGCTCTTTTGCCTATTCTGGTCCACTCATTTCAGCCTGCTGGAGCTCAATATTTCTGTCAAAAGCCCATCTGCCCACTGAGCTGGGTAATTTCCAACCTATTGAGTTCTTCCTCAATGTCACCTTTTTGTATCAGCTTTATTAGCCGCATACATGTTTCTCGTCTCCATAATAGAGCACCTAATATAATATTGTTCAAGAATTCAGCACTCAGGGACTCCAATTTAAAAGTGACAGAAATGTTCACACAGTTATTTAAATGGGGTGCTTTCATTGAAGTATGCTGCAATTTTGACCAAAAGCCAGAGTATAGCTCTGCCACACTAACTAAAATATGTTCTAAGAAAGTTTTGCTAACGTTCACTTCTTTATAATGTTTTATAAATGTTATGTGAATGTTAACAAAACGTTCCATTTTATCATTCTGCAAACATTGTAGTAACATTTATTTTTGAATTTTCTTGAACATATCAAAAATGTTATCTTAACCTAGCCAGCACATTAGCCAACGTTCTGAGAATGTTTCCTGTCAGCTGGGTAGTGAGATGCCTCACTGCCTAAACATTTTACAAGGCAGCATCGTATATTTATGATGGATCAACTCAAAATCAGATTCCAAAATGTAAAATGTTTTGAAAATGACAGCTTTTTTCCCCAGAGCTGCCCGTGTCAGTAGCCTCAAAATCTGGCAGTATAGGTGACACCATACAGTATCTTGGCCTCATGCAGTGTATATTCTCTAATCAGCCACTTTCGTCTATCCGAACTGCCTTAGGTTTTCAAGATGGTGCTACTGCATGGATTAGACAATTAATATAATCCCTGTGTTCTAGTTGCTTAGCAATGAGGCAAACTTGAGTTTTCCCTTACTACAGTGTGTAATAATTTAGCATCGCTAAACATATTTAGATATACGGGAAATCGCAATGGAAGACGATTTCGATATATCTAAATATGTTTAGTGAAAAGTAAAACTTCCAAAATCTCTGTGTTTTTCAGAAAACAAAGACACCTCCATCTTGGATGCCCTTGAGGTTAGCTAAAACGTATCAACAAATAATTTCAAAGTGAGCTAAAAATGAAAAAAAAAAAAAAAAATTATAAAGTTTTACTGGCATAAGGATCTAGTTCTAAACTCCCCTTGTAGTTGAACAGCAGATGTGGGCCTATAGAACATATTAATTAGCTGTCATGTTTTGAGACAAATTAGTGAAGAGAGGTAAACGTGATGGCTGGATGATGGAGGAAGTGCAGCAGATGGGAACTCACTGATGAAGGACATTAAGATGGCAAACAGGAAATAGATAAATATGTGCAGCATCTTGGGTATATATTTTAATTAAGTTGGTGGATATGCAGTCCTGGGGACTGGGCTGGTAACTTGAAATGTCAAAATCGTTGCTCTCGAACAAGACATTTAACCCCCATTCAACCCCAGAAGGACTGTCTCAATAATTATTCATTGTTACATTCTCAATGAAGACATGTTGTTCAACTGACAGTGTGAGCATTTGCAAGAATTTTTCTGTCACTTTGGCGAAAAGTGTAAGCTAAATGACAAATTAGAAAGATAAAATGCATTAATGATCTTAGAGAAGAAAAATACCCCATTTTGCTCCAGCGGCAGATAAGCCAAAGCATCATACAATAATAAAAGCAGCTGAATTGCTACTGCTGGCAAGGACTTTGGCAGCAAACATCTCGCAGTGACAACACCCATGTGTTTATGTGTTGATTTTCATTCATAACTGCCAGGGATTATCATCAGACCTTGAGCAGATTTCTGGGGGGCTGTTTTTTTTTTTTTTTTTTTTTTTTTTTAATTTATTTATTTATTTTTTTAATACAGCTGTTTTTACAGAGCGACAGTCTTAACAAAAAACATTTAAAGTGAATGTCAAATGCAACCCATTTTGCCACATTAATGTCATGTATGGATGTTAAGAGGGGGAAAAGGCTGGCTAGGACTTGTTTGGATTGTGAAAAGTAAGCATTACATACCAGAATTGAGCCAGAATGAATGCAAGTTTGCTATGGGTTAAAATGGTCCAACACAATCTCATTTATTTTCTCCTTAAAGGAATTGATTTTTAACAAGAATGGTTAAATACAAACCTACTGTAAGCTACAAGGTTGTTAATCAATGATATGGTTTTGTTGAAGCCATCAGCATGCATTATTATAACTTTATTATTATTTTTAACAGCGAAATTCCTGGTTCAAATGTACATTACCTATGATTCAGCAGCAAAATGGGATTTAAGTTATTTTCCTTACTAAAGCAAACCTTTGTCTTTTTTGATTCAAATCAAAGTTTGTTGTGATTCACCTTATAGCTGGTTTGGTTCATGATATTTAAAGTTGTAGTATGTAATATTGGCACTCAAAATTCAAAGTATTGGAGAGAGTAGTTTCCCCCACCCCCTCTTCCTCAGATTCGGCGGGATTGCAACAGGAATGAATGCAATTGACAATGGAAAGTGAATAGCCATACACCGAAAGTTGATCAGCTAATTTGAAACATTTGTAATGTTTTTATTGCAGAGGCGTTTTAGGACAGATAGAATCCACGATCCCTGACTCAGTTCGTTTTCTGGCTTCCGTGGCTGAAATATGCTGTATTTTCCACCAACTGTCAATCTGTGGTGTCGAAATATTATTGGTTGAATTGACAGTGGGCTGGATCATACATACCAAAACAAAAACAGACATTTCGACATGGAATGCACATTTAAAAGTAGAATTATTTAGTGTCCTAAATCTTGGCAAATATATTATATAATTTTTATGCTTTATTAGGCCATCCTTAAAAATAATCTAATTTGCCGTAACTCGACCGATCCTGTCAAATTAGGACCAACCAGCCCGATCTCATGAAAGTTCGTATCTATGGCACAAATGTCATTTGCCGTGGCATTTATACGCCAAAAACAGTTTTTGCGTGTATATGGCACGCGATTTTCGCGTACATATGATACGCACTTTTTTGCGTATAATATGCACAAACTCCCCACCCCCCTCCCCCCTAAACCTAACCCAGGGTTTTTTTAGTGCATACCATAAAAACACTTTTGGCGTATAAATGCCACGAGAAATGACACTCGTGGTATAGATGCGAATCTTCATGAGACTGTGTTGGACCAACCCAATTATTATATTTTTCCCTTTTTAGTCTGACCGATTTGACGGTCGTAAACTTTCACTAAGAACGACCGTTTTTTTTTTTTTTTTTGTCTTCAAAAAAACTTATACAAATGCAATAAAAAAATATATAAATTATATTATAGTAAGTATTGTGAATATAAATTGCGTAGGCTACTTTCCTTCTTTCTTTCTTTCTTTCTTTCTTCACATAATCTACCCAGAGCGAGAGGAGGCTTATATAAAGAGCTGAATTACCTCTGTTCCAAGATGCTTTTTCCAGCATCCCTCCTCAACTCCAACTCCTTATTCTCGATTATTCCTATCCCAGCCAGGGATTGGGGGGAGAGTGCTCTGGGTTCAGGCCAAATTCCAAGCTCGGAGCCCTCTTCTCGGACAGCACGCCAAATACACATATTTTGTACTAAATTAGATTATATAAAAGTTTCAGACGAAAAGTAAGTTGGTTGTATTTTTTTTCTCTCTTTAGAATAATGTTAAACGGGGTCAATTCTCATTTCATGTTGACTTTAAATATGTAATTTTAGGTTAAACTAAGCTTTTCAAAAGTTATTCCAAGATAATCACTCTGACCTAACGTAGTTTTAAAATAAATGGTGCAGTCATGACTCTTCGAGACATTACTAGGATGTTTTTATTCAGATTTAAACAAATATTTCTGACACATTCTTGAGCCTTCATTTTGCCTCAATTTTAAAACATCACAAATAAGCCAAGACGTTTTTGAGTCATAGGAGCTGCTATTTTTGAACGTCTAAAATCATCTCAGTCGGACGGTGCCAAATCTGCAAGTGGTATGGTCTGAAACCATTACATAAGAGAGAGGAACAGAGCAAAGACAAAAAAGTAAGGCCACACGATAGATTGCACACTATAAAATACACCAACAATTGACCCTCTCCGCAAATGGATCTTTTGTTCCACTCTCCCTGGAGCACTTTTCTTTGAATATAATCCAAGTCTTTTGGCAAGAAAGAAATGATTACACATAATAACAGCCTAAGACTAACATCATTGGCACTGACGGCTCTCCATGGTGATACGTTTCACATGGCTCTCCACTTTTTTTCCATGTTCCCCGCGTCTCTCGGCTTTCCAGCACATGCTAAAGGTTCTTTAGAGATAAAACAGGAAAAAAGCTTGACATTTTCTCAAAGAATCTCATATACTTACAAACATCATTATACACATTTTACACAGGGCAGTATGGACCAAGTCTTGCCAAATTGTTTGTTCCAATCGTGTCGCTGATGAATCTTTGTAGTTCGTTGGAAACAAATTTGAGAAATTAAAAAGAGCACAAATTGAGATTTCATCAATATGCTGTATATATTTTTTTTCTTTGAACAAAAGAAACATTTACATAAAATTATTTGGTAATGATCAAGGCAGTGAGCAATATTGTACTGATGTATGCAGGGGATAGCAAATAGTGATGTTTTTTATCATGGTTACTTTATATCTCTAGGTAAATATACAGAGAGAGTCATCAATGGGTCACATGATCGCCTGGCTGCGTTTTACAGCATATCCTCAATCATCTGTCCATTATAATATGAGAGAACATCGTGGGCTACTTTTCTCCTGGCAAGAGAAGAAGATTATAGAAATTCTCTGTGTTCCTTCTCAACAACGCTGGTGGTTCCTCCCTTTCTCTTGGATGGGGCAGTGGTATTTCTAGTCTTTTTGAAGCTCCCTTTAAGGATTTGTTGTTTTTTGTTTCGACTGGTTTTTAAAATGATGGCGTGTGATACACACATACACACACACTAAGAGAGAGAGAGAAAGATCAATGTCAGTTTAGAGAAGTTCTTTGATTGAGGTCAGAAGAATCCTTCAGATGCTTCCTGGTGTTGTAGACTCAGGTTGTGTTTACAGAACCTGATTGACCAGTGCAAAGGCCAGTGTCAGTGTGGCGGCAGAAACACTGATTGAAGTCACAGATGAATGTCTGGCTCTGTTGTTGTCAGCCTGGTGAGAGCCCACCGAGTCAATAGATCCCTCCATATTGGGGTTCACCACATTCTGTAGAAATAGTACAAGCTTTTTTTGGTTATATGCTTTGTTCAAGTATTCATATTACGGTTAATTCCTGTTCCTATATGTACTCAGTTACATTAAAAATGTAATTTAAGATGTATTTCTATAAAAGCATAGAGGAGGCATTCAGAAATATGCAGGTATTTAAACTTTATTCATTTTAACTTAATTATTTATAAAGTGACAATGACTTGCTGTTGTTTTCCTGAATGAATTGACATCCTGCAGCATGATGCCATTAAAGTTATGCCATATTTAGTTAAAGAGATATTACAAGACTAGATGCTGGAAAGTTTCCCCAAAATACGTAGGTAAGAACAAAGTAGGAACGACAAAATTATTTCTTATTTCTTACCTCGTCAGCACAATCAAAACTGTCAGAAGGAGAGCATTTCTGCTCACTGTCCTGTGAAAATAGAAATAATTAATATTCTTAGGACTGCATCCACAACCTCAATACAATACTGGTCAGTGATGATTGTGTCTGGCTGCCCAACATCCATCATTCTATCATGAACCAACGTAATTACCCACTGTAAGCTGTAGTTGAACAGTGTAATAGGGATGTTAAAGGGATAGTTCACCCAAAAATGAAAATTCTGTCAGTATTTAATCACACTCATGTGAACACGAATTAAGATACTTTTGATGAAATAAGTATTCATGTCTCATCGCTTGATAAACTTAAGATTGAGCCACTGTAGTAGTCACTTGGACTATTTTAACGATGTCTTTAATAACTTTTCGAGGCCGGCAAGTTTCAATCCCTCAAGAAGCCTATGGGCTAGTATGGAGAAGTGATCCAGCTCTCAGATTTCATCAAAAATATCTTAATTGGTGTTGCGAAGATGAACGAAATTCTTATGGGGTTGGAACAACATGAGGGTGAGTAAATACTGACAGAATTTTTGGGTGAACTATCCCTTTAAAGTAAATAGTACATTTTTGGATGTTTTAATACTTCTATCCTAGCTTAATAGAGAGAGACTGTGAGTAAGCTATTTGATTCCCCTGAAAAGTAAACACTGTGGCACTGTGAAATCATAATGTGTTTGTTTGAGCATCTCAACAAGCCCAATATAACAACACCATCTCAACCAATAACGCGAGTTACAGGTGGGACGATCTGTTTGGTTGACCAATGACAGATGGGGGTGCAGACATTTCAAACATTTCTTTTAAATATTCAGAAATCAGTTCATGGAAGATGGGAATTATGTGACCAATCTTGTTAAAAGGATTCACTTTGTAAGTGTCACTTCTGTGCGAAATGTCATTCATATCAAGGTGTTTTTAGCAGGTGGGTTTTTTGACAAGCCATGAAGCAGAACCAATGCATTGGATATTGGAAACAGTCGTGCACTTAACATGTTCAAGTGCTTCTTAACTAGTTATAGTTTACAACCCTTACAGAAAAAACTCGTGAATTTCACGTTTTCCACATGTGACCACATACAGTATGAACAACATGTCATCACATGTGAACAACATGTCACCACATGTGAGTAATGTTCGACCACATGTGAACCTAATGGAGCACGTGGCACTTGTGGGAAACATGTTACTATAGGCAATAATGTGGAGCTCATGTGAAATATATTTGCACGTTGTAATAGGTTTTAACATGTCAATTATGTTACCACGTCACAAATACTGTACATTTTTAGCTTCAATAGCCTTATTCACACAAAATGCATGTGGCCCACATATGCCAACTTATGTGAAAATATATTCATTCAAATATAAAAATATAAATATATGACTTTTTTTTCATCACAAACTAATATCATGAAACAAAATGCAAATTCAACTATTATGGAAATAGAAATGTGTTTTCCCTTTGTTTTTATGAAAAGCTGTAATACACAAATAATCAGAGGCTTGACATTCTTGCATATTCAATCAACACATTCCATACTCGCACGTTTTACTAAAAACAAAAGTTCAACATACTTGTAAATGCGTCAAGTAATCGAGCAGATACGAGCACCAATGTCAGATACCACTTTTTACAGATTGACTGTTGCCTCCTATGACAATTGCCAGAGACATAAATTAAGAGTTATTTCCTGTGTGACTACAATATGATATTTCTGTCTGTGGAGTTTTCATAATTTGTTTCAGCATGGATGAGAGAGTACAGTCATTTTCTTCAGTACCCAGAGGCTTATAACTGAATCCTTAGGACTTAGGACAGAACTGCAAGGCAGGATATGATGGAAGTGGTCACACAAAGCCATATCTCTATAATGCAGCCCCTTTCAAACTTGGATTAGCAGACAAATTAGTGTTTATGATGACATCACTCATTTGCATTGGGTTACATACTGTAGCTTCCTGTATGCATGCGAAATCATTTTAACATCCTTTAGGTTAATGCGACAATCAACATAACATCTAGAGGAGAGAGAAGGGTAAAATGGGATATGGACCTGACGTGGGCCAGATTTAAACCTTAATCTTACATCTGAGCATCAAGGCTCAATATTTCATGAGCATGTGCTTTAACCAGTATGCCATGGCAGACAACTTTCTCCAGGAATTACAGACCTCGTTGGTGTCGACAGCCATGCTGAATGGGACTGCATGAGCGGACAAATGCTCTTAGTTTATGAATTATTTACCTACATATTGAATTATACAAAATTGTTTTACCATCCACTAGACACTATATCCACGTAAAACAGAGAAAAAGTGGAATTCTGCTTCTTTCAGTTATTTTAATGATTGTAATAGTTGGTGTCCCCAATCTTTGGCCTATATATTTAAGTAGGGTTTAATGGGTTATTTAAGTAGGGTTTAAAGGGTTAACTTTCTCTTTGGTCTATGTCATATAGTACATCAGTTTACACCAGTTCCCCCCACAAAAATATAATCTAGCATGGTTGTATCATTGGTAGACCCTAAATTGGGTAGAGTAAGTTATTTCAATACAAGTATTTCAGTCAAATGTAATTTATGGAGTCTTAAAACTGTATAACCATAGAATTGGGAACTTTAGCAAAAATAATGACCGTTTCCAAAATATTTCCTGAAAACTCCCGCTGTCTGTAATTGATTAGACAATTAGATAGCCCCGCCCCAAACCCACACCATTGGTTGAGCTGTTGCTGCCAGGCTGGTTGGGATTCTCAAACAAACAAAACCAGTGTTAAAAACCCCTCAGCACAACAGTTTACAGTTTTGTAGTGGAATGAACCTACAAATAGCTTATAAGTATTTTAGAATCGAAAAACTGCATACAACCTTTAAATTTAAATTCCTTCATTTTTACCCTTGGAATCACTGGGTAATAACATAACACAATGCAATTGACAACAACATTTTCAGACCTACCTGGAGGTTGGCGCATGTGGAGTAAACGCATGCACTCTCTATTTGCTTGACATTATTGGAGTTGATGACATGTTTGGAGATGATAGCCGGTTGCAGATTGGTCTGTACTGATGGGACTGTCGACTGAGACTCCGTAATGGGAACTAGACCAGCATCCGTGCCATAGCCAAATGCCTGGATAGCGTTTCCTGCACACCGAAACAAACACACACAATCATGCAAATAAGGCATGACACTTTCATGTAGGAAAAAAACAGACACTCTGCAAAAGAGATCACATGCTCGTAAGACATAGCATTTCACATTGATATGCCATTTAGGTTAAGCCTATAAGGATGGCTGTTCAGAACATGAGTCGTGAGGTTAGGTGAGATTTTATCTCCACTCACTCAGGCAAGTGTTCTCTCTGAAGTCTCGGAGGAAGGTCTCACACTCAGCTTCGTGATTTCCACTGCCTCGGCAGCCACACCAAGGGGAAATGGTGATGTTGGTGTGGCTGGCGTCCACATAGTTTGGAGTCACATCTGATCCTGTAAGGCCAAGGGTAGAGATTCTCATAAATATTCATGAGATGGGAACATGCTGGTTTATAGGTCTCGCTATCTGGAGTATAATGTGCTGTTTGGCTCAGTATAATGGCCAGAGGTTGTTGGTCTGCTCTCTTCTAGAGATACATTTGTTCACAGCATGACCCTGGATTTTTAACCCTCCAGGATTTATTCCAGATAAAAGGCTAAAAGGATGCAATTAAAGCAAATTCTCTAAAGGTTTGCATTCCTGATTTACACTCTAGACCTAGTCATTATTTTAGATTATTTTTTGAAAATTGCCACACACACACATGCATTTTATACTGTAAAAGCTGTATAGTCTATCCAGTTACAGTAATCCTACCCATCACAGAACAGTTTCTGCATTTTTGCATTAAAAAAAAAACACTCATTCTGTTTGATTTATAGGCTTGTCTCCTCATTGGGACCTCAATTTAGGTCCCCACGTTGGTCCCATGAGTCAATGTGGATTCAGGTTGAAATCCCCACCGGAATAGAAAAACAAGTGCACACACACACACACACACACACATCCTTGTTTGAATACCCCCAGCCTTCATCGGTTCTCCTGTTCTTAATCTTTCTTAAAAGTAAAATTCCTGATGCATCACTAATTAAAACAGCCAAGGAAGACAAAATACATGTTCCAAACACTCAGTTCATTAAAATGCAGTTCAAAATTCTTATTAGTGCTATTACATTTTTTCCATAACCACTCACCAATGAGTCCAACGTAGGACACCAGACAACCGTGGTAGTTATCATTAGGACAGCTTGTTATTGAATGTGGTGTCGTCTGGCAATTCATGTGGAAGTCTGCCAGCCTGGATCTAGTCCAAAAACAAAACAAATTGTAGAATTTAAGAGGCCCAAAACATTTTTAGCACATTTGACTGAAAAGGATTTAGATGCATGCCTGAATAACCCAACTAGTCTACCTATATTTATATAGCAGAATTACGGTACATGACGCTATGGAAAGCATGGATTATCTCCCACTCAAATAACCGCCGTCTGTACTTCCTCCGTCTGTACTTCCTCCACTACAAGGTGCTCCAAGAGTCAAACATCTTTTGATCAAGCTATAAGGGAAGATTTATTCTCACAGCTATTTATTGCCACCGCTGTCCCCACTATCATCGGCGCTCTAATATCCAAGTCAGAAACAATACGCACCAGTGAATGTGCAATATGAGATGCATTCTGTCAGGCCTAACTAGTGTCTAGTGGGGTTCCAATTGAAGGCCATTTTGTCCTCGACTCCATGTGGTATTTCTCCAACTCAAGCAATCTGCCTCAAACAGCCTCTTCCTAGGGGGTTATGTGCATTCAGAAACAGATTGCTCCAAGCACTAGACCTGAGGTGGGCAGGGGGTCACATTAGTACTTATTCTTGAGTATGAACTCTCTCCCCGAGCACTTTGCGCACACAGAAACTCTGAATAAAAGCACGACACAGCCTTCCCTCAACTAACGCGAGTGAGATGGAGATCTCAGGCTTGGCGCCCTCCTCCAAAGACCCTGATTAATAGTGAATCATCCTTTGCAGCACTATGAACCCCTGACTCACCAACTCCGCTACGGTGTGAATATTAACCGAAGCGTTCTTACTGTGGTGTCCATAGGTGTTGCCTGCGGGGTGTTTACCTCCCGGAACAAAGAATGTTATCTGCTTCGTTCTCATGGGCACTGGCTGAAAAGGTCATCCTTTCTACTCTGCTATATTGACATGGAAATGGATGTTCCTCTGATGCTTTTTCTGCTGTATTTTCACCCCAAGCTTTATCTCTAGATAACCGCCGCTGTGACTCACAGCAAAAGGGGAAAAAAAGAAGGCAAAATCACCAAGGTGTGTAAAATCAGCAAACAAGGAGCGGCGCATGCTGATGAGACGCAATCCAAAGTGAAAGGGCGAACTGAAGTGCTCCTAAATTACGGCAATAGCAGTTCAAAAATATTAGGCCAACTCAATTATCTTAATTCTCAACTACATCATAGCTTTCATTTCCAGAGCTGAAGTATAAGACCTTGTTTACATAGAGCAACTAGCGGAGATTTTAGAGGGTTAGTCAGTTGTAACACTGTCAGTTTAAATATGAAGTGATAAGAGAGATACACTGTCAAATACACATACTGACATAAAAAGACTGCACAAAATGGGACACTGTATAAGCGTATCCTTGATGGATAAAAGTAGTAATGTTAAATATTGTGGCAATTAATATATAATATTGTTCAGTAATTCTAGCCACTTATTCGCCGATTTTCACTTTTCTTGTCGTGTGTTTTCTCAATGAGCTCCCCATCACACTGATGTAAATTCACTTGCGGCGCCCACCTCCCCTTTCTACCGTAGACACGCTCATGTGCTTTTGTTATTGTCGGATCCGGTGTGTTGAAGTCCCAGACAAGAAGTCTACCGTGGTGGGTAATAGATCAAACACAGTATCATTTAACATTGACATGTACATTTTGTGTTCTGTTATCAACCATAATCCGTAACAGGGTGTGGGCGGATGAATAGCAAACATTACTGCATATTCTTATCTTAGTTATAGATTAATCTAATCTCTTATAATTGTACAGACAAAGCTCACGTTGCAGTCTTTTCTAATGTAGACAGGATACATTATTGGTTACAATCAATGTTTTACATGTTATTAAACAATTATAGATCATAACAGAGTCGAAACGCTAGATCAGCATCTGTTTTGCAAGATTCGATGTCCTTTAGCTCTCGCCATTCCGTAAACGCACGACCAATTTTATTCTTGTGTCCCTTGCTCGGTCCGCAGCTTTTTTCCTCTCCCTCACCTCCTTCGCCAAGTACCGTCTCCTTTTGCTTTTCAATGGAAGTTGTGAAGCATTGTCCATCATCGCTTGTTCTTTTAGCTAGTATTGAGCAGAGCTTGAGGCGGGCGTGTGTGTTCCAAATTGCCATAAAGCAGTTCGTGTTTCTCGTTATTTCTCGCTTCTCGCGAGACTTCCTATTTCCAATTTACCAATTTAGGCTGGTTTTCCGCCTGTCAATTTAAGTCCACTGAAGAAAAAGTTTCATGTGAATTCAGCATGTTACCTCACTTGCTAGTTATGCAGGGATCATGAATAATATGAATATATCAGTCTACCATCATGATTCAAGCCCTTGAACTTAGACGGCCATGTCCTGAAGCAGATATGTGAAGTTTGTTGACGTGACAGAAAATACACTTGAAGAAAGTGAATGTGCAGTTTTAACCTAAAGAAGCTCTATCTACTGTATCTGACCCTTCAATATTTTTAGTCCTGGATTACAATGTATTTAGGGCTATTTATTAACAATAATTTCTTTGATTTGAATAAAACCAGTTAAAGGTGGAGTGTGTTATTTGTAAACCACCAAAAATAAAACAATGATTGTTTTAAGACATGTCCCCCAAACAGATAACCCAGCCCCCAAACTCATACTATTGGTTGAGGCGTGGCTGGGTCAAACTCAAAGAGAGCAATGTTAAAAGCACACGATTTTTTATTTTTATTTTTTTGGGTAAAAAAAAAATAGATTACTTTTTTTTTTGTTGTTGTTGTTTTTTTTCAACAAATGGCTAGGATAGAAGAGCTTTTTAACATTCAAAAATAACAAACATCTCCCTTATTTTGGTTGATACATGAAGTACATTTTTAGATGACAAAATTAGGTTAAATTATGAGGTTTGAGTTTTTTGAATGGCAAAGCAGAAAAGATGGAAACGGGCTGCCTTGTTTTGCTATTAAACCAGGAACATAATAACGGTGCTTGCCTAAATGAATGAATCCCTCAGTGCAGCTGATGATTTACATTGTTAATTACATTCTGGCTGGCTCAAGTAAAGAGAAAGGATATGTGTAAATGAATGCCCCTGGTAACAGTTTTTCCTTCATTTGTTAAACCTTCATCATAAACAGATGTCACTCTCTCTTTGCCAAACATCCTGTACAGAAGTCATCCATTCATTCTCTAACTAGAGTTAGTGAGAGCTGTGGTGAATTGCAGATTGATGAACAAGGGTTACAGAAAAATAATTATGGGGTTTGGTTTTCAGTTTCTCTTTCAACAACTCTTTGAAACAACTGATTATCAAAACGATTTAATCAGCTGCATCTATAAAATGAATGCTAGAGTTGCACGATTCTGGTGAAACTGAAAATCACACATTTTTTTTTTCTATTTTTACTTCAAATCAGAGAGCTTCAATAAAGGTTGTATCATGATTTTCCACGATTCTGAACAGACAAATAAGTAAAATAATGCATTTTATGCAGGGTCTGAAAAAATATCCGCTGGTGTGGTGACAAATCAGTCTCAGTTAGGACTCCATGTGATCCCATGTGGCACAAATTACTTTTGATAGATACTCTCTTTTGCGCCTGATTAGGCCTACAATTCCTACAAAATCATGTAATTATAAATGCTGTTTGAACTATGTTATAATGACCATTAATGTCTGAATTAGTTAGACCTGATTTCATAGGTTGACCCAATTTGCCATGAGACTGATTTTGGTATTTATATTGACACCTAGTGGCCTGGATGATAAAGTTTGTTTAATCACCAGTTCCTTGCTGCAAAGCTGTTCGTTTTGTTATTCATTCTGTCTCAACTGTCTGGAGGATTGCATATATGCTGTCCCAAACCATTACGGTCATCATTATGTTGCATCTGAATTCTGTTTGCTTTGTTTAGACTTGGTTCTCTCTGCACTGGCTAAAAACTACAGTCTATAATGTTTCAGTATAAAGTAAAATATTATTTTTGTTGTTATTAGTATTAGTAACTTAGTCCATTGCAAGGCTGGTAATGTGGAGCCAATAAGTGGGTGACCTGCTCCATGCAAAATAAACTTTTTTTTTTTAGAATACTAATTACTATTCTTTCATTGATTATTTCTAAGTGCAACACTTATTTAACTTAACATATAAAAATAAATTGATTAAAAATATGTTTAATCCTTCAGCAGCATATCATTGTTGCCCAGTCATTTCCTAATTGGAGTGATCACTGATGATTTAGTAACAGATGGTTTGGGTTCCAGTCCTCTTTACTCTGGCCTCAATCCAGCATGGATATCCACAAACGATAAACAGCCAAGCAAAGTATCAAGGCCAAAGTATCGAGGCTCTTTCCTTTTACACTTCATTTGGACATGGTTTTTCAGCTGTTCAGTACACTTCAACTTTAGCATGTCCTTTCTGACATTTTTCTGACACACCATTAATAGTATGTTCACACTTGTAGTTCAGTTCTCTTGGTTCTTTAGGTCTGGACCAAAAAAGAAAATGATACATTTAGTCCTGGTTCACTTAGCGTTCACACAATCATTTTTAACACTGAACCTAAAGATACCAAGAAAACCCGCCCGGCTTTTATGACATGTATTTTGCGACAGAACTTGCTGAACATCCAAAGCAATGCTGTTTGCTGGGCTAAATGCGCTTGCTGTGTGTGAGTACATACATATGACACTATATGATTAAAGGTGGCATATGTAATAATTGAGGTAAAAATATCCAAAAAATGAGCTACACGCATCAAAAGAATGAGAAGAAATAAGTGCAATGATGTAATTAAAAAACTGGCAAGTTATAGTGCTGCCGAGATATAAACCTAAATTAGCATGCTAAATTACTAGCCCCGGCCCGGCAGGTGTCGTAATACCAGTTCCGGCCATGGGAGGCGGTATGCGGCCGGGCAACGTTACCACCAGCCAAACTGCACTACACGAGTGAGTCGCGCTCGCGCCGGCTTGTGTGTGTGTACTTAAACCTGATGTCAGTCGTGTGGAAATACAGCCAATTACTACATTTCAGTTCAGGGAAGAGTTCAAAAAATGATTGGTTGACATTATGCATGAGGAATACATTTTGGTAAGTTGTAGCATACTGTATCTTTCAACAGTGTTCGTGTTCTTTTTCCATTAGCTAGTAGAGATGATCGGTTCACGTGCGCTAGGGATCTGTGGTGTAACATGTACAAGCGCCAAAACGGTATTTATTGTTTGAATTGCATAATAAAATTGACAGAATCTGAGAGCTTAACTAACCTGCTTGCTAAGTGTTAATTGCATGTGTCTCACGGTGAATTCATGAGAGCTGGCAGCAGCGAATGCTGTCAGTCAAATTAATTCAAACTAACAATAAAAGTGTAATATGAACAAAACGAATACCATAAACTTAAAATAATAGCCTGCAGGCTTTTATTTTCCCATATCGTCGAAATGCAACAGCTTGTTTTTGAGACAGGCGTCTATGAGTCGGTCTTCATCATTTAGTGTTGAGATGTTGTTCATTTAGTCTCTGATCTCTAGAAATCTCCAAATGCTCCATGTGAAACTGCGGTCTTCCGACCTTTTACTATCGTGTCAAATGATTTGAATAATATGCAAAGAAAGAGAGCAAAACAGCGCTCGTTTGTGTTGTTTGAAGACGTGAGTGCGTGCGGCAGCGGCACAACACATTTTCTGGAGGTATACTGCCCCCATCTGTTATGGAATATGGAATATTTTTTGATTTTTAGTTCCAGATGGCACCTTTAAGCTTAAAACTCAAAAAGAGCTTATAAAATGTAAAGTCATAAACAAATATCTGCTGCAATGAGACGTGGTTCTGATGCCTGTATGGGCAACACTGCGACTATGATGACAAAAAATAACATTCTGTCCTTTTTAGGATCGAATCTTGTGGCATCATGTTCTGTTTTTGGGCTGTGTACATGTTTGGTCTGCGTTGCGCAAATTTTTCAGTCAAACGACAACAGAGTTCATTTGAAAGTGGACTGAGACCCATCTTTTCAGTCTCTGTCCGCTTGTTTGGTGCGCACCATGGTTAAGATGGCACGCTTATTCAAATGAACAGAGCAATGCACCAGAGTTCGTTTGATTCGAACCACACCTGCCAAGTCTAAACACACTTTCACACTAGCACTTTTTGTGTGTACCCGGGTTCGATTGATGTCAGACACTGTCTTCCGAATTCGGCTGCGCACCCGTGAACCGTTAAAGGGGGGGTCTGGGTCTGGTCTGATTCGACAAAACTGTGTTGTAGATCACATTTCTGTTCACCTTCAGCAGAAATGGACTCCTTCGTTCTTTAGAGCATTTGCAGCACATTCGTGGCATAGATGCAAATGCAGTTATTTGCTAATGCTTATAACAACAAGGTTCAAAAACAAAAATATAAAAAAGTGAGTGGAGCAACAGCATGCACTTAGCCACCTTCTAATGTGTCGTCATTACCAAGAAACTTTGATGCAAATGCACCACGATTCAGACTCAAATAATATAATGTGAGCACAATCCAGTGGGGGCAAGGGAAGGGGGAAGCAAATCGAACTATATCAACACAAATCTATGAATCACTGTCCTAAAACGTGTGACTTAATTATTGCATCACAGTGATCAATAATACACATTCTTGCTGGCGGCAATACAATGCTAAAATAAAAAGTTAAATGAAAGAGAAGCATTATGACTGCTATTTAAACACTAAACTTTGTACCTACTTTTAATGTGATTTACTTCCTGCGTGCATATTTTTACGCTTGTGTGGTTAAATAAGCATCTTCTAAGAAGTCCGGTGGTCCAGAGGGATTCAGGACCATGACCATGAAGTCTAAGCATTAAGACCATGAATCATTTACACAACTCCTGCAGGGACACTGAATCTAATATCCATGTCACCTGTCTCAAATAAGAGTCTACGACTGGCTTTTTCAACATTTAAGCTAAAGCCAAAGCTTCATCTGTATGGTAGCTTATTCAAAATGGTTTTGGACACTGTCAAAAGCTCAGATAAATCTTGTTTGTGTTCAGGTATGGAATCAAAACAGCTTCAAAGAAGTATTTGAAATGTAGCAGAATGCACCATCAAACATTCAAATAAATATATATTTTTAGTAAATACTAACTGTTTGAATTAGATTTTTGTAAATTTAATTTAATTTAGTTTGTATCACCATCTTTTCCTAGACTACATATCTAGCTAAATCAAATGATTGTTCTTATTCACATTAATTGTGAACATAAGGATAAGGATATTGTATTCTTCTGAGACCCCGCAAAAAATAAATAAATAAAATAAAATTGATCACACTTTATTTTAAGGTGTCTGTTTTACAGTGTAATTATGCATTTACTAATTACTGAGTATTAATAATTAACTACATGTATGGAGTTAGGATTGGGGTTTGGTTTAGGGTTAGTTGGATGACACTGCAAATTAAAGTGTTACCTTAAAATTATATAAACAAACAGGACAACAAACAATTTATTTCTTGTAAAATAATATCCTGATTTGAATTCAAACTTTGATAAGTAATCAAGAAGGTTGGTAGGTAGGTGATAGATAAATATACAGACAGATGGACAGACAGACAGATGTCCTTTACAGAGGACAAAATGAATGGCAGGGTCTGTGGAAGTTATTCAAGTCAGGGATAACAATACATACGAGTGTTTCTGTTTACTGTATCTCTCAGCCTGGCCACTTCACTGAGTCAGTTCTGTTGTTGGATGTCCTCCAGTCTCCTGCTATGGAAAAGGCAAGGTGATTTTTGGAGGCTATGACGGACAGAAGGGGCAGCCAAAGACCTCAGGTTGGCCTGGCAGGGGCCCTCACTTTTCTCTCAGTTCACACATCATACAGTGTTTGAGGACAAAGGGTCTGGAGCCCAATGGCCATTTGTGTAATAAGAGCTGGAGTTAGCCATGCAGCAAGCTTGTTAAATTCAGGATGGATAAAATGTCATGCTTGCACACATTTCCCCTTACCCTGTTGTTCTCTGTTGGTTTGTTTTATATATTGGTTATCATTATAATGCAGTACATTTTTATGCTCCCACCAAGCATGTCTTTAAAAAAAATTGATAAAATACTACATTGTTTTTAAATATTATTATATTATCATATGACTTCTATCTTAAGAAAATATATTATAAGTTATTGTTTAATAGGTGATGTATTCAAGATCACTTTTCATCATGTTATTTTTTTTTTGTAATGTCCCTTTAACTGAAATCAAGTTTCCCAATGACATCATCACCCAGGAAGTGACATCATGTCTGTTAGGAAAACATTTTATAAACTTTAATGCTGTCTTATCCACGTCCTTAGATTTATTGAATATCCAGCTTGTAAATTCAAGACAAACAACTCTGATTGCATGTGCCATTAGATGTAATTTCCAACATTGTGAAATTGTCTGGGTGAGTCAGAGCAATCTTGTTCTGTTTAAGTTTGACTGTGATGATGATTGACTGGAATACGCTGCATGGGATGGTTTTAAAGTTTGAAATGTGGATTTGATACTGGTTTGTGCATTAGTTTTAAATGGGGGGTATGTCATTAATAATATTATTATTAGTGTTTATGTTGTTTTTAATAATTGCTTATTTGCCTTTTTGGACTCCTTTATCTAATGGGCCTACCCTTTTCACCACCCTTTCTGGGCCAGCATCCTCTAACCTGGCCTTTATAGGGGGCTTTCCTCTAAGGGCGAAGAAGAGGATGCTTAATTGCTTTTTACCTGACGCCTGTGAAAGACAGATGCAATGATTAATACATCAATGGCCAGGATATAATTATAAATATGACATGATTTAAAAAGTCAACTAAAATATAACATCAGCTATGCAATATTAGTGCTAATAAAATGATTAAGCCTATTTGGAGAGAGAGATGTTTATAATGTGATGTCAGTCATTGTGTGATTAGGAAAATATGATTAGACCTAGACTACTTGTTCTAAACAGATGTTGTTAGTGAACGGTCTGTAAAATTAAGTTACAGACACTCATGAAAAATTGATGCTAATTATCTGGGAATCTTTCCCCAATAGCAATCATTGTTGTCATTGTTTGTGACATTAAAACGAGAGATCATGACTTTCTCTGTGCTCAAAGTGATGCTCGAAGTTCCAGTGGTTTCATTGGTGAACGAAACTTTCGGAAGATGTTGTAGAATCACGTGAGCAATTCCAGGAAATGTTTTTTTTTTTTTTTTTTTTTTTTGTCATTGGTTGTTGCGTTAAATCCTACCCAGATACAATAGTGCTCTTTTCTGATTGGCTATTGTAAAGCCCCTTTCTTTTTTGTCGAATTGATTAGCATTGTTTTCCTATTACAATCGTTTTAAAAGTCCAATACAAAATGCCTTAACCGATCAGCTTGAGAAAGGTGCGATAAACTTTTTCTAATCCATTTGGCTTTCGACAAGATTGAAAACCGAAACTGGCAAGTTTTGTGCATGTGTGATGACGTTGAAATGGCGTAATGATGAATGACACACAAGCTGATGTTATTATTGACTACAATAAATGACTATAGGTTCCATCAACAATTCTCAGTTTCGACTCATCGTCTGAGAAGTGTGCATCACAGCGTCGTCCCACAAGTGTTTGCTTCTTGTGTGCTCATTGTCATTCCAATTGAAACCAAAAATGTCCATGTAAATGTGGCTAGTGTTGCATTTCATTTAATACAATCTCCAGTCTTGCAATTCAGTTAAATAAAGTGTGTGACCCCTAATTTCTTTTTAAACTATGAGCTAGTAGGTTCTAGAGTTGCTTTTTCTTTCAATGCCTTTCAAAGACAGGTTTGTGTTCAGGCAATCTCTTGTAGTCCCAGGTGAGCATTGATGAATGTCGCATGAGGTGCAGGCTTTAAAGAGAAAGGCTCATTTGACACACAGCCAATCGATTTTCTCGTAGTTCACCATACTAGGTTAATTAACACTCCCCACTCAATAAAACATCTACTCTAAATGTTAGTAATAGACTACAAGTGTTCATTGTTGTGTGATCGGTCAATGATTTTTGTTCTTGTGACATTAAGACATTATGGGATAAGACGGGGTCAAGGCATTGCATGCTTGGATACACTGTATACTGATCAAATGTTATAGTCAATGCAATGCTGCTATGGGCTGTCTGTCAGCATGAGTGTTTGGGCCAATAGTATGCTTCTAATAGGTTGTGTGTCCTTGGCTATATAGATTACATATCAGTTACATCTGTGGTGAATTGCTTTTTGACCACCTACTGATTCAATCTCTACATTGTTTTTGAGCATATGGATCTCCTGCTGATGTTTGTAATCTGTGTTCAGTATATGAATCAAATACCGTTCCAACCTCTTTTCGGTTTCTGCTGTCCGTTCAACAGCTACTCAATAAGTAGGTCTTTGCACTTTTCACAAAATACCTCAGGGTTTCTGCATGTTGGGAGCAACAGGAGGACAGGCAGGACATATCGAGCAACTCCTCCCCTTTAAAAAAAAAAAAAAGCCAATAGCGTTTTCATTTATATCATAGCTCGTTCAGAGCCAATAATGAGCTCCTACAAAGGTCTTATGCCAGTCCACTAGATTCCTCCTTTAGATTTAATGTGAAACTGTCACTAAAGCAAAACAGTGCACAAAATTATGTTGAGGGAGTGTAGTTTAAAAAGGGATACTCCACCCAAAAATGAAAGTTCTGTTATCATTTACTCACCCTCTTGTTGTTGCAAACCTGTATGAGTTTCTTTCCTCTGTTGAACACAAAGAACGATTTTGAAGAACGATTGGAACTTTGGCACCAGTGACTTCCAAAATATTGGTACTATGGAAGTCAATGGTGCCAAACAACTGTTTGGTTCCAATCATTCTTAAAAACTCATGAAACTCATACTGGTTTGCAACAACTTGAGGGTGAGCAAATGATGTCAGAATATTCATTTTTGGGTCTGCTCCGTGCTATCGTGACTCTGGACCGAAGAAAACTGTCTGTGTGCTGCGGCAGTTCGAGTGACAATGCGAAACCAGACTCGAATCTCCCAATATAAAGCATATTTACACTGTCTGAATCATTTCCTATCGCCTGTAGTGCACAATGTGTCATTTACCACATAGAAAGTAGTAATTGTGTGAAAAAGTGACCGATTTCAGCCACAGTTTCAGTGTCTATGTATAGTATATGGGGCAGAGTAGCGGCTCCTGGCTGTAAATTTTGAAATGGCAGATTCTGGGTCTTAGCGCTAGTTTATGATACACATTTTGAAAGCTTTATATTACTTTATGTAACAGTTTTGGCAGAGGTCTAGTGTCCTTGCATTAATCAGCCTAAGAGTGTGGGTCTAAAGTTGATTGACATACTTTAGTACACAAGACACACACATAGAATTGCCTTAAAGTAGGACTCATTGAATGTTTTAGAATATTACAAGTTGTGGAGGAATTCCCTTCATAATAATACATGCCTGCCGAAGCCATGCGCTAAATTTTAATACATCCTGGTGACGTTACGACCAAAAATGGTATAGAAAAACTAGGGCTGCCTTCAACTAAAGATTTTTGTAGTCGACTAGTAGTTGTTCATTTAAGCAATTAGTCGACTAATCGCGTGTTAATATTATTAAGCCATAAATCATAATAATGAGCTTTTAACTGCCTTTAAAAACCATGCATAGTATCTAATCAGTGCTTAAACGCATGCATAACGATTGCCACAACGCACTTGCAAACGTAATGATTATGAATGTGTCGGGAAAAAGGAGACATTTTAATTTATTCGTAATGTTTTCTGTTTTTTTTTGTTGTTTTTTTGTGTTTTTTTTTTTTGGTGACGATGTTGGCCAATACGCATGTTTCATATGGATTACATACTCTGAGAATATTTATTTTCAAGCTTTCTATGGATATATTTCTTATGTCTGTGAGGCAAGTTGCACTGAGTTTCGTTACTTTCTATGACACAGTCAAGATCACTGAGACAGTGACGACACCATTATTTTAAAAAAGCACAACGTTTTGTTGTGGTGATTTCGCCACTTCCTGAGGAGATCAGTAACTAAACGACTAATAACATTTTGGTTGACCAAACCTCTTCTATTCAACTAAAGGTTAGTTGACTAATAGGGGGCAGTCCTAGGAAAAAATCTGCAAATAGTTGTTGCAGATTAATAAATACAGTAACAAATGTATTGCTCGTAGTTAGTTCATGTTATTTAATACATTAACTAATGTTAATTAATGAACCTTATTGTAAATTGGAAAGAAAATCTGATGAGAAGCTGAAGTGCAGAGTGGCGTCATCAGAATCATTGATGCATATTGGTTTTTGAAAGCTTACTGTATATCCCTTTAAATGCTAATTTTGTCATGGTTTTGTAGCACACTAGCTCAAAAAACCTTTTTGATTTCATTGGGACCTTAAAACATTTATGAAGAATGTACACGTTTAATCAATTATCAAAATGGGTTGTTTGAAGCCCTAGTGAAATTTGTTGAGTTTCTGGTGCCGTGACCCGGACGGGATAACCTTACCTGCAGAGCGGATCTGAACGGCAGGTCCTCCTTAGCTCAAGGCAGTTGGGTTTTGTCTTCTCTTCATATGAACACGCAGGCATGATGGTTTGCCGGCGACGTTCAGCACACGCTTTATCCCGACAGGAGCAGAAGAGTAACGGGTAGCTGAATTCCGTTTGTACGCGGTCGAAGAACTGCCGCAGACCTCTGTGGCAGCGTTTTCGGTTACAGGTTTCGTGAGTTTGCTGAATGGGAGTTGCAGGGTTGCAGGTGGCCATGAGTGCAGTGCGTTGTTTCTTGCAGGTGTCGTTGAGGTTGCAGGCCTTGGTGGCGTCCAAGCATGGGTTGCAGAGCTTTCCTGTGTCGGAACATATATTCCCTTTCGCAGAAGCGGAGTCCATGGCTGTCGATACATATAGAGGGAATCAGTGAGGGTCAGCATGCTTGGCTAAACAGAGACAAACCAGATTCAAGTGAAAATGCAAACAGTATTTAGATTTTTCTACTCAGGCAACACTGTCGGATTGCTTCTGCTTTGGACCTGCAAATGCCAGTCCGCATGTATTCTTCTAATAAAGGTATTTTGCAAGGCAAATATATGAAAATAATCAAGACAAGTACATTTATTAAATATGACCCTAGCTGTGCACGTGTCCTCCAAATTAGCCTCTTTTCACATCTCCGTTTGAAAAAACCATAACATATTATGACCTTTTCTGACTCTTTGATAAGAGCTAACATGTGCTCTAATAGCGCTTTTCATTTCAATGTGCACAGGCGGCTTCATGGTAGTCAGGCTTTTGTTCCTTTGAAGCATGTTTAATTAGATTTTACCCAATGAGAACTGCTGGATAAGCCATTGTTAGAAGTCTTGGGTGGTTCAATGTGAAATAACTCTTGCTTGTCATTTAGAAGATAGTCTTTTCTGATTTTTGCAATCTTATTGAGATGGCTTTGTCATTGTCATACTCCAGGTCCAGGATGAGTATCATGCTACACTGGCAATATTTAATCATATACAGTAAAGTTTAAGAAAACATTTACCCAGGATTATTTACTTTTTTTATTTTATTTTAGTGCTTTTGACTCCGTTTCAGCTGTTTAAGCTGATGTGAATGCAGTTTTCATTCAGAATCGGTTGCATCTTTAAAAAAAATAGCACACATTTTTTGATTTCTGATTTCTTACGCCGCCTTCACACTGGCAGGTTAAATCAGCTCCGTAATACGCAATACGTTCCCAACGGACGTCGTACTACACAGTGAAAAGCGTCGGACGCGGGTAGAACAAAAATGGCGGAGAGAGATTAAAATTCTGTCAGTTCTGTATGATCTCTCTGATGAGGGTTATGCTGCGTGAGGAGGACTTTGACATGTCAGGTCGGCTAAAAAATGTGATATAGTGGTCAATAGTTCAATGTCTACCTTCAATTTAATTGTATTAACTGCCCTTTTAAACGTTAGAAAGTCATGAAAATAAAAAATGACATGACAACTTATCGTTATAAAATCATTATTTATTTTATTAAAAGTTAATAATTCAGGTTTGTTTATCAGTACCATGGCAACGGTCAACTTCCGCTAGAATTGTCGGATAAGAACAGTCCGTAGCTTTTCACACGAGTTCAAATTTTTGAACGCATCCGGAACGATTTTCTTCGCACCACACTCAGTCGGACCCGTTTCGGACCCATTCGCATGCGGTCATTCACTTCCGGTCGTTTCGGAGCCGCATCGGAGCTGATTTCAACTGCTAGTGTGAAGGCGGCGTTAGTGCGAATCAGTAACATATACATCATGACCATGTAGTCTGATTTTCAAACAAATTAACTTTGAGCTGATTCATTTTAGTAAATTAATAAGAATGAATAAATTAATTACTCTTTTGAACATGTTCTTATTAGTGCTTTGAAAACTTCTTAAACGGGTGATGAACTGAGAAATCAAATTTTCCTTGAGCTTTTGACATCTAAGAGGTCATCATATTATAAGAATATCCTGTATGTTTCTGAACTGAAAACGTCCTTGTTGGTCCAATAAAAGCTTTTATTGCCACCAGGCTCAGCAAACAACTCGTTTTTCAAAGTGGGGGACTATAACTATAACGTTGATGTTTTTAATGTAAAAACCAAGCAAAATATTAGTTCATGACCCCTTTAAGATCCACTTATTTTTGTTAAATAAATAAAAAAAAAACATTAAAATATCAATTACTTAAAGGGTAACCAGTGTAGTCTGATTCCTGAAACCATGAATACTTTGAGCTACATATTTAATAGAGTAGATTCCCCCCTTCCATGTAAAGCGCTTTGAGTACCCAGAAAAAAACACTATATAAATGTAACAAATTATTTTATTTATTTATTTATTTATTTATTTATTATATTCTGTTCTTTTTCGTTATTGAGAAACACTCAATCAGTCTCTAAAATAGCGCAATCAGTACTGAAAGATTCCGGACCGAATGACTCTTAAGACCCCCCTTTTTTTGTGAATTAATCATATAGAGCATGACAGCATAGTCCAATTTCCACACAAAGGGAAATGTTTAACTCTTATGAGCTGATTCGTTTTAGTGAAACATTAACATACAATGTAACCAGTGTGTTAGTTATGTTTAAATATATTTTTGTATTTTTTGTATCCACTTGTCCTATTCATATGATGTAGAAAAATGCCAAAGTGACAGGGATGGAGATACAAATACAATGTATGCAAATAAATTGCATATTGTTGCTGTTAAACAGAGCAAAGCATGGGAAATATTTCATAGCTTACTTTCATGGCGTTATTCAAATACGCTACAAAACTTTGGCTAAGGGGGGTCTGGCAGTAAAGACATGGCCCCCAGAGTCCCCCTTTATCTGTAATGAGTGTGTGTGTCAACCAGTGTGTGCATGTTAAGCAGTTTTAAACATCCTACCCCAAAGGAACACTGGCTAACGTTTCGTCATGTTTCCAAAACTCATTATCACGCAGTGCATCTTCAAATGCTCTGATAAATCTCACAGTTTGCAAAGGGCAAAACTGTTCAAGTGGAAAAAAAGAGAAATGTTCTCAAGCCCTGTCAGAAGTGATAAATATTCTTTGCATATAGGAACGCAATGGCCAATTAGCACTACGCCAGAGCTACCCTGTTATCTCTCTGACAGACAAGGTTTTTACAGTATCCGCGACTCAAAGCGTTTCCTTGCTGCATGCTCGCACATGTTTTATTAAAGCTGAGGGAATCGGACAGGGGCTTCAAAACGGATCTCGCTGAGGCCTCGCTTCTCACAAGGTCATGTAAGTGGAAAGTGTACCTGTCCGCTGATTACCTCTCTGGCAAAAACATCCTTGCTCCCTTGCCAGACTCACAAACTCTCTTCTGCTTCAGAAACCCCTACAGGTCCTTAGACAATGACTGCATTTATTAAAAAAGCCTGCTTTTACATTATTAAAAATGATCAAGTGGTTCTAATTAAACTTGAAATGTTATGTTCTGATATCTGATACTTGAATATTTATGTTCCTTAAACTTTTTTTGGCTTCAGAATATATACTACTTGCACAACAACTACTTCTGCTTTCTAATTACGGCTCAGATGTTTCCGATAGCAGTGTTCATCACCCCACAGACAGTTACTCGTGAGAATGGAGATTATAATATGTTTTAAGGCTGTAAGTGTATTGAATCATGTGCTCTGTGTTCACATGAATTAAATTGAACCTGCTGAAATTAAATAAATTTTCTTTTCCAAATATGCATAACCTGCAGCTGCCTAGTGCTCATCTCCTAATTTTTGTATTCCAATTTACTCCAATAACAGAAGAAAGAAAAATAAATAAATCCATGATAGTGTTTCCACAGAATTCCAAAAGAAGCAAAAGGGAATAGAGACAGCAGTCAAAAAGACAGAATGTTTGCCGTCAGCCATTGCATTAGAAACACTCACGCAGGAGTGCTAAATGATCAGAGAAAACATCACTAGATTTGTGGAGTTGATAACTGTGGAAGCACATCACAGTCTGTGAAGAGGGTCCATTCCAGTCTTTTAAAATAGCTTGAATGAATGGGGTATACCTGGCTTAAAGAAATTTCACGATGTTAAACATATTATATTAGTCTTAAACAGTAATGCACTATTACTATAAATATTATAATTAAGACTTTTGACATAACAATTGCTTTTAGTTAAATAATTGTCCATGAAAGGACATTGAAAAAAAACATAGGCCTACATAACCAAAAAAATAGCGATCCGTATAAGTGCTCCACGAATTAAGCAGCAATTAATATTTTTACTCAAAATGATCAATAACAAAATTAAAGTTACCATGAAATCAAAATTGCTATAACATTGCAGTATTTATTATCAATTATGTATCTGTGCACATTAAAACAATAACTACAATTATCGCGGTACAATGTTCCTTGATGAAACAATAACAGGAGTTCAATGAATGTTCGATATCATTTGTATACGCAAAAAGCGGAACGAAATGGCACTACTCATTTGAACTGTTAAACATGGACCATTTATCTGCTCGGGTCAAAATTCAAACAGCGTTGACTCGCTGATCATGACCACTAAAAAGCACTGTGTCTGTGAGATCCAGTGAGAAGCGCTTGAATGCAAATGCCTTGGTGTTTTAAACTAGTTAAAAGCCAGAAGAAAAACACGAGAGAAAAAAAACTGTGTGCTATGAAACAGTCAGAAGGCTTTTAAATCTACAAATCGCCATCCATTTACCCAGGATTTACAGTAGTAACACCATACACACCATGGTATTGTGGCAGAGATGTTGAATATTCATATCAAATTTTATAATATCATTAATGTATACATGTAAGGCGAGATTTACTAAACAGGATTGACTAAAAAAATATATATATGGGGAGGAGCGCGTTTTAGTCAAAAGGATTGACTAAAAAAAATATATATGGGGAGGAGCGCGTTTTGCGCGTTATCTACTGTTGACGTGCAAATTTAAGAACGCAAGCGCAGTCAAATCATTTATATAATGTCCAACACAATCTACAAAGAGCAGCGCAAATTAGTGTTGGGTCGCAAATAAGCAAAGCTGATGCTCATCAGGTGCGGGTCGACACAGGCGCAACTTTTTAAATGTAATCTGACAAACACGTACACACACACACACACACACACACATATATATATATATATATATATATATATATAGGACTATGTATACAGATTTTACGCGGATACTTTTCTCAGGAAAAAGCATGGTACCACAAACCAAGGAGAGGCAGTGGAAAGAGAAGTTTTATGCCGAAGAATTAGAGGTGTTAGTTGAGAAAAAAATAATTATAGTAATTAGTAAAATATTTCAAAATCATCATGTCCAACCCTGCTTGCACATATGGAACTCTATTGTGGGCAAGGTAAATGCAGTCGGGCAACACTGTTGCAACATGACAGAGCAACTGTCTTTAGGGAAAACAGGAACACTAATGGATATCCTCCAGCTCGTATAGACTTCCTTAGATTTCCTAATTATTTTGACTTTGAATTTTTATTATGTAGATCTATGTCTAACCGTGTCTGTGCTATGTCTACCCAGGGGCATTTGTAGGTTTTAAAAACATCAGGGCCTGACCCCAAAACATCTGGGGCTGGGTTGGGGTATTAAGATAACATGACTTGATACAGAGAATAAGGTATATTGCAGGCCTATTTGCAGGGGGCTGATTAAGAAAAAAAACCAAACATCTCTGGCACTGTAACCACACCAGCCCACATTACTACACAGTCACGGACATTCAAATGTGAGGTAGTTAGGGGAGTTACGGGGCATACTCCCCAGAGAAAATTTGGATTTCTCAGATCTACATGCGTCACATCTTAAAGTGTATGAAGGTCATAAAAAATGGATAACAATAGCTTTAAAAGTATGTCAGTGGGCAGTAGCATAAATCATTTGTCAAGCAGATAACAGATTCTTAAATATGAGAATAAGAGGATAAATGTTGAATGCAGAATGTTTCTGCTTATTCTTGACAATACACAATCACATAATCCAAACAGGAATGGCCTTAAATGAGAAATCTTTCACACCCTGCCCCACACCCTGCCCCACATCCGCCCCACGCCCTGCCCCCTTTCTGTTTTACACCTGAAACTGTCCTTTCTATTATGCATCATGTTCACAAAAAAAAAATATATATATATATATATATATATATATATATAAATTCAAAAAATCTGATTATCATGAATCCGGCACCTGGCTATAATAAAAATCTGTCCATGCTCCTCAGAACCCTTTCTTGCTTTTAAATCCGGTGGCAATTGCAGAGCATAAACGTTCTTTCAACATCACTCCCATCTTAGCTGGCTGTTCCACAGTAATCAATTGGAAACACTCATCGAAAACATCCTTTAATGTTGCGCTGCTCTCTCTAGTGTGGCTATATTTTCTTCAAAAAAGTCCCTTTCTATTATCCTCTTATCTCCCCTTCATGTCTTGAGAATCTATCATACCCGGGTTCAATGGCAATTCTTCTGTTTAAAGAACCAAGCAGATGTGAGCGGTCATCTGTTCACTGACAAATGAACAGGAGAGCCATGTAACAAGATGTCTGATTATTTTTATGTTATGAGTGCTTTTTCCAGTCTTGCCTTTGAAGCAGAACGTGTGCTTGGAGGTGTGTTGTTTTGGTCCTGATATTCATCTTATCTCATGTCGAAGGAAAAGGGGTCTCTAACAAATCCTCAAGGAGAGCCAGCTTTCTGGGAGCTTCGCCAGAGAGGGAAGGGATTTATGGAAGAAAAATATTTGATGTTGTTTTGGCTTCAGCTCTGAGTGGAGAAAATCTGCTGATTTTAGACCGCATCTTGCAAATCTGCATTTGAATAACCTTTTACACTGTGGTTTGAAGCAACATATTTTGTTCATAGACATATTTGGGGGAGTGTACATATACAATTTAGCCTACATGTTAAAAACAAGCAAAAATCATGTCGGCACAATCAGGGAGGGTTGTAATAATACAACTTTCCAAAGTTCTCTTTGCAATCGTTGTATGTGATGCTTTCTTATGTCCCTTTTTATAAGATAAAATATATGTCTTCGGTGTCCCCTGAATGTGTACCCCACTAATCATTTAAAACAGCATGCCCATTGCCCTTTTTTGGGTGGAAGCACAAACACAAGTTTGTATCTATAAATGCAAATGAGCTGCTACGCCCCGCCCCCTTTCAGTGGCTCAGATCCTAGGAGTTCATGGAGACTCTACTGTTCATTATAACAGCCAGTATGAGAAAAGTTATATTGCTTATGTATTTACACATTTTAGACATTTTATTACTATTGCTCTAGCCAGGATATAAATATGGAGAACTGTGTGCCGCTCACTCAGAGCAGGATCTATGCTAATAGGGTAGAGACTGTCACCAGTCGTGGGTGGGGCTTGCCCTACAGTGACTTCACATTAGGAAGAAAATTGGAACAGCTCTTTGGACTTCTGATTCTGAACTTCTGAATTTTGAACTTCTGATTTATACTGTGATGCAGTGGTGCCTATGGTACAAATGCCTTGGTTGTCAACGCATTCTCACCCCAAGGCGTCACCTTTGACCATGCTTCAATATTTGACGTTTTAGGCGCCCTTTAGCGTCACTTACATGACGCGATCCTACGGCGTCATCTAACTGACGCTAAAGGAAAGCGTCAGTTAGAGGACGCGGTTAGGTTTAGGTGTGGGGTGGGGGTAGGGTACATGCGATCCTAGGGCGTCATCTAACTGACGCTAAAGGGCGCCTAAAGCGTCAGATATTGAAGCATGTCCAAATGCTTCCCAAGGCAGTTAAGTGACGCCTTGGGGGTGAGAATGGGCTGTGGTTGTACAGTTACTGGGTCATATTTACACTTTAATGAATTAATGTGTACAAAACTGGCCATCATGAGGTACAAATTGCTTGTCAGTGGGGCAGTGCCTTTCAAAGAAGACATTTGTACCATATTTAGAGGTACATTATGGAACAATAGCACTATAAGGCTCAATTTAGTCACCAAAAATACGTATTTGAGCTATATGTATTACGACAGTAGAGCATTGGCGCTTGCAACGCCAAGGTCATGGGTCCGATTCCTAGGGAGAGCAAGTACTGAGAACGGATAAGAATGAAAAAATGTGTACCTTTAAATGCAATGCATAAATGTAAATATTTGCTTTAAAAGGGACTGTACAGCTACTTGTATACATTATAAAGGGTACACCAGGTGTACCACTGAGGCTACTGTCCCAGTGACAAGCTGTTGTATTGTACCTCTAAAGGTATAATTTTTGAGGTGTTTTACAATAGGTTTACATATAGGCAAAAAAACTTTAATTTTCTTATAATATACATTGCACATTAATAATTCCTCAGAGTCTGAAAACGGTTAGTTCAAGAATTCAGTCTCTCTAAACCCCTCCTTTCTGCGAGATGAATCTGCTCTGATTGGTCAGACGGCACAGTTATCTGTAATTGGTCTACCGCGTAAAGAGTGTGTCAGAAACAACTCATTTTACCATATCTAAATTTCAGCTCTGCATCCTCAGCGTCTGATACACATTAGCAGCGTTTCCATTACCCTTCAAATTGTGCAAATTGAAATTGAGAGTTGAAAACACACCCAATGGAAACACATACATTTTGCAAAAACTCCCATTTATCGCAAAAATCTTTTTATGCTGGCATGAGGTGGTTTTTCAGGCAATCTGAAAAATAGATATTTTGAAAAACTGCAATGGAAACAGTTTTTGCGCATTACAGGTCACCTGACGTAGATGACGCGGTATGTTTAAACAGAATACGAGACAGACTTCTCTATTACATTCATAAAAGACAGATATGAGGGAGAAACACCCAGAAACATCAGCTGCATTGGGTCTTTGGGTCTTCCCTTACCATTAATGCTTGGATAACACGCATACGTCTCTTTCGATTAATAACAATGGCTAGTGCAGTGGCTGGGAAATACGTAAACCTATTAACATCCATCGACCATGATTTTTAGAATGACTTAAGAGGAACAAAATACGTTGTAGTCACATAACTGTCATTCCATAAAAGTTTTTTTTCGACATTTAGAAAAAATCGCAAAAGTTTTGCACAAATCTGTAATGGAAACGTAGTGATACGAAGGGGAACGATGCCTTCGGTTTTTACATATCAGTTCGTGCGCGAGTCCTCATCCTTTTGAAGTAGATTTACGGCGCTGAAAACGGTGTCTTCACAACACAAACCAAACTTCTACCATCCTCAGCTACACTTTCAATGTTTGAGGGCGGGTCTAAATACAAGTTGTTCATCGGCGGCCAGAGAAGACCATAGGCTGGCATTTTGAACTTTTGTTACATTGGTAAGATTGTAAAATGAAGTGAGACAATTGCTTATAACTCATTTCGACAGCTGAGACTTCTCGAATGCATGGGTTTTGGGATAAAATAACTTTATTTGTAGTGCAGTTTGATTTTTAAAACTTTGCAAGCCATTTATTCACGAACAGTTATACTACACACTGCATGATGAAAGGTAAAATATAGGCACTTTAAAATGTAATTTTAAAGTACATTCTGTGATTACTTTAAAATGTAATTTTTGGTTAAAATGTAATTAATTGTAAGTTCTGAGTTCATGTTCTGTTGTTTTGCCCCGGATTACCTGTTTGTTTATTAAATTAATGCTTGCACTTAGATTCTCTCTGCTTCACTCCTGCCTCAACGTTACACTCTGAAACAAGGTTTTAGATTTACATTTGGGCATGTGCATTTGTTGTGTGGTAATAGAAAACGACAGCACAGCAAAACAGGTGTAAGACAAATACTGCAGAAATAATTGAAACTGCCACACACATATTACGAAATATGTCCTTTCCTTGAACATGAAAATGTAACACTTCCTCCTAGTGCATTTACTACCTTAAATGTCTCTGACATACCAAATAATTCTTGATATGATTGCATATGTTGCCATCATGTGCCTGGATGTGGTTCTAAAGCACCTGCAGCCTGCAGAGATGGTTTTTCAGATGGCATCCTAGTCGCTCTTATATAAGGCTACAGATTACCTCTGCTGTGATTGATAATATGAGAAACGTAAACGGTCACATAAGGAAACAAAAAATTTTTTTTTTTTTTTTTTTTAGTGGCTGTGTGGTGATAGCTTTTGTAAAAAGTAAGACTGCAGCATGTGTTTTATTTCCTATGCATGTATTCTCTGTTTACCTTTTCACCTAAACTGGTTGCTGCCTCCCAACAAACCATATACCAACAGCCGCAGCATGTCATCGTGTGGCTGGTTTGTAAGAAAATGTAATCCATGGAGGCGACAATGAATAATAAAGGGGTAAAATGTATGAATCATAGAAGTTGCTATTCAATGCCCGTTCTCAAGGCTGCAGTTATGATTAAAACAGAGTAATTTCGTTCTCGTCGGTGGTCTTCTTGAATGGCCGTCATGACTAATACACATAGTCCCGTTTACATTGTTAAATATTAATTGAGGCTGTGCTTTAGTGATAGATGGTGACTGCTGTGTAATTACTGTATAGCACAGAATTTTCCTAACTAAGAATACATCCGTTTATTGGAAAGTGTTTGAATAATAGGCTACTTAATATGTTTATTTAAAGAATGTTATTGTCAAAGAAAAGTGATCACTTTAATTAAAAGCATGTTGAACTGGGTAGTATTTATCCTTATTTTTTTGAGCAGTAAAGAACAAGTTTATGTAGAGATTTTGAACTGATTTGAATTGTTTTATTTTGATACACTTTAATATTTAGTCATTTGCTGTATAATAAGCTCTGGCTGGAGTTTGCTTTGATAAGCCTATAAAACAGAAAATATATAAATGGAAATATTGTCGCTGTCAAAAATTTGAATAATACAAATAATTAGTCTTGCAAATTATTGCATGTTTTCTTTGCAATTAATGCCTAAACACATTCATGTACTTGAAAGACGGTTGTTCAAACACTGCAGGATTATTTTAGCGCCATTGTTTTTTAATTAGCTTTTTAAAAAAGTACTTTTAATTTTCATGTTCATTTTATTTATATTAGTCATTTCTTTATGTGCTTTAGTCATTTTAGTAGTTTAGCAATTTCAGTTTTTACAGGGTTCTGTGGACACTGACAGGGTACAATGGACACTGACACGCTGATATGTAAGCAATAGTTCTTTTCACTGTTGACTGGATAAAAGTGATCATGGAGATTTTGATCATGCGGATTGTGCTAATTTTACATCACACTGCAAACTGAATGTCTATAGAAATCGATTGATCACACTTAACTCGTTTGAGAAAGAGTCCGAGAACATGTATGAACATAAAGGACAGCGGCGCTAACCTTGAACAGAGAAACTGGGCTTTCTTTCACCACTGAACAACATTGAAAAGCTCATAAGATATCTTAACTTACCAGAAATAATGGATGCAAGTCGAAACTCATCAGAGAGATGCATTGGTTCATATGGGGAGGTCTCATATAGTTCTTCACCTTTAAAATAAAAAAAAGGCATAGAAATATTAGATATTAACATTATTTGGGTATTACAAGAATATAATATGGTGGTTTTAGGACACAGCATACAGGTTAATGAATTGGTATTTTTAGGAATATATCTAGCACTTTAATTCTTTAAAATGATACTTTCAAGACTCTTATAAATTCTAGTACACACTCTCTCAACAATTACAGCTCAGCAGTCTTTTGTCCAGATTTGTATTGGCCAACAATCACAAATTAGCTCCCTGGTGTTGCATTCCATCAGCTGTGTCCAGAAAATCTGCTGTTTTCTAATCCAGGGCCCTCAGCTGTAGCCCACAAAGAAGTGCAACAAATCTGCTAACTGGTCCCAGTAGAGGTGCCAATATAACAATGAAAGCTGTGACACTAGACCATCAACAGACTGATGGGAAGCTCTCAAATGAAGACTTCCAGCTGTCCAGCTTCTTGACATTTTCCTTTGAGATCCAGGGGCTGTATTCACCAAAATCTCCTTAAGAAAGGAGTTTAGAAAATTCTCAAGCTAAATTCTAAGTGGGGCAATTCTTGATATCAAAAATATTTCTTTATCATTTTATCCCTTAAAACTTATGTTTGATCACCAAAATGACAATTGTTACCAATTTTTTTTTTGGTAACAGTTTACAATAAGGTTCATTAGTTAACATACTGTAACTAACATTAACTAACCATGAGCAATACATTTGTTACTGTATTTGTTAATCTTTGTTAATGTTAATTAATAAAAATACAGCTGTTCATTGTTTGTTCATGTTAGTTCACAGTGCATGAACTAATGTTATTTTAATAATGTATTAGTAAATGTTGAAATTAACTTCAGCTAAGATTAATACATTCTGTAGAAGTGCAGTTCATTGTTATTATGAACTGCACTTTTATTAATATCAAATACACGAATATTCATGTTACCTAATGTAGTTTTTTTTTTTTTCATGTGAATTTTGTTTTATTCAAGCCTTAATTTACTTCATTTGGTATATGTGGGTTCATGAATATGCTAATTTCCCCACCTCCACTCACTCACACCAGCTCAGAGATCTATTCGGTCAACTGTACTGTAGTGAGCACTGCACAATGGCTTTATTAATGGTTGGTTTAATTCAGACATATATGTTTGAACCAGTAACTGATTCAGAAGAAGTGGAAAAGCGAAATATACAGGCTTGTCTACAAGTCGGTATATCAGAATGGGTTTTTATGCATCGCTCTCTACACTGTCGGACACATAACAGTAATTAATATGATTAGCCTTTGGCTTGACTACATTATCAACAGCTAACAATTTATTGCTAATGTTACATGAATCAAGTCAAGTATATTTATAAAGTGCTTTTCACAATGTAGATTGCATCAAAGCAGCTTCAGTGTCAATCAAAACATAACAATGTCCGTTTCTTAGTGGGAAAAAAACATCCACGTTTGGTAGAGCTGATAAAGGGTATTACTGATTGGTTAATTAATTTGAATCGTGTGCCCATGTGTCATCTCGGAGTCTGTATCCTTACAAACACTTTGAACAAATCAGAACGTAAGTGGAGAAAGGCATATTGTTCTTCATAACATCGTAATACATCCCATACATCCACCCGCTATATTGCTAAATGTAACCGGTTCTTCATATCAACAGAAAAATATACCGGGATAACCTGGCATCTCTTGAGACTCCCCTGCTTCAGAACATAGCTAATGACTACTAAAGCCCCGCCGGCACGGTGACGTGATTGTTTACAAGGTAGTTTGTGACGTCAGAAACACCTGCTATTTCATCGTGTTTTGAGACTGTCTTTAGATCACTGCAGATTTAAGGAGAAAATACTCAGCAATGGAGCTGACTTATGAATTTGCACATGGTTTGTCTTAAAGGATATTAAAAACACCACATAGACATAAAATTAAAAACTGGATTTTCACCACAGGGGGTCTTTAAGAGGAAAATGAAAGGCGGGTTTTGCTAAAGACTCATCAAAATAAAAACTGCTGAAAAACTTTGTCCACTTCTCCAGATAACCATATATCATAATGCTTTGTTGGAACTGGCTTGACGAGAGTTAATCACTCAGAGTCGTATTTTTAATGCACTGTCAAGTTAAAATAGTTAATAAAAGAGCCTGTCTCAAGATCCAGCAGTCTTTCTTCACATTCATTTGCACATCAGTCTTTCATACACTTTTTCCAGAGTGAATACATGCATTCTGTGACTAGTTCTAGCTCAACTGAATGCTTCAAGTAGACTATGCTCACAAATCATTTATTTGTCTCTTCAGAGTTCTCTTCCACATTCATTGTACCAGTAATATCTATAATATTTAGCAAGTGTAATGTGGAAATGCTTAATATTTGAAACAAACCATTAATTGGGCAACTTTTGCGGAGGTTATCCCTACTTTAAGAATGTATTTACAAGGATTTTTAAGAACATTGGGTCTCATTCATTAATAATTGTGTGGATTATTTCGTATTTGTATGCACAGGAGAACTTCTCACAAAAAAAAAAAAAAAAAAAAAAAAAAAAATCAGCCCAATTCACAACACGTGCGTATGCACATGAATTTGTTCTTAATCTTGTTATAAGTGAATTTGGAGTATTCTAAATGAGCGGCCAAGTGCAAGCTATAAACACAGCTTTTTTCACTCTTTGACTGTTTATGATGAAATATATAATATGAAATTAAATAATATATATTTAAGATGATATTTCACTTTTTGACATGATTATAAGGCCGCAGTGTATGTGCTTTTTGCGTATGTGTGGTTTCAGTTGGTCCTATATTTTAATACTTAAGAACGAGCTAAAGAATAAAGATAAGAACATTCTTATGAAAAGTTCTTAGGTTAGAAAATAACAAGAAATTAGTAGTTAAGAAGAATTGTATTCTTAAGAATGTTTTGTGAATCCGGCCCCAGTTTTTGTTGGCAGTTAGCACTAATTCTTCAAAAAACATTTATGGGGAAAAAAGTTTCTTTCCTGAGTAACGTCCCAATCCTAATAAGAGCCTTATTCTAATCTGGCAGTGTCTGTATATCATTAAATCATCATTTCTTCACCCTCATGCCATTACAAGCTTGTATAACTTTCTTTGTTGTAGAATGTAAAAGATTATGTTGGTAACATGAAAAAAAAAAAAAAAATGTTGGTAACCAAACAGTTTCAGTTACCATTACCGTCAGTAATTTTTATTTTTTCAAAGATAGATTAAGATGAAGGTCACAGTCAGAGAACCAGATGTAAATAATAACTCAGTGGTATGCATTGATAGGTTTAGGTTTTGGTTCGAGATCCACACTGAAGCCATGTGTGCTAACTGTCACACTATGATGGTTCTTAACATCATCAGCACAGCCTGAGCTTCCCTATTGCCAGCCCATGAGCTCAGAGGGCCTTTTGGTCTATACGCAGTGTCTTTGTGTCCACCCTGACTGTACCTCTGGCTGGGAATTCTTTTATGGGATCATCCTGGATCAAGAATTCATCTGCTGTTTCACTGTAGCTCTCTGCTATCCTCTTCCAGCTCTGCTGCTGTGTGGCCACCTTTAAGTTCTGTTCCTCAATGAGTTAATCGTGCACAAACAGCCTTAATCTCTGCCATACCAGCCCCGTAGTGCCAGCTTGGGGAAAATATTGCAAATGTTCCAGTGGGGAAACTGCTTGTGGCATAAAATAAGTGGACACATAAATCTTGGAATAGAGGCATTTGTCCCCCCGTCACATTTGTGGAGTGTACTAGGCATGTATTTAGCATAAATTAGGTGAGTGTAATCTTCAAAACTTGATCCTTCGGAGAGTTTTCAGCAGGGCATTAGAGAGCAGATGCTGACATGATAAATGCAAAAGAGCAGTTATTGGCCGGGAGTTACTCTAGTAAGCAGATTTAACAATGCAGAGAACACAGACATACACTGACATCGTCCTTGCCGCTGACTTTGTCCACTGCACTGTTAAAAATGCTGTGACTTGAAGAGTTTAACAGATGGAGAGCGTTCCCAAGATACCGAAATTAGACTCGCTTTTGGATGCTGAAAAGATTTCAAATGTGCAAACTGCCGTAGAAATGACTGTTGTGTTCATGTGTGAATTGTATTATAACTACTATTTCGTAAAGGAAGTCTGGACTGATCTGTAATGACGTAATGTTTTTGAGAATGGAAGTGATGAGTAAAGTTCGCTACTTCTGTCTCGTGTGCTTTATTGTTTACTAACTCCTAACAAATGCCACAATGATCCTTTTATAGGATTTCATTCAGATTTTTAAGGCATGAGGAGTTTATAATACATTCACTAAATTGGATTGAATAAAGAGATAAAATGGCCTTAATTCATCAAAATCTACTTAGAAGGCACATTAAAATTATGCCATGATTGGCTGACGGCAATTCTGTCAGTTCTTATGATCCCAAACCCTAGTTACTGTCCTAAGCTATGACGTCAAAGGCATCAGACCTACAAATATAACTTGATGTTTTGAACAGTCCTATAAATCGATAACTGTTCAGTACACTCTTATAAAATGTTCTTTACTTGTATTGGTTGTTGTATGAAAAAAAAAAAAAAAAAAAAAAAACTTTAACATCCACTGAAACTTTCCATTGCATTAAATGTTCATTACAAATGGAAAAGTTTCTTTAGATTATTAAAATGTTCTTCACACTGAGAAAATAGAAAATAAAAAGGGTTCTTTTAAGAATTGAAAGTTTTTTTAGAGAACCAAAATGGATCTTCTTTTGAATCTGTACAAAAATAACCTTTTAGAACATTTAAATTTGAGAGTATATAATATAATATAATATAATATATATATATATATATATATATTCACAGTACATTTTTGTTTTGAATGGAAGTAAATGGAGAAAGATAAGCTAACTGCCAAACCTTTCTGTGTTCTACAGTTATTATAGTTCTATTATACACACTGGGGTGAAAACGGATTCAACAAGGACTGTGGGTTTTCATAGTAACCGAGCTGAATATTAAGTTGGCTTGGATGGATACAAGTCACAAGACATGAGTCAAAAAGGCTACTCAACTTGATTAAAACTTGCACTGTCTTTGTACCACCAATTTTAATTACCTCAGACAATAAAGTTGGCATAATTTCTAATTAACCTCTCCATCGTAAAAATAATGCACTTGGTGCTTTCTTCTTGTAAGCTGGGGCCTTTGTTGGAGAAACATCTTCAATGGCATAATGGCATATTTCCGACTCAATCGGGGAGCACGACTTTCAGATAATGACTGTCCCCATCTGTGAATTTGAATAGCCTATGTCTTCTCCTCATAGGGGAAGAGATGTAACAGCATTGAAAAATCCTCTCATCAGCTGTATTTATCCTCCACTCGCATAAAACTTGAACTGTGAAGATGTGTAGAACTGTTTTCTCCAACCACATCCTGATCCGTAAGGGTTAAAAACCCCTTCATCATCACCAGACTAAAAATGTGTTTCTTTTACCATATGCTGTATTCTATTAATGATTTTCTTTGAAATCTTTTATTTTATTATAATTTTTAGGAAATTGAAATATACTTTATTTAATTATTTTGATTTAATAGATTTGATTAAATTGATTACATTTGACTCACGCAAATTAAATATTATAATTAAATGTATGCCTTTTTAAAATTGGTTTCAAATACATTCATGAGAGGAAAGGAAAAATAATTCAAAATATAAATTACCCTCAAATGTTATGGAATAAATCTCAAAAATACTGATGCATAGATGCTATAACTGTAATGCAGATGCTGTAACTATGTTGTGTTGAGATTAACTGACATTTTGACATTTGACAGTTGACATTTATGGTCAAGTGGTCCCATATTTGTATTCTGGAAAATTTAGTGCATAAGTTCTTACACTAACTCATCTGTCTAAAAAGACCTCTTAAGTAAACTGCAGTTTGTGCCTTTCAAATAGGCCTGACACGATAATTTTGCTGGACGATAAATTCTCCAAGAAATGATTGCGATAAACGATAATATTGTCGATCTGAGACCATTTACATCTAAAATAATTATAATGGCATAATAATGCAGGTGCACCTTTTCAAAGAACAATAAACTTTCATTTCTAAAGACTATTTAATACTGAAAATGGAAAACATTTTAAATATCCACAATATAAAGAAAACAACCAAAAACAATAAAAGTAATGTCTCTGTTACACAAAATGCACTTGAATAAATACCAAAAACTTTAAATAAGATGGATGTAAACAAAACCCGACCCTACCCTAAATTATTTGTTATTAAAGCAACTCACAAATCACTGTTAATTTAACATGAAAGGCATGACGGAAAGCGTGCAAAGTGTGCTCCTTTAATAATTCCCAAAAAGCTGACAGTTCATCGCGATCTCAATGAAGCTGACTGCACAACGAATCTTTCATAATATCCACACTTTGTTTGTTATAATTGGAGAATTTGCCAGCATACCGAATTCAGCACTGAACAAAAAGTCAGTTTTGAGCGGAGAGGGGAGTTTTAAATGCTTCTGTTTGGCCATTGCATTCAAGAAATCAACACACGTCTGTGATTGGCTACATCGCTCAATGTTGCAAACATGTAATGAATGGAAACTCTGGCCTGTAAATCGTTTCTTTTTTGTTTTAGTTGTTCTTGTTGCTTTTCTGCAACAGATGAATCCCGCGAATCGTTTTATTCTCCTGCAATCCGCATACACAGAGTGAGTGCATTACCGCTCGCACTCGGCCATCAAGTCTAGTGCCGCGCCGCGTTCTATTGTGTTGGGAGTGCATGATATCTCTACTAGATCAAGAGCCCGGCCCGGCTCGGGTCAAGTTCGGTCAAGTTCGGGCTCGGGCAAAGAATCTAAGCTCTAGTTCACTCTAGCCCCTTTTCCACCAAAGCATTTTGAGAGCCGGTTCGGAGCCGGTGCCTGCGCGCGAACCAGTTCCTTGTGTTTTTCGACAGCCAAAGAACCGGTTCTCGGCCATGACAACTGGTTCCAAAGCGGCACCAACTCTTTGCTGGACTAGAACCGTTCTTTTACCATGTGATGCTTACGTCGGGGGCTGGGGTGGGTTCTAAACATCTTTTCTGACCATAATAAAGGATCGCAAAGCCAAGAGAAACATTTGCAGAAACACGATGGAGTCCGCCTTTATAATTGTTATGCTTGAAGTTAACGCAAGCGTTTCTATTTTTGTAATTTTTTTTTATTGAAGACATTATAAGTAAAGAAGAAAACAGTCACAATATACAACAAATAAATGGAAATAAAAAAAGACACAAGACAGGGGTACATAACTTATCAGAAAAGATTACATATCAAACGAAAATATTAAAAGACTTGCATATTTCAAATGTTTTTAAAGCTTTCTTGATACACGAGTTAGAGATAATCCGAAAGTAATGTTGTATTTGCAAGCGTTTCTAACTAAGATGTATGGCGACGTACACAGTGACGTAACGACGTCGTTCCTTGGGCGCTTTATCGACTATCGCAACACGCCTACTTTCAAAATATACATGTGTGATGCTGTAACTTATTATGAGCAACACAATGCTATTATACTCCCTCATGGCATTTCCCTGCTACGATGTTTTAGAAAAAGGATCCATTAGTCAGATCCATTATTGAGAAGCACCAGGACCTGATTGAATAAAACATTTTGAGCTTTTAAAACCTTGCAATGAATAATTACTGCTCACTACGATTCGATTTTATGCAAAAAAAGACGGTTACATTTAGGCTGACTCGTATTTATGGACTGAAACAATCTAACCAGCTTATACATTCTCAGGTGGGTGTATTCGGTGAGAGAAGGGTGTCTGTCACAAACAGCAAAGTGAGGTCTCTGTGGTGTTGAGTTTAATTGTTTGTGCTTATATGAGCCTATATCTATTATTATCACTATCAGAACTGGTTCAGTCTAGCTGAGCATGGCTCTGTCACTGCGTTTCTTTTCTCTTGCCACCCCCAGATATGAACCAAACCAGTCAGCAGTTATCAGAACAACAATGCTGTGCGAAACGGGGGCTTTAGGGGATGCTTTTGAAATTGCTTTCTTCTTCTAAAATCATTTATACCACACACATTCCCTGCTTGAACAAATAAATAAAGGATGACTTGCAATGCCAAAGCGAACTGATTTTGCATTCATGCGTAATGTATGCTCTTACATTTTAGTATGTTCGGATAACTGAACATACTAAACTCTTTACTAAACTTCCGAAGGCTGATTGATACTAAAGAACATTTGTGAGTTTCATACTCAGACTTAATCTCATAGCAAAACTCTCATATCAGCAAATGAGGAGAAACTTTGTCCACGGAGGAACATTTTCATTTCAGTTTTGTTTAAAAAATGAATTTGTAAAAGAAGCTTTGTATGGCTGAATTGAATTAGGTCTTGCTTTGGGGTGCTGCTTTCAAATCCCGGACGAGCCCCCGATTTATTACCTTCCTGTCATTTGATCAACTATCTTTTGTTATGTTCTTTTTATCATGTCTTGTGGTTTTATAAAGTATTGAGGGTCACAACAATTGACACTTCAAGTTATTTCGTTTTGCACATTTAATTTTGCATGGGGGTGGGGTGGGGGATAAATGAATATTCAAGGCTAAGTAAAATGCTCAAGGTTGGCTCGATGAGAAATGGTTTGTTATGGGAAGATTTATTATGAAAATATCTCCAAAGAGTCTGGAGACAGTTATTATCTTATTTTCATGAGGAGCTAGGGCTTACATTTCCCCCATGTTGTGCCTGGGTGGGAATCAAAGGATGCAATTAGCAAACAAAGAACAATTGCCTGATACATTGCCTCCATGGAACAAAGTAAATCTGTTGTGGAGTCTAAGCAGATTCATTAATCCACAAATACCAAATGACTTGGCAACAGAGGGCCCGGTTTTGCTTCACAATTTGTCAGGTGCACAATAGCTAATGAATTCTGCCCTTTTCCCATCCTCATATCAACATGCTTGTTTAATTAAAGCTTTGAGAGAGGCAGGACTACACTGATATTTGATTGCTGTTTAAAACCTGAACCTCCATTGCAATGATATCCTGGACTATCTGGCATACTTGGCTAATTATCTTCAATCAATTTAGCTCCCAAAACGTTGCTTGGTTAATACTAATCTTCTGATAAGCTGAAGGAATGTAATTACAGAATCAGCATAAGTAAAGCTGGAAAATTGATAATGATGGTCTATTATATATTTATATATTTGTTGACTCATTGACTGCTAAAACGGGGTCGCTCGTGTATCATCATTCGCAGAGAATGTCACAAAAAATAGTGCTTTACTGGGACATTATGACAAAATATCAATATTTTGATTACCGTTGTAATTATGAGCTGAAGTACTTGTGAATGCAAACACTGTATTGGAACGCATGTGGGACTGGATGTTTAGTTAACAGGAACCCATTTACTTCAGTAATCTGACACAGGATGTTTAAAATGTAGGGTGGGACTTGATTATCAATTGGCATTTGATTGGATTATGAATGCTGCGTTACATAGTGTGGAACAGTATTATTTTGTATTTCATTGTAGTGATAACAGGTAATGTTTTAGCCCATTAACTGCTATATTTTCTATCTGAAAAGGTGATGAGAAAAGAGTAAAGCAGGGTTTATCGCATCACATTCAAAGACACAAAAGTAACAAGAACTACATTTCTTACAATTCATACACTAGTTTGAAAATAGATAACTATAAAAGCTATGAATGAAATTGTAATCCTTTCAAAACCTTTTCCATAATAAGCAATATTTGTACTATACAAGATTTGAGTTTTCACCCTAAATATTTCAAAATACTTCCAAAATAGAATTTATACATTGTAACAGTCTGCTTTTGTGCTTATATTGTATTAAGTCTAATTTTGAGTTTTGCATTTCAGACGTACTAGCAGACTTGGCTATGCCAGGGGACATTCTGAGTTGTTTTATTTAAAGTCTAGTCTCCCAATTTAATCTCCTAATTAACATGGACAGCTATGATAAAAATTAGCATGGGCTCAGGCTGAGGTCATAGGCCACATATTTGTCTGTAATTACATAATTGCCCCTAGTGTTCAATGACAAGAGATTCAGGCAAACTGCAAGCAAGCAAAAATTTGCGTAAATTGTCAAAAAAGCAAGCCAGATGGGGGAATAACTAGGTTTGGTGTAGATTACATTCTGTATTACACTGTGTTCTTATGAAACCTACTTTTACAATTTATATTTAGACACAGATATGTACTTGTCAGTAAGAAGTCTCTTATCCTTACTAATGCTACTTTTATTTAATTAGAAATACAGATTAAACTGTAATATTGTGAAACATTGTTACAATTGTATACATTTCATTTATATATAATAACATAATTACGTTATTTATTCCTATATGTAATTGAATTCCTTGCTTAACTGAATTTACCCCAGTCTTCAGTGTCTCATGATCCTTCAGCAATCAGTCTAATATGCTGATTTGATGCTAAAGAAATATTTCTTATTAATATTAACGATGGAAATGAGATTGTATTATGAAAAGAAAGTTCAAAAGAAAAGCGTTTATGTGAAATAGATTTTTATTTAAAGTGCCCCTATTTGAAATGTTCCTATTTTTTTAGGAGTTCCCAAAAACAGTTTAACGTGCATGCAAGGATAAACACTTTATTTGTTTTATAATATGCATTTATTTTTAACTGATTTGCTCAACGACTTCCAAAAGATTCGTTCGACGTTTCATTTTCCCAAACACCTCCTGAGATTGACGCGAATCTGCGGCGATTGGTTAAAGACCCAGTCAGTTGTTATTGGTAAACCGTAGGCAGAGATTGTCGGCAACGGAACGCCCATAACCAGGATTATAGCTTGTCAAGTGTTAAAAATTGTATATAGTGTTTGAACAAACGTGTCAGAAAAAGTGCACTTTCCACACGGCCCCTTACTCGCATCTCCGTCAAGAGCGAGCTTTCCCGGCGAAACTCACATTGCGGCGGCTTTTGAGCGGCAGTGGTTATTATATAGAGCAAAGTCATATTTGGCTAAGTCGTTTAGGAGGTAATTGCCATTTTTCAATGAATGTCTGGTGAAAATCAAAAACAAATCTAACTTTACCCCGCTTAGAATCTGCGCGGAGAGTACACAACACACACAACACAATATAACTATATTGTGCATGCTACAGAAAACATAACGCCTAACATTATTAATAATACTTACAGATTGTGATTCGGAGGAGGACGAACCTGATCCATATACACTGGATACTGAGCCCTCCTTCGGGAACAACCGGCTTGCGAATCCACATTTGAATTCATTTATGTTTTTGAATGATTCGTCATTAAAATGATGAGAACACAATCGGGCTATACTGTTGTGGTATCGTTGCAAATATGAACTCTAACCACTGATTCTTCACATGCTCGTCCCTGGTAAATGAAAACAAGTGGCTGAACTGTCTTTGCATTGAACGCAGCGTCTTCTCGACATGACGCTATTCAGCTGAAGTATTTGAATGTGTTCTAGACTTCAAGTTTACACTCCCGTCTGCGCGTGCAGTTGTTGGGAGCGGCCAATTCGCTAATGTTTTGTATCTAAGACACGACGAAACAACCCGGTCTCACCCCAAGACGTCATATAACTGACGTTTTGGGACGTCTTTTGACCATACGTCAATATTCGCCTTTTTAGGGCCCCCTTAAACGTCGGTAGATGAGGTTATGGGATCCTAACTCTACCCCATACCTAAACCTAACCCTAAACCTAACCCGTCACCTAACTGACGTTAAAGGTAAAGCGTCAGTTGTATGACGGCCCGGGATCGCCATCTACCGACGTTTAAGGGGGCCCTAAAAAGGCTGATATTGACGTATGGTCAAAATACGTCCCAAAACGTCAGTTATATGACTTTTTGGGATGAGACTGTGTTAGACGAAACAGCAAATGACTCGTTTCGAACACAATTCATTTCATAGACTCAGAGTCGACTCTCACTTTTGAAAGACAATAACTTTATATACGGTGCACTTTCAGATATAAATCTTTGCAGGATGTTTTTATTCCCTTAGAGCGACATTATATTCCACACTACATGAACAGTCATTTTCAAAAATCCATGATAGGTGCTCTACAATGTAAAAGTCTTTACTTCAATTAAATCCATCCTTGCTTAATAAAAGTATAAATGCTTTTTTTTAATCTTAAAACCATAATGTATTTTTATGCACATGGTGTACATTTACAAATACAGATTTTTAGTTATTCTTCTGACTGTTTTATTATCATTATCATCACTATTATATTAGGCAAAAGTAATGTTTTTATCAGACAGAAACAACTGCTCACTGCATTTCCTAGTGCAGTACTGAAAATGCAGTGCTTTTCCCATAGAAAAGAACAAATATGCATAATTATCAAATAATTTAGAATAATTATAACAGCCATTATCTTTCCATTAGCACAAAGCAATCATTATGCTTCAATAGCAAACATTTATGTGATTATTTCAACGTATTCATTAGTGTTCCTCCAGCTAAAATGTACTTCAACAAATCCAAATAGCAAATATTTAGTTTGTTATCTGCATTAACAAGTAAAAAAAAATATTGTTTTAGGCTCACCACGACGCCATGGCTTAGAATACAACGTTTTCAGCTACACCATCTTGTTTAAGTGCTCTGCTCTCTCCACCTGATGTTTGGCCTAACAAATCTGGCAGGTTTCATAAATCCCAGTCAACGGGAGATTTTAGATCAGACGAAGAGCTTCATGTAAATTGCAAAGCACAACCAGTCACATGTTTCTAATTCTGCAGCAGACGTCCCAAGCATCCTAGTTGGCAGTGTCTGTTGGTGATTTTCTGAATGCCACAACATGCCTGTCTGTGTTATGGATCAGACCGACTATTCCCCACGCTGCGAGGGCTTTGACTTGGCAAAAGAGAACGATAGAGGCGAAGAGGTTATGCTTCAGCAGAGCGCCGAGTCATTTTAGGGAGAACTCTGGTTTCTGATTTCTTTGGCAAACCCTCAAACGTTTCACGGTCTTGTCACGACTTCAGCTTCTGTATCTCTCCTATGCTCTTGAAAATAAATATTCTTTATTGGCATATGGTTCCACATTTAACATCCATGGAACCATTCGATTGCACAAACGGTTCTTTATAGTGGAAAAACTTGTTCATTTGACTAAAATATTCTTCACGCTTTGAAGAAAAAAATTGGTTCCTTTAAGAACTGTTTGCTGAAAGGTTATTGCGGGAACCAAAAATGGCAAAAACTGTGCATTTGGAACCTTTATTTAAAAAAGTGAACACAACCGGTCAAAAGATTAGAATTAAAAATGTAACAGTAAATGTTAAATGTTTTTGAAAGTTTCTTACTCTCACCAAGGCTGTATTTATTTAACTATAAATAAAGTAAAATTGGAATTTTGCGCAATTCTATTACAATTTAAAATGACTTTTTTTCTATTTTTGTGATGGTAAAAACAAATTTTCAGCTGCCATCATCTCTTCAGTGTCACATTATCTTTGATAAAAATAATGTTTAGGAATGTGACTGCAATCTGAACCTGAAGTAGTGATCCTTATTCAGCTTTGCCATCACATGAATACATTACATTTTGTAGTATATTAAAAGACAGGTTATTCTAAATTGTAATAGCAAAATTCCAATTTTACTTTATTTATAATAAAATAAATACCGCCTTGGTGAGTGTAAGAGACTTCTTAAGAGACTACTTTTACAGGTAGTAAATATTGTGCCCATGCTTTCTGTTCCTCTTTTCCACTACTTTTCCAAAGAAGCAGAAAATCCATTCCATTCAAACCAAATGGAAGAAAGATGAACCTTTGATGGGGCCACTCTTAGTTTGGGTGATTATTGGGTGTGCTCGTTGGGCCAATTGTGTTGCGTAGGTGGATTTGATGGAGTTCTGTCAAGGTGCAATCATTGCTGCATGGTTCCTCAGGGTTCAGATTCAGAGCAACTTGTAATTTTCTAGAGCTCAATGAAATGGCTGTAGATTGAAGAGCAAAGTCACAAGAAAAAAAAAAAAAAAAAAAAAAAAAACATCATAATGAGGACTGGTGCTTGTCCAAAGTAGGACACGAAACTGGGCCCAGCCATTTTCAAGCGTTGAAGCGACATCAATAGAGAAATTCCCAAAGAACAAATTATTTGTTTGGGAACTGAGGACATTTATGTAAGTATTGCATATAAACTTCTGGAACACCCAAACAAGTTCTTGCTAATTGTTAATACCCTGTATGAACACAATCATCTATGCTAACATGTCTGTTGCATCACTTATTATTCTCTGTTTCCTCTAATGTGACGGTTGGAATGTGGCACATTTGCATGGCATTAACTTACTGCAGTAGCTAATCTGTTTGTACACAGCTTCTGATGAAAGGAAGCTGTGTGATTTTTATTTTATTTTCCTCCTTACCTCAGCAGGCAGTAAGCAGGCCCAGCAGTCCACAATGCCTCATTGAAATGCCAGACTTGAGAGGGGCAGTTGCTTTAAAAGGCTCTCTGATTACTCGCATCAATAGGACCCTATTTGTTGTGGCTCCCGCAGCAACTGCCAAAGCAGATGGGTTATAATTCAGGCCGATTTGCACTGCTTAAATCCTATAATGATTCCCCAACACTCCCAAAGGCAAACGCTAACTGCCATCTCAGAAGTCTGAATGCTTCCGTGATGGACTGACAGTAAAGAGAGCAGGTACGCGTTGACTTTGAAATCTGGCTAATTGTCAGATATGCACATCGACGCCATCCTATATCTACGCTACAGTTCTCCCTTGCGCCAAATTAAAAAAAAAAAAAAAAAAAAAAAAAAACTATAATGCAGCACTTGGAAGAGCAACTTGGTCATTTGTTTACAGGGTTCTATCATGACTATTCGATGCACTATTTTTCAAACACCAAATGTCACTTAATGGCACAGTTCACGCAAAATGAAATTCTGGACATAATTTATTCACACTCATGCCGTTGTAAACCTGTATGTTTTTCTTACTTCTGCTACACACATAAGAAGATGAATTTTGCGACCAAAATTTGAGTGTGCGCGACTGAATTTTACATCCATTAGCACATGTGCGACCAGTAAATTTGCCACACGTTAAACGTGGAAGGGGCGTGTGTCAATGAATCCGGAATGAGTGTGACAAGAATAGGGAATGGCCACTGTAAGTGGCTAATGTGTTGAGGGGGAGGGTCCTAGAGAAAATTGAGCACGCGTAAACGTCTGTGGGAAGGAGGTGGAGACAAATATCACAACCTGTTATGTGCGCCTGAGCAATGACCAATGAGCAAGCGATCTATCGACTCGTTGCCGAGCAGAGTATGCAAACAAAATGAAAGTGGAACGAAAATACACTACTCATTTATGTAGTGTATGCACCACCCTAGACGGTAAAATTGGGGCAGCGCCCCGAACCATAGACAGTAAAATAAAGCCCCGAACTTGCCAGTCGTGGGCCGATCTCGATCACTCAACACTGTTACTTGGAGATCCGGTGAAGAAATCCATTGAATTCGCCTCAGAATTAATAACATTATCGCTACGAGGTCCAGTGAGAAACATTCCGAGTTCTGTTATGAACCATAGATATCAGATCAAACGGCACTGACATGGAAACCAGGTGAAACACTTATAGAAGGCTTTCAATCCACAAATCAGCAACATTCACCATGGATTTAGGCTAATGTAGTAATTAACTCTAACCATAAATATGATAATGTGACAGAAACAGTCAAACGCTACAAGTACTACACATCTTTTTCCAGCACTTCAAAACTATAATATGTTTTTTTATTTTATTTTTTTATGTGACGACCAACACATTTTTTGTTCATCCTTCAAAGTTTTCCTTAAAACGAAAAATGGTGAGATGTTGGCAAACTCTTATTTAAACACTCTTATTTAAAAAAAAAAAAAAAAAAATTACCATTGTAAACATGTTTATTGGCTATTTTCAGTCTTTAATATAATTTTTTTTCACTCCTTTTTTAAAAAATTAATATTAAGACATTATATGTATTTGTATATATTATATGTGTATTATAATTAATATAGAGACAAAATTATGAATTATAATAACTAAAGTAAATTTCATCTACACCCTAAATTAAGTTTAGTGATTTGTCAGCCCTAGAGCTACCAGATCATTTTTTTTTTTGTAGAACTCTGGTGACGCTGCCCTCAAACTTGAGTCTGGAGCCCTGTGAACTTAAAATAAACTGCATCTTGTAATATTTGTACGTTAAGTCTATTTATTATTGCAGAATTTGTCAGTATTACCGTTATTTTGGGTGAAATTTGAATAATTACATTGCAAGCTGATTTAAGGTTTGCCCCTAAATTTTCTGTTTGCGTGCCTAAAATTTTCAGACAGGGGCTACAGCGCTCATAGTAAAATAAGTTGGTCTGGATAAGATAAGTAGTCTGGATAAAATAAGTTAGTCATTATGTGTGTTTCACAGCAGTGTTATTTCAACACTGTTTATATATTGTAATGCATTTTATTCATTTCTAATTAGTTTATTTTTTTATTATTTGTTTTAGTTTTGATATTTTTAAGTAATTTCTTAAATATTATTATAAATACTTTTTTCCAGTTTTAGTAATTCTAATTACTAACTTTTACTAAAACTTGGTTTAGTAACCTTTCTAATTAGTACATTTTTTACAACTTAAAGTTTGTATTCTAATATTTATGTTTTATTTAAACTTTGTTTCAATTTAAAAAAAAAATGTTTTTAATTGTTGTAGTTTTAGTCTAAGATAACCCTGTTCTGAACGATATGAGGGTGAGTAAATGATGACCAAATGTTAATTTTTGGGTAAGCTTTCCCTTTAAAGCTGAAATATGTCACCAAAGGGATAGTCCCGCCCCCAAACTCATCCCATTAGTTGGGCCATTGTTTTGGGCCGATTGAGATGCACACTTTTCACAGAAATCAACCTACTAATATGGCTTATGTATAGCTGTCTCTATGGGATGGGATAGAAAAGTACTTTACGATCAAAAACGTACCTTCATTGAGACCCATATGAATACTCCAGTAGCTCTGAAGACATTGTAGCTCCCTCTTCATGCCCCTCTTGCAGCGGCAATCATACAGGGGGCTATCCTGCAGCACCTCAAGGGCGGCTTGACACTCCCTGTTGGCCAGCATGGTAGTCCTGTCACGACCTACCAGGCACTGGCGCATGATGCGAAAGCGTGAGCTGCACTGTGAGTTTTGGTTGCACAGCTCACTGGCCCTCAGGCAGTCCATGGGGGCTCTCCAGCCATGAGTTCCCAGCCCTGACAAGGCAGAATGGCTGGCCATGGAAAGTACCACCTCATCTGTGGGAAGGGCATGAGTGTTATTAGACCGTGGTGTGAAATACGTTTTTCATTTATTTGTTTTATTTTTAATTACTTAATTTGGAAAAAAAACAAAACTAGTCATATTTATTCAGTTGTCGTGAAAATATTCCCAACCCTTTTTCCCCACAGTGACTGACGTTGCAAGTGGAAAATCTTAAACCCTAAGTAACCCTAAGTAAAGCGACTCCTGTTGACTCATGTCAAACACAATCCATCTTACTTTCGAAGAAAAGAAAAAAAAAAGCATGACTCTGCTCTTTTGCCATGTGCTGTTATGAAGTCATGTGATGTGGGTGTGTCTGTTGAAGAAAATCAGTTTGATGGGTCCTAGACCCTATGTAGCCCCGTACCTTTTCAGTGCTGTGCTCATTACATTCTGTTTTCCGGTTTGTATGTAAACAGTATGAGGGTAAGATATTTCGGATTTAGAATGAACCAATGTTTTTTTTTTTAAGTGTCTGCGCATTTGTTTATTTGGCACATAAGGTCTGTATTTAAGAAGAAAACATTTAAAATGTACAATATATGACAATGCAACCTGAATATGTGAATGTAAAACATCTTAGGTGTATAAAAGTTATTATATAATTGGTTTTCTATGCGCCTCCCCTTTCCGTGTGTTCAGCACCATGGACAGTTCCTCTTTAGCACGTGCACACAGTACATGCCAATCTCTGTGTTTTTCACCCTAAAAGCATCATTATCTAATTAGCACGTAAAAACGTTTACATGTTATTAGAGACAAATGCACATACAAAATTATTTGGATATTTGTCTGCGAATAGGCCTAAATTTAGCTGTAATGTATTCTAGCACAATGTGTATTACGACGGAGACGGACAACAAGCCACGGCTTTATGTAGGCTTACTTTAAAGCATAAATACAACTAATGATAATTAATGGGACACAATCTGTTGAGGATCGTTTTGCATAAGTGTTGTGGTCCTATCTTCAACACATTTTTTTAATTGCTGTTTTGGTTACAGCTGAGATGAATGTTTAATAAATTATTTACAATAGCCTCTTTATGTATGCTATTTGTATTTCTCCAGGGTACTGTTGGGTAGACCACCAATTCAAACTGAAAGAGTTTGAACAGCGTACTGTTGCTATGGTTACTTCAAGCGAAAGCGATTAAATGTTTATAAATAATTTGAATTTGGCGGAAGGTAAAAACGTAATTTTTGGATTGCTTTTTTTCTTTCATTGAAAAGTATTTAGACTATGCTTTTTATTTTGCCTAGGTTATGTATCCCGACCCCATTCCCCGATCATAATATGAACCTTGGACCAAAAAAAAAAACAAAAACAAAAAAAACATTTGTGATAGCCTATAAGTGGATAAATAAACCAACAAACAAATAAGTGGATAAATAAACAAACACACATTAATTTCACACAGCTTTTATTAATGTCTAAAGTTCACATGAATATACTATATTCGAAACAAGTATTACCGAAGCAACCTTGAAATAAATTCTGAAACATTTGTTTCAGCGTCAACATTTTCACGCTGTTAAATTGTGACGTGGTCTCAGTTCTACACATTTGGACCTGACAGCTTCCGTAACAATGCCCTGAAGTTAACGAGCAATCTACTAGTTGGGAAACGCGTTTCTGCATAATATAGCATTGCGTTGCAACATCGTGATGGCAGACACAGCCTCTCTAATGTTACACAGTTTATTTAATCTTGATCTTCTCTCTGACTGAGTTATGTTGTAGCCTATATGAGACAATAGGTATAAATGACTGCCAGCATTAAGAAGAGTTAGTTTATTCTATAAACTGTAACCGTCATATGCCTACTTTACTTAGGGCAGGCAGTTATATTACACTCCCTCAATATTATGTCTGCGTGGGTTTTCTTCATTCGTTCATTCTCACGGGTTATTACTTTTTTGCCTCTTGTGTCATTTATGAAACATTAGATGTACTTACCCAGTAAAAACAGGACGCTCAGAATATTCAGTGAAATCATGATAGATCCCATTCTAAGTACCATTGAGGTATTACGATCCCAGATTCCGATAATGTTCGCAGACAAATCCAATGGTTATTTAACGGACGTCCTTTTCAAACCTCATTTCCAACAATCAGTCGCTGGTTAAAATAGCGGCAGAATTAGTTCAAACCTTACAATTCCAGGACTTGGATATTTCCTTTTGAGACTTTTCAGAAGTAAGTGAGAAAAAAAAATACTAGTTGACGTTTATTTGATGAAACTGTTCAGCATATCCTTTCCACAAGAGCGTCGAAGCATTCCTCTTGTTTGGGAAGAAAATGTTGCACGAGCCAGCGTTTAAGTCAAAAGGTGAACAACACTTGACTAAACGAACGTTAGATAATCTTTAAAAACTTATTTCATAGATGTCATGATACAAACGACAAAACTTATAACGCCAAATAAGTCGGGTTTGTCTGTCATATGACCGGTCATTCCTGTCTCGTACAAACGCATGTTTTAAGCACGTTCAAACTGAAGTTGGTTGTTTGCGTGAACTAAAAATCTCTCCGCACTCCTGTGAGTAGCAATGAATCTTCCTCGCTGGATAGCCTCGACTAAGCTGGACAACCTTGACTTTCATCAGAAAATCCTTATGTGTCCACCAGCGTGCCTGTGGCTTTAGAACTGCCTTAGTTTTTCCGAGTCGGTGATAATGAAGAAAACAAACAGGAAAAAGGGCACTTCCTTATTTTCTGGTTTCTGTGGCGCATGCAAACGCTTTCTCCCACGAAACTGAAGTTACATCTCCGACCCTCGGGGCTCTGTCGCTCTTCGCGTCAGAGAGGACGGAATGAAAACATATCACCGCATGAATCTGACCGCTGCGCACTGGCTGAGTGCACAGGGGCATCGACGCACCACAGCACATCATATCTGAGACGACCTTGGACAACACAAAAATGACTTGTTGGCACTCTTGTTTTTTTTTTTTTTTTTTTTTTTCTCCTCCATCATTGGATTAGCTTACTTCCCTCACATTTATAATTGTCATAAAAAATAAGAATAAATTATATATATATATATATATATATATATATATATGTATGTGATATATAGAGAGAATATATATATATATATATATATATATATATATATATATATATATATACGAAATAAGAACACTTATTTCATATAATATTTAGGCCCTATATTATATATTATATAGATTGAGATTTGCTGCAAATTACATTTCCAGTGAATGTGTGCTGAAGTAGTGGCAGTGTAATGGGGACGGACTAGTCGTCACAGGGGCATATTATTGACATATTTTATTAAGGGGTTAAACATCAAAATTACAATATCATCATATTTTTGATAATGAAAAAATTAACCACAATCACTATTTTACATCTCGGATTAAAGCAAGTTATCAGATTTTTAGGGTAGGTTGTAACAAAGTGTTGATTAAATAATGTTTAATTATATTTTAATTATACATTTGTTCACCAAAACAATTATACTGTTGTATAACTTTTTGTTGTCTCAAGAAGTGGTCTTATTTCATACCTGTTTAAAAATATGTTGCTATAAACCTTAATACACATTATTTGGCAGGTTTCTAATGTGACAACTAACCTCTATTTATATCATGTGAGGTTGAGGTTGAGGAGATGAGGAAGATCTACTGAACAGACAATTGAAAAAAAGAAAAAGCTTAAATACAAATAAAACAATTAACGAAATAAACAACAGTTGTGCATGATAATGAAATTAACAAGAAAGAAACTAATGCAAACCCAGAAAACAGGCCGGTTGCATTTGCACATCTGTTAAATATATATATATATATATATATATATATATATATATATATATATATATATATATATATATATATACTGTATATGTGTGTATGTATATGTGTGTGTGTGTGTTTATGTACATATATGTATATATATATATATATATATATATATATGTGTGTATGTATATGTGTGTGTGTGTGTGTGTATGTATATACAGTATATGTATATATATACAATATCAGGTCCAATATCAGGTTGGCCCCCTTTTTTAGAACATTACCTAATTCTTCATGGCGTATAAGTTCAACAAGGTGCTGGAAACATTCCTCAGAGATTTTGGTGAGCCTGTGTGAATTTTAGCCTCAGTTTCCTGTTCTTATTTGTCACCAGTGTGTTCTTCTGCTGCTGTAGCTCATCTGCATCAAGGTTCGACATGTTGTGCCTTCAGAGACGCTCTTCTGCAGACCTCGGTCGTAACAAGTTGTTTTATGAGTTACTGTTGATTATCAACTGGAGTCTGGCCATTCTCCTCTGACCTCTGGCATCAACAACATATTTACCCACAGAACTGCTGTGGCTCACTGGATATTTTCTCTTTTTCAGAACATTCTCTGTAAACCCTAGAAATGGTTGAGTGTAAAAATCCCAGTAGATCAGCAGTTCGTCTCGAACAACGTCAGCAGATCGCCTCTGATCGACCATGTCTTGTCTACAAAGTAAAGTCCCCCTGTGGTGAAAATCAAACTTTTAATGTTGTTTATGTGGTATAGTTAATATGCTTTAAGACAAGGGGGAAAAAGGGAGAGTGGCAAAATAAAAGGCTGGACGAGGATCAATATTGGTCCAGCGTTAGCTCGCTGGCGCCACTCATCCTAGTGTATCCGTGACAGATTTTATGACAGTAGTACGTAGAAGACAATACTGTTTCCCAACTGTAGGGGGACCCCAAGAGCAAAATTTCAAAAGTAACATAATGCTGCTTTAAAAGCATTGAATTGCCACCATGTGATTGGCTGATTAGTTATTTTCTTTAATGAGCAGTTGAACAGGTGTATCTAATAAAGTGGCTGGTAAGTGTCTATTGGAATATAATTTGACACAGAGCAACTAATCCCTTATATAGCAAATAAATAACAAATAAAAATCTTCAAAAATGTCACACAAGTAGACGCTTCAGAGTGACCCTATATATATTTATTCATGATTGATTGATCTATTTGTTACTTCATTGACCTAAAAAAAACTAGCTTATGTTTGAACAAATCTATTTGTATGTCTAAATGAAATCAAGAAGAAAATTATTTATAAAATAGTGTGTCTAAATGAGTTGACTTAATCAACGATATATACAGAGATAGCTACATTTTGAATGTAAATCTGTAAATGCACATTCCCTGTCGTAAACAAACTGTTTAATATGAAGCATAAAGGCATTACATTCAGAAACTTAATCATATATATTACTCCAAGCACATGCTAATTCATCTCCAAATTCCTCTGGAAACAAAAAAGAAGTTATAGTAATGCATTTATAGTCCCTCTTACATAAATGACCATCTTGTGTATAAACTGACAACACATTCCATTACATCGTCAAATATAGCTCTGAATAATATAAATAATTGAAGTAAGCACTGACATTTGTGCAAATGGCTTGTTTCAAAAGAGAAATTGGCTTTAACAGGACAGTTTTCTGTCTGGTAAAGGCGTTTTCAAGCGTTTCAAGTAGCTTGATATTTGACCCGTCATCGGTTCTATTGCTCTGCAATTCGGAATGATACAGTTATAGCTTTTTTGAAATCGACAGTCAGGAAAGAGAAACATATGGCTACTTTGTCAACATGTCATCGTGCAGGTTTTCCCCCTAAGCCTTTTCAAAGTAAAGAGAGGAAACAGGCAGTCGACATAAAAGACGACGGTCCCTCTTAGCGAGCAGAAAGCAGCCTTTGACAAGCCCATTATGAGAAAGAAAATAATTGTCTCGCTTCTCGTTGCACAGAACCCTTCAAGGTCTTTCAGAATCCTGCACAAAGCCGAGACGTTTTGATGTAGTTATCTAATGCAGTCATCAGTAATGTACATTTCATCCTATCTGCTCTGTTTGCTCCAGCGGTGCTTAAAAAGGGGCCGCTGCATACCGATCTATTCCTCTCACCTTAGTGCAAGCGTCTGTAAAACACTTCGAATGAGTTTACTCTAATGGGAAACGGCTGTTTTGTGCTTTAAGCGATAGTGTAGGATTTCCTGCTTTCTAACAGCTAAATGCTGATTGCAGATTTGTTGTCTTCCAGTCCTATCAATATTTATGATATACAGTAGCTCGATGTTCTGTGTAAAAACTGATGGAGGTATTCAAATCAGCCTGAACGAAGCAGGCTTTTACTGCAGAGAGAGGAGGATAGAATATCATTATCCCGGCAGGCAGTTGTGCTGTTGTCATTTATGTGCATTTGATATTTTTTGGCTTGTCTCTCAATCTCCCCATCAGCATTCGCTCTGCAGGATCATACTGGCACACATAGTGGTCTGGTCTCATCATTCCGCTATCCTGAAAATGAGTAACTGGCCGTGTTTTGGTCACTATTATCTGATGCAATAATCATGTCCCGTTTTTATATTTCACACGCATGAGCCACCATCTTTGCCATTGTAGATTATGCGAACTGCAGCCGATCTATGTGCTCAAAATGCGAGATTCTCAGTGAGTCATTTGAATCCATGTTGTGTATTTTTAATGATGTCTTCACTGTGTTTTGCTAAAACCTCATCTGAGTTCCGGCTGAAATGGAGAGCGTAATTAAATCTATGGGCTGTAGGCGACTTGCTTTTGTTTGTTTGTACGTCATAGATAAGAATACAAAAAGTCGGATTAGCCGCTCTTTATTACCACACATCTGTGCGTCAGCCATATTGGAAAGGTTAAGGGCCGCCTGTGAAGTGTGAACAGATGAGTGTGAATCGACAGATGCCGTCTGCAAAAGGAAGTTATCTGTTCTGCATTTGCAAAGGTCAATGACAAATAAGTAACAACAAAGATGATAAAGGGAAAAAAATAAGACACTTTTTTTGTAGTCATGTTGGTTTCCTTTGTTTTTGAAAAACTTTTAAATCGAAAAAGGTCATGTGGTGCAACCATCAATGAAAACTATTCATATATTCACCTTGTACACGTGAGTGAACAAAATTAAATCATTTTTTTTTTCCAAAATGAGAAAGAAATTAAATATATAAAAGTTTATTTTATAATGAATCTTTAATTCATAATTATTATTTTATATACGTAATTCATAAGTATCTAGTTTTAGGGATTTAGACCACATGGCAATTTTTAACCCTAACAAAACTTGTCTTCTCACAAAAAAGCCACATTTTCTGACACTTTTACTTTGACGCAGTCACAAGGGTCTGTGGGGGTCTTCTCTATGATGTCATTTATTGTTTTATAATTTTTTTACTTCCATATTTGTGTGTTGATTTGGTGGATAAAAGACTTTTTAAAAAATAAATAAATATAGTATTTACTAACATATCATCCTGTATGCCCATGGCAACAAAAATGAAATAAATAACAATAATATAATAAAATATAACACAAATCACCTTAGTTTACATTAAAATAAGAATAATCAAAACCATTGAAATGAAATACAATGATGTGATGGGTCAATCAGGGAAAAGTATATGGTAATTTTATTCATTTTTACTTGCAAAATAACTACACATTTGATATTTGACATATTTTACACATGTATTTTCATATTAAACAATTTATATTTTTTTATGGTAAAGTAACTTACAGCTTACTAAAAACAGGTTTTATTGCAGTATTTTTACAGTATGTTTCTGTAATCACAGAACATTTTTACTGTGTATATTAATGAGTTGTTTGTACAGTATATATATATATATATATATATATATATATATATATATACTGTATATATACAAACAAACAATTCATATCATATTAAACACTCTTACCCAACCTTCTCAGCTCCCAAGAATCTGCGTGGGTTTGTTTGCTCAAACCTCATGCCCATAGACTGCATGACAAGGTTTTTCAATAGCAGCAAAATCAATGGCATATTTAAACATCACCCAGCGATCACACAGCAACCAACACAGTGCTTGCCCGAGCTTCCAATCTGAAAGCACTGACCTTGTCATCAGCTGAGACAAAGGTGACTTTAAAGTGAAAAGAAAAAGCACACTCCACCTCCTAATCTGTCATAAGCGATGTGGCGATGTTTGTGATGATGGGAAAGGAAACAATGTGACAGACTTTCCTAGTGGAAAACTCTGTCCACAGAGACTGTCCACATTGTTCACATGTCAGTGGGGTGGGACAGGCTGTTTGTACGCTAATGAGAAACAACTCTCTTTTTTCTTACCTCCATTTGACAGCATTATGAATTCTTACATAATTCTGCAGTCTATGTTCTATATTTTAAGATTGAGTCCAATGTCTGCAGGTTCTGTCCCAAATGCAGCTTGACAAGCCTAGACAAAATCCTATATATATATATATATAAATATATATATATATATATATTAAAACAAATAGTTTGCATATTTTTTGACAGGCTTTTATGGCACATACATAATCCAAATATGGAGAATATGGAGCTCAGTTTTATTCAGAGGCCTAAACTGAGCAAAACAATATGCAGTTTGGTGCAGTTGCTTATATTATTATATGGTCAAAAGTAAGATGAAATTCTGGTGGTTTTTATATAGAGTTGTCGATAGCTCTCTAGTAAGATTATATTTATGATAGTTCTTTGATCAAAGCTCTGCAATCAGATGATAGAAGGCTTGGAAAAGATGTACAACATGTTTTGAAGCAAAATTTTGATTCTTAAAAACATAGAAGCTCTTTTTGCAGGGATCACCTCATTGATAATTTAAAAGTAGACACTTAAATGTTTAGATATATTGATCATGTCTGTGTGACAAGTATTCGCTGAGTTATGCTTCAGTTTAGAGACGTGCTCCAGAAAAAAAGTTTCACAAAGACGGTTTGTTTTCTTAATTTTACAAAAGCAAAAAAATGTTTTGTTTTGATTGTAAAAGGTATACTTTTGTATGTGTCCTCTTACAGTTTCAAAATATGTTTTACTTTTATCTGTATGACCATAAATGACAGAGTATTTTGAAATGATTTTTATGTAGTGTCAGGGAGGTTTAGGCCCATTGACACCAAAAACAATGACCAAAAGCGTAACTGTAACAATAACTAGATTAGAGTCCACTCAATCGCATGTTAACACTTTATTAATATTTATTATAAGTGCATGGTGTTGTTATCCATGTCATTATCGTCATTGTCTTCATTAGCACACGATATTGTGCTTTCTTGTCATTATATATCGGTTATTATTAGCGCACAATGACGTGCTTCCGTGGTGTTGTGTTGTCGTTTTATATATATATATATATATATATATATATATATTGTTTATTATTAGCGCACAATAACATGCTTCCGTGCACTCTTAGAAGAAAAGGTTCTATATAGGACCTTAAAAGGTTCTATCAGAGCTACGTATTTGGAAACCGTAAAAGGTACTATACAGAACCCTTTTTTTAAGGGTTCAATAATAGGAAAAAGGTTCTTTATGGAACCTTTTGGGTTCATTCATTATCATTTGTTTTGTCCTTTTCGGATTAAATATTTAATATTATTCACAAACATCAAGACCCTAAAATGTATTTATGAATGCATGTGAATGGATTCAAAATTCAAGATTAGAGGGGTTAGAAAATTGATATATTTATATCAATTTATGTAATTAATCAATACTGTATCACACAAAGAGTGCCATTTCAGTTTTTCTCCTCCAAAAATCAGCATGATTAAAATGTTTATTAAATAAGATACAACATTGAACATCTCAATGTTTATACAACATTGAGAACATAAAAAAAAATATTGTTTTTCAAACAAAATACATAAAAAAGTACACTTTGTCCCTTTAAGTAATTTTCAGTGGTACACTGCTTCAGGTAAATTGATTGCTGAACAACTGCTGTTTATGTGTGCATGTGAGTGTGTGTGTGTGTGAGAGAGAGGGATAGAGAGGTTTCTGCGGCTCCGTGGGGAGTTTTGCACTGTAGAGGCTGAGGTTTATAGGTCAAAGATGATTAAAGTTTGGAATGCCCCATACCGTTCTGCAAGTAAGTTCTGATGAAAGATCAGAGCAGAGAGGAAAAGGAAAAGCATGGCTGGGATTGCAGGGATGCAGTATTGAAAAAGCCAGAGTAATTTAAGCCTCTGAAAGGGTTCATGTCAAGTTTTGTATGTATGTTTTTAATGTAATCTTTTCCCTTTAATAGATCGGTCAGTTCAAGAATAATTTAAGCAACTTTACATAATATTATTTATGAAATAAAGTAAATAATTGAAATAATTAAATGAGCCGTTTAATGTCTGTCTACCCTTAAATTGTTCATCTGGTTGAGGTTGATTTAGGATTTGAAAAGTAATAGTAATAAGTAATGCAATTCTTTTTAGAGAGATTAATTAGTAATCTGATTACTCTGTTGAAGATGTAATTAGTAGCTAGATAATTTACCCAACACTGACTGTGACACAGTCCAACACTATCTCACGACCAAATCGTACGAATTTGACGCATGATTAAAAAGTGTCTAATTCGTACGACCTCACTCGTACTAATTCGTACGATTTGTCTAAACCCACGTGATGGTTAGGTTTAGGGGCGGGGTCAGGGGTAGGTCATTCGTACGAATTCATACGAATTGGCCAGTTCGTAAAATATGTACGATTTAGCAAAATCGTATTAATTCGTACGAGTGAGGTCGTATGAATTGTTACGAATTAGCCACTTTTTAATCATTCGTCGAATTCGTACGACTTGGTCGTGAGATCGGGTTGCACAGTCTCATCCCAAGAAGTCATATAACTGACGTCTTGGGACGTACGTCAACATCCACCTTTTTTAGGGTACCCTTAAACGTCGGTTACATGACGATCCCGGACCGTAATACAACTGACACTTTATTGGAAACGCCATATTGGAAAATCTTGATAAATACAAAATACAAATGTTCAGAAAGGATACAGAGATGGTATGATGTGTTGTGTCAGATCATGGCCGAGACGTCAAATTCCACTCGGCGCAGCCCGTTAACAGCTGTCAATTAAAGTTAACCGCCTTTATTTGTCATACATTTTAAATCTAAATACGATCTAAACTAACGAGTTAGAAAAAACATTCACCCCCTTCACAGTTGTCAGGCACTCGGAACCTATCGAAAAATACAATAAAAGTCCATGGGACCGACCTGTAAAAGCATGAATTTATGCTGTGAAAACAGACATTTTAACATGGGATCTATGGATTTTTGCTCCCTTTTGGGACCTCCCTCTAGCGGATTTTAGATGTATTGCAGTTTTTCGCACTTCCAGTTAGGCTTCATTTTTCAGATTAGGATGTTGCTGCTTGATTAAAACATAGCCTAACTGCTGAAGCTGCCAAAACGTTTTTCCCGCTTGACGTTGCAGTGTTACAACTTGGAGCTCTCGGAAAGTTTGGAGTTTTCAAATTATAATAATAATATAACCTTTATTTTATAAAGCACCTTTAAAAGCAGCTTCTAAAAGCAAACACATCAAACACATCAACAAGTGAATGCAAGTTTTAAAATGAATGTCTTAAGTTGACCTTTAAAAATGGCATAATACTAGGCTTCCCTAAGTTCAAGAGGCAGATAATTCCAAAGGACAGCTCCATAGAAAGAAAAAAACCTCGTCACCCATAGACTTTAAGTGAGTTTTAGGAACAACTGTGAGGAGCGCAATTTGCGATTCGGAGTGTAGAGGTGTAACAGTTCAGCAGCTACTGTAGATAATTTGGAGCCAGACCCTGCAAAGATTTGTAAGTGAGCATCATAATCTTAAAATCGACACGGAACCTAACTGGGAGCCAATGTAAGGATTCCAAAACCGGAGTGATATTGCATATTCTGGACCCATTAAGATAAGCTTGAGTAGAGAAGATTTAGAGACGACGGTTAAAAGGGCGTTACAATAGTCAATCCTGTGAGACGACGAAGGGATTTATCAGCTTTTCAGCCACAGGAAAAGTTAACATTAGCCACAATCTAGCGATGTTTCGAAGATGGAAAAAATACGTTTTAACAGTACTCTGAATGAAAAACACATGAAAGATTAGCATCAAAAACAACTCAAAGGATCCTCATTTTACTCTGGATACACAAAACAGAGCCATCAAGAGTCAAAGACAGAGAACCAACTTTTGAAGTTTGATGACGAAAACTAATGAGCATAACTTCAGTTTAATCACTGTTCAAACACCATAGACATATACACTAGACCTCACCTTGGCTACGGCAGTTCATTGGAACGAATGCGTCAATAGAGCCGCCATCTTGAAACAGGGGAGCCCCTCCACTTTAATGCATCAGTGTCAATGTAGTAGACACAGGTCTAACAAAAATAAAATCACCATAAATCATCATGAATGCGATTTTTCTTGTTTTTTTTTTTTTTTTTGGTTCGTTCCAACGGTCAGACATGTATTTATCATTGATTCCAGAAAGAAAAACATTTTTTTTTTTTTTTAAAAAACAGTCTTCCTTGTTCAGATTTCATCCGTGAACATCATACACTGCACAAAAGTCCGCCACCATCAATGAATTCGAAGTAAAGGCAGAGATAGCAGCGTTACCTATATACTTCCTATGACAAGACCCCTGTTCCAAGATGGCGGCGGTTTTGACGCATGCTTAGAACCCCAAGGTGAGGTCTAGTGTAGGCCTATATGTCTATGTTCAAACACAAGAAATCATTACTCATCCAGGTTTTTATTTCAGTAATACAACCAGAAAGAAAAGCAACGTCGGAGTGCTCATCTGGTTATATAATTCTGTGTATGGTCGGCATGCAAATGATAATGGAGGCCGTGCGATCTCAAGAGATAGCCAAGTGGTGATAGATATATGTTGAAATGTAAAGGTGAATGCTTTTTACAAGAATGCTTTTTACAAGTCAGAATCTCTGATAAACTCACCTTTAAACCAACACTACTCGATCTCTTGTTTCATTAAAAAAACAGACTTTTTTTTTTTTTTGTAAATGGGTAATGGACAAATTGGTATTTGGTAACAAGCGACAACTACAACAGCTACTGTAGGAAATTGGTTTCTGGAAAACAATCAGTGTAGCTTCTTTTAAAAAAAAAATATTTGTCTTCGGAATGTCATGACTGACCAATCAGAATCAAGTATTCCAGTGAGCCGTGTAATAAGTGTTGAGCCAGCTTCACATACTCGGATCAATAACATAAAAGACAATTACCATGCAAATAGCAAAAGGCCTTTGAACTTGATACGTTACTTAATTAGAAATGGCCAACGATAGCACTGTTACATGTTTCTCCAAGCATGACAAGAACTCAAACTCACTGTCTTTGCTCTTTAATTAACGTTAAGCCAATTTAAATAGCCTTTCCCAGAGGACGACGACTCCTGCTGATGATTCAGCAGTTAGCATTCATCCTCTCCTCTGATATGTGTCTTGTCATAATATCCTTGATTGCAATAAACAAAAAATCAGGATGATATTGTTGATTTTTGGGCAGCATATGGTGGGACACTGCTGAATATCCTCACCTAATGCACAGCTTGAAAACTTGAGACACTTTGCTGTCTCATTAGCAGCAATCTCAGAGTTTATGTTGTTTGTGATGTCGTGAGAGACTTTACACTGAGATTACATCATATAATGCATCAAATAATATCCTAAAGGAATTCTGGCAGATGTGCTAATTGCTTTATACATACAGGCTTTATTTAGGTAACCTTTCAAATAAATATAATAGTTTGTTGGTACAAACAACGAAAAACAAAATAATGAACATACAGTAAGGTAGACCATTGAAATCTCATTTGTTATTTTCTATGAATTTAAAAACAGGGACAATACTTTTTGGACAATTAATTTTAATTATTATTATACTATTGTTATAATTAATGATTATTTTGATGCCAGTTTTAAAACTGCTTTTAATACAGTTCACCAAAAATAACTCTGAGAAATAATAAATATGAACCTTTGCAAATAGCAAACATATCAAAGCAGTGTATATATATATATATATATATATATATGTGTGTAATTATAAATATGAATTTAACACAGTATTTTTTTTATTTTTTACATTTTCAAATTCAGATTGTCAGTTTACTGTTCCCAGTAAATACAATGTTTGTAACGTTTCAAATGTTATTTTATTTTTGTGCTTTTGGAAATTTCATATTTACTATCCATAATTAAGCTTGTTTTCTTTCTTTTTTTTTAGCGTTTTAGGCTTAGTTTGAGCGCAAAATATGTGATTTATGCAAATGCAATTGTTGCAAGTGTATTTGTTTAGTTGGTCATTGTTTTATTATGCATACTTTCACCCATGTAGTAAAATATGTGGGAATTACAGCATTGTGAACATTTACAATTTTGTGCAAAACAATCTTGTACACTGTTCAGGTCCTCTTACAGGTATATACAAACATATAGTACACTGTAAAAAAAATATGATCATTAAGTTATGATACAGGATTCAACCCATTAATGTAATTTAAGTTGAAATGACTTAAACAAAGTTGATTGAACTTAAAAATTTAAGGCAGCAACTTATTTTTTTATTTTATTTTATTTTTTACAGTGTATAACTTGAATTTATCATGAATGAATAACATTACCTTGAACTCGAAAACAGTGTCTTTTTTGATAATTGATAATAGCAGTGCTCTTGTCTGGGTTAAGTTCTTCATGTAATCGAGTTGCAGTGTCCCTTTTGGTTGGGCTTATTTTCTGTAAAATGGGGACATTTCTCGGGACAGCCAGGACACCAAAAACTAGGACTGTCCCCGAAGAACATGGACGTCTGGTCACTGTTCTTCATTGACACGAAATGTTTTAAATTTGTATGCTAAATAGACTATTTTGTACTTAGCGCAACAAGCTAACACCACATTATTTTTGAGCCAAGCATGTCTGTGATCCATTTCTGTAAATATCCTGTCTTAAAAGTCAATGCTCTATGTACAGTAGTTATATAGCAATGCAGCCCTTTGGTTTAGATCAGAAAAATAGTGATGTCCCATCTCTGTTTTTATTTCATGAACAGCTTCCTCTCAAACACAACTTCTTTATTTCATCCCCTCCGCTATAGCTTTATCAGAACAGCGAAAATAACACTTATGTCTAGAGTTGCAGATGCTTCCATTTTCCAAACCTAGATATTTTTGGAGGGGATGTATTTTTAAACCTGACCTTGTCGCCTCAACACTTCTAAAACTGGGTCTCTTCACCAAAACACTCACTCAAAACAAAAATTCTTGCTCTCCCAGTCAGGAAATACACAAAGAGGTACAATATCTTCTCTCTAAGCCTCCAGTCCCAACCTATTCTTATAAATATCCCCTTCAAGCTTGTGTTGACGTCCCCCCAGAGTCTCAGAGTTCTCCATCTACACACCCTGCCTACACCCTGCTTTTCGCTGCCAGCGCGCGCATCTTTAAGTTAAGGACAAGCATAAAGTGAGCCATAATAACTGCAATTTCCCTTGCACAAAATGTTCTTTTCCACGACTGCTGCAAGCACTATTTCACTTGTCAGGCGGTCTGATATCTTCCAGCAATTCTTTCAGAATCCTGTTGCCAAAGCTGAGCAGAGAAAAGGAGCCGAGGGACTGTGGGAAATATGAGCTGGGTACAATGATGGGGTTGATCCGTGGCTCAGAAGATATAGAACTCGATAGAAAAGTTCTAATTAAAATGCATTTCAGCACATTTGCCGTATAGCGAGTAAGGTTTAATTTAATTTAACTCATTTCCCAGTGAGAAAGTAAGATAAAAATAATTAGGTTTTTTTTTTCATTCTTTCTTTTTTTTTTTTTTAAATATACATTTTTACATTTAATTATGCATATCAGTTGCTCGTTTTATGCCTATAATCAATAATGCAGCAATGGAAATGGATTAAAAAAAATAAAGTTATAATGTTCTCACACACACACACACACACACACACACAAAATATATTTATTTATTGTTATTGTTTATATATTATGTGTTAGTTAATATGGAATCCCGGGTCTTGCCACAGTTGAGTATAAAAATATAATTTTGTAATTATGAGAAACTTTCTTATTATGACTTAGTTTCTCATTCATTGTATTGAGAAAGTTTCTCATAATAATGACTTAGTATCTCATAATAATGAGAAACTTTCTCATAATAATGACTTTACATCTCGTAATAATGAGAAACTTTTTCCTCATTGTTAAGAGAAAGTATCTCATTATCATGACTTACAGAATTATATTTTTTACTGGCGGAAACAGGCTTCCATAAGTTAAGTTGTTGTTTAGTTAGTTTTGTTTGTTTGTTTGTTACTAAAGTAATACATTTATTTATTTATACATTTCAAAGAATTGGGAAATTTAATTTAAAATTGTATGTTTGTTTTTAATATAAGTTTTTATGCTATTTTGATCTCTTTGATAATTAAATGATATCTTAATTTTTAACAAAAAAACAACAATAACAAAAAGTTTTGATGTAATAAGCGTACAGAATGTGACAAGATCTGCCCTCAAGTTACTTAGGACAGTGGCCATTTCTCTTAGATAAAAATGAATTCAAACAATATCTTTAGAATGGCCCTGAGGGGTCGTCCTCTGCTGTCTGCGAGACTGTCCTCTGCTCACCCTTATGCCTTGAACAAACATTGTATTTCATTGAGCTGATGTATGGAAGTTTCTGTAAAATGATGACCATGAACAACCAATCAATTGTAACAACATTACGCTGAGGTTATACTGGAATTCTCTCTCTCTCTCTCTCTCTCTCTCTCTCTATATATATATATATATATGTATGTATATATGTATATGTGTGTGTATGTGTATGTATGCATATATATGTGTATACATATATATTTTTTTTCCCCTTTTATTTTTTAATTATTTTTTTATTCTTTTCTTTCATTTCTTTGAGTTGGAAGATATTCTTTGAAAGAAGAATTGAGTATTTTAAGTCGATCATGTAAAATAAAATGTAATTAAAAGTCAAAGTCTCTCTCTCTCTCTCTCTCTCTCTCTCTCTCTCTCTATCTCTCTCTATCTCTCTCTCTCTCTCTCTCTCTCTCTCTCTCTCTCTCTCTCTCTCTCTCTCTCTTCCTTCTTGTTCCAAGGACTATCTTTTTCCTTAAACGCATCTGTCTGGATAGATACTACTTCTTGTCTTTTAGTCTACACAAGAAGTAGACCTGTATTAGCATGAGCCATTACAAAGACACTCTCCAAGTCAGTTGTACAGGTAACATGCAATGAAAGGCTTTGGGAAGACTTGTCATTGTGGTGGAGATACAGCGGAGATTAGAGAGCATTTTAGAGGACAAAAATTTGGATACAATAACTATTGGATAAGAAATTTATACTGAAACAAAAATATTATAAATATGTTCAGACATTTTTTTTCCTTAACCAGTACCTTTAGATATAAAAATAAAAATAACTGTCTAAAAATAATTCTTTAATCTCATGATTTCTAGCATTGTGAATGTTAAAATTAAAAAGTAATATTATTTTTGTATTTTACTAATAATAATTTATTAAAAATGGTTGTTGTTATTATTCATATAAATACATAATCAAAATGTGTAATACTGTTTTGCCCTGGATCCCAGTTTAAAAAAAAAAAAAACTCCACTGCCATAATCATAATAATAATACCGTCACTGACATATCGATGACCTCAAAACTAACATGCATGAACCACAACTCCTATTATGGGATCTTTGAATGGATGTTTGAGAGAAAATGCTTAATTTTCATGTTCTCTTTTTGTCTTCTTCGGCCACACAAACACATAGTCTGCAATTGATGACTGCATTTATTTAAAAAGACAACCACAGTGCACATTAAAGGTTTAGGTCACCCTGGTTCTTTAATGGCCTTATAGCTGGAGTAGCCTGACCTGCTATAGTCGGCCAAACTATGAGAGGTGAATCTTTGGTTGAGTACTTTGCACACATTTTCATCATTATAGTCTATTAGACTGAGCAGAGTAGACTCTCCATGAGAGCTTGAAAAATGTAATCTGTGAGATGTTTTCATCGCTCTAGTCAGTCCCAAGCATGCCAAGATTCATTACACTCTTTTTTCAATATCCTTTCCTGCACATAATGAACTCTTTGCAGTGGACCTTGGTAAAGATGCTACCAAAAGATGAACTATTGAACTGCATTTGGTACGTCATGATTTCATGGAACAAATGGCTATGGAGTCAAACAGCCCTCAGAAATTCATAGTAAAGCCTTTGAAGATGGAGCCAACATTAAAGCCATGGCTATTATTCATAGGCACATTGCTATATTGCTATGATCATTTCTTAGTAATGGGAGGGAGACAGGAAGAAGCTAAGGGGAGTCCGGTCAAAATCAATGTGCCTGACACTGTACAGTAACTGTCCATTGTCCAGTTTAGGCTTAATTGCTGAAACCCTCAGGACTCAAATCACAGCTTAATACAGTTCAAATGGCTCATAAATGTCCATCGGTAATGAAACGAGATTCATTTCTTTCATTAGCTTACCTCCATGCTAATATAGTCTAGCACTCTTCAGTATCCAATAAGACTAAAATGATCCTTATAAGAGTCGCTAGGGCAGTTTGATCTGACATATAGGAGTGATTTTGTTTGCCTTAAAACCCTATTAAATAAAAAATGAGACTTGTAGCTTCTAGTCCATGTCTTTTTGCTATTCTCCAATAAAGGTAGCAAAATCCACTTTTAGCAAATAAGCACATTTACAATATTTCACTTGGAGCAAATAATATTGATGACTAGGGCACTACACAGATTTTTTTTTTTCCCCAATCAAATCCTCTCAAGATTATGAATGAGTTCCTAAATCCAAAACAAGGATTTAGCGTATAGCCCTTGCTTTAAATTCATTGTCTAGTTCTAAAAAGCAATGCGATGTGTATATGGCTTTCTCTAAGTATTACACATGTCATTATGGCAAATTATGGTTTAGGCCCTATAGTCACTTTGATATCTCCCACCCCAACTTCCTGTTTCAATAGGAAGTATGTCGACATAGGACAGAAAATTGTGGTTTTTCTTCCTGATATAGCTTGTTTTCATATGACGTCACGCCACTCCGTTGCCATGGCGCGAAATACAAATGGAGGGCAGGAAGTGATTTGCTGTATTTAGAAAGCACTATAACAAACTCAAAATGCCTGTGTTTTGAGTCATTTATAGTTACTTGAATCGATCAAACCACAAGGAGTTTTTATCGTGTACCAAAAGTTGTTGTTCATAAGGGCGGGAAATGCAAGAAATTGATCGAAAAACTCTGGAAAAACGGCTTGCAAACCTACGTCTGCGGTCGGGAGGGGCCGAATGGGAAAGTGTGTGTGTGTGTAACATAAATGATCACTTCGTCAAAGGTGAGTTAATACAACTTAAGTGACTGTGTAACGTGTAACATTTCCGAACTTTGTAAAGTCAAAGTATGTCTGTAAGACGAGGTAGTTGCTGATATCCACAGCCTCGATGGCAAGAAAATATTTCAATTCAGTTGAAAAATCGCTCCTCTTAATAACGTAAGGATCACGTCCAACATATGTTTGATTTTTTGTTTATTTCTTTTTCTTGTCATAGCGTGTAAAGTAGTTCAGTACGGACTTTCCTCCATCTCGTCCATTGCGCTCTTCACTCCCTGCCGCACGTCATCATAATCACGTGACTGAAACCTAGCTATTGGCCACTTCATGATATTGTAACATGGAGTTTGTGGGAACTTCTACTTTGTGAAAAAGGTATACTGGTGTGCAAAACACATGTATGTTAACAAGTAAAGGTGTGCGGCCACATTAGCGAAACTTCATAGGCAAAAAGGTCTATTATTGTACATACTCAATAGTATGAATAACAGCTCACACAAGTCACTTTCAAACCAAGTGGTTTTCTTTGGTCAACATGGCAGATCCACCTGACTAACTTGAATCCGCTGCGAAATCTGCTTGGGGGAAATATTTTGCCCTCACACACAAATTTGTAGATTCCTGTTGTAATGACTGGATTTCACCCATGCAAACAATGTTGAATGACACCGCTGGTAATTTCCAAATAATAACTACTTTTTCATGGTCCGTGCTCCTTGCTTTTACATTTTATAGATTCAACCGTGTCTCCTGTTGTGATTGTGCCCGTTTCCCATTTTAGGAGCTCTGAAATGGACTGAAACTGAAAAATGTGTGCTCATTTAAAAAAACAGCAGGATGCTCGCATTTCTGTGGACTAAGTGTTGGGTGTAAAGCACAATTAGCGTAGCCATATGTAAACGCAACGGTTGTCCTAGCTGCTGTGAGCCAATCATCGAGTGTCATGTACTGCCCAGGAAATAATGGTGTCCCAGTTGAGCTCTTTTGCATTAGGCCTACATAATCATACACATCTACCATTACAAGACTAAAATTGAAAGTTAGTAGGGTGGTTATTTAACAACTTTTCCGGATGTTGTGGAATATCAGCATTAGGGTCACAACATAAAAGCAATGTCTTCAGGGCACTGGTTCAGCTGCACAATGAATTTGTCGCATTGTGTATAATGAGGATATCATTAACCGAGACATAATATAGGACACAAAGGCACAGTGAGATGATTTACAAGCCCACTTTGCAGCTCTGGTTCTCTGTAAAGTGGTCTCACATGCTGTACATTTTTTATGAAATAATGGCCGACTCCAGTTGTTTTTATAAAGCTGCACTGCAGACAAATGCTTGTTTTGTTCTTTACCTCGCATGGGTAAAAAGGCTACTGGAGGTCTTCAGATGTTCGATTATTAAAGATAGCATCATCATTTTCTCGAGCGCGAAAGGTGATGAAGGCTGTTAATTAGTGTGAAAGCTTAATGGGAGTGGAACTCTTCACAAATGATGTTTCACTATTATGGGGAACCTTGGAAGCATTGTTGCATCTGAGCCCTTTTTCAATGCACAATGATTCCCCCCACACTTCATCCCTTTTTTTTTTAGAGATATATAGTAATTATGTTGAATAGGCTGATGGATGTTTTCACATTGTATTTGTTCAGAATGAATCTGGGTATGAGGTGTGTGCCTGTTTACTTACTGAGATGTTGATTAATGTGATTTGGTGGAGAAATATCGTCCTGCATAATCGTTCATCTGTGAAATGACTAATTATCTTTTGTAATTACAGAACTTCATACTCAAAGTCGGCTAGGTTTATAATGTAATTGTGTGTCAAAAGTTTTCGTGTCATCACCCCAGAAAATGTAGGGGCGTGTTTCGAGCTATTGTGGCACTTTTGTGTTTTTATTTCAGCACAAACATCTGTGTCTTATTCACTAACCAACCACAATCCTGTTTAACTATCTGTGCTGGTACTGTATATGCCTCCCTTTTATATGAATTAGGCTACAGTACATATTTTTGATATTAACAAAACTCTGTGAAAGCGCTGTTTAATGTTGTGCTAGTTGGAAAGCTTGTTGGAAAGGTAGGACACAGTCTTAGTGAATTCACCCCTATGAATATTCAGGTTCTTCAGTCAAACTTAATCAGCATCATCTATGGATTGCAACAAAAAATTATTCCACTCTGGTCTCTCATTTTCTTTAAAAATGTGAGGCACTTACAATATACTGTAAGTAGTAGGACCAATATGTAAATATATTTTATTTATTTATTTTTATTTTTATTTTATTTTAGGGTAAAGAATTTCCTTTTAGCCTTATTTTTGTTTGTTTATTTGTTTTCAGTTAACATTTTGATTTTTTTTAAGTTTGTGTATATTTTTCTAATAATTGTATTTATTTCAACTTAATTTCAATCAACAAAAAATATTCTTTTAGTTTTGGTTTTAGTTGACAATAACAGCACTGATTAGACACAAGACATCAACAATAAACAGTTAACATGATTTTAATGTGAAATCAAAAATCGCCTACTACCGTTTTGTGTGAAATTGTTATACGTTTGTTTGTTTTTAGCATCATTTTTTTGAGTAATTAATTAGCCTGTAGTAATTTACTTTTCCCTTGAAAAAGGGATTACTCTTAATTTTCCCATAATTTCTGATCTAATTGCATTAAATACATTATATACTGTAGTACAAATATAAAACAATAGTGGATTTAACATCTACTGATAAAATGTATGTTATTAACCTTCTCCCTTTTAAAAACTTTGGTCAGTTTAAGAATAATTTATGCAATTTTGTATTATTTATTCGATAGAATTAAAAGTGCAGTTTCATGTCTATCTTTGTATTGTTCATCAGGTCGCGGTTGATTTGGGATTTAGAAAGTAATTGATAATTTATGGAATACTTTTTAAGAGAGTAAAAAGTACAGGAAAGTCTAATTACACTGTTAAAGATAATTATCTAGTAAATAATTTGTTCCGAAGATGAACGGAGGTCTTGGAACAACGTTAGGGTGAGTCATTAATGACATAATTTTCATTTTTGGGTGAAATAACCCTTTAACTTGTATTGAATCAGTTGACTTAACTTAAAAAAAAAAAATTTAGGAAATGAGCGTAATTGATATGTAATTGATAAAAAAAAAAAAAAAAGTTGTGTGGACATGTCAAGTTCACACAACTTATTTTTTTTTTTCAATTAGCATGAAGTTTATTTACTTAATCATTTTAAGGCAATGGATTTCCTCACTTTTTTTAAGTTAAGTCAACTGATCACTTACAGTGGCTCCTATATAAGCTCCTTAGTAGCACTGTTTGAGCACCCATAAGGATTCACAATCAATAAGAGCCATCACATTTGTGTCATTATCGATCTGAAGACTTGATCTTTCCACATGCTTATAGCCAGTCCACTGTGCTGATTTCATTTGGTATCTAATAGATTGTTGCCTTGGGTGAGTTTCTCATGATTCAGTCTCCAGCTCACTCAAGTCTGGCTCTTAGCTACGTATTGAGCGTTTAATGCACATGCAGACCGTTTAAATGACTTTGTACTGCATACTGACCTGACCCAGATAATCATAATAGTTTTTGTATTGCCGTGAGCTGCTTTTCTTGCCTGATTGACAGGCTAGTAGTTCATTTGAAAAGCTATCGTTATAAACTGAACAGAATGAGATATGCCAGGAAAATTAACATGGAAGAAGGACTTATGAATAGAGGGTAGTTGTTATAGAGATTGGCATTAAGGTATTGAAAAAATCACATTGAGATGTATGTCCTTAGGAAACACTCTTCTCACCAAGAAGTGCACGCACAATGGCAATTACCAGAACAGGTAGCTCGAAAAGATGTGAAAGATTACCATTAAATTCTCGCATTATCTGAAGTTTCCTGTCACTTACTGTGAGATTCTGCTGACAACCCACAAGTATGTTGAAGTCTCAGATTTGCATAGAGCAAAGTCCCTTTTCTCATGGATTGTGACAGGGTTTTAATGCACCTCTCGACATGAACGCCATGCATGTTTTGACCTGTGCATGAAAAGAGGACAAGAATAGACAAGAAAAGCTTCATTAAAAGAATGAAATTCTTGAAAAGAAAACCCTAGTAAGTAGCTTAGCATATTTTTTATTATAAATTCTTGAAAAAAATATTTGGACTTAACTGCCTCACTGCTTATTGATATGCAAGTTGAAATGTGTTCAACTCAATTTTTCCATTTCAATGAACTTGAAATTTTAAGGCAACAAGGTTACTTCATGTTTTTTTAAGTTAAACCAACAATATTTTTTTACAGTGGACGAGTGAGTATGAGGTGCTTAGTTCGTACGAATTTGCACGATTTGTTTGTCTAAACCCCAGTGATGAGTTAGTTTAGGGGTGGGGTCAGGGGTAGGTCATTCGTATGAATTCATATGAATTTGGCAACTTGTAAAAATTACTAAACAGGAAATTATGTTATGTTAAGTCAATCTTAAAATATTGGATAATTTGACCTTTTATTATAAGGTTAGTTTGGGTTTTTAAAATGTCATGATGTACGACTAAAACATTTTTTTTTTAGAGATTATTAACTATAAAATTTAGATGCTGATTAGACAGGCATTGGATAGAGAGTTGCTTATAGAACATTTAGCTGGAGAATGAACAAGTTAAATCTGGGCAACCATCTGTGAAAATATAGCATTACAGAAATACTGTTCATTCATACATGGAGTGTCCTTGTGTATTGTGTTCACAGAAACGTATTTGTTTAGGTTACCACAGATTAAATCATAAATTAATCATTAATTTCATTAGCTAATGGCATGAACTGTGCATTTCTCTGTGTGTGTGAATGATTAAATTTGAGATTGCTATAAATGCCAATTACTGAAGAGCCTATAGGGTTTTCTTACTATACCTGGTATATGCAATCAAGTTTTTTTTTTTTTTTTTTTTTTTTTTTTTACTAGAGAGAGGGCATTTAAATTTCAGCTTGTAGTTTATCTGTGTCCAAAACAGAATGCAAATGGCAAAAAGGTTCACTTGCTACCTGCTTTTTCCTCTCAGAAATGGAGGCCTCTAAAGAATTATTGCAAACATATGCAGCATTATTTTGACTTTACTCTGTGGCTGTGCTAGTGTGATGTAACCTGACTTTAAAGAATATTGTATTTGTTCAGAGATCAGTCTGATCTATTTGCCGATTGTTGGGATTAAGGATTAGTTCAGCTGCAGATATTTATCAATTTATTCAGCATTTATCAAATACGATAACTCTTTCAGCATGTTTCATTCTCTTACAGCATGAGTACCATCCCCCTAATAATTTCGCAACAGCTGAGAATCGATATCAAGGAATGCATCAGAACTGCACTTTATTAAAGATATCTTCAGGAACAACACACACAGGAATATGAGGCAAAGTGTGAGATTCAACAGGTTAACTTTGCTTGTTACAATTGTCTTTGATTTCCTTGCAGGACTGAAGAAGATGATGCAACTGGAGTGAAGAATATGAAGATAGACGGATGATAACTAAAGAGGAATGCAGGTAGTGTGTGACGAGACCAGACAATGGTGTGATAGTGGGATCTGGATTTTTAGGAGTCCATGATGAGCTGTGATAGGTGACTGTGATTACAATTCTGGGGATTGGGAACAAGAGGGAGAAGCTGAGAAATGGCACTGGCGCTGTTGTTGGGTCGGATGTGTTCGTGATAAATAACATGCTAAACAATAAGCAATTTTATTAGTTTGTTTTGTTTTCACCTGAACAGTTGGAAACTGATGGAATTTTTTGATAACTAAATGAGCATTTTTGCCATTTTAAAATGAATGATTTCTTCTGATAAGTTGGTCCATAATTCAGACTGATGCATGTGTTCAATTTAGATTTACAATATACTAATTTCATAATGACAGATTTTTATGAATATAATTCTATATACCATAGTGTTCAAAATTTGGGGTCAGTAAGAGTTTTGAAAGAAGTCTCTTCTGCTCACCACGGGCATAGCTGCATTTATTTGACCAAAAATACAGTGAAAACAATAATATTGTGAAAAATATTATTACAATTTAAAATAACTGTTTTCTATTTTAATATATTTTAAAATTTAATTTATTCTTGTGATGGTAAAGCTGAATTTTCAGTCTTTTTACTTCAGTTTTCAGTCACACAATCCTTCAGAAATCATTCTAATTTGCTGATTTGCTGCTCAAGACATATTTCTCATTATTATCCAACGCATTCTCACCCCAAGGCGTCACCTTTGACCATGCTTCAATATTTGACGTTTTAGGCGCCCTTTAGCTTCACTTACATGACGCGATCCTACGGCGTCATCTAACTGACGCTAAAGGAAAGCGTCAGTTAGAGGACGCGGTTAGGTTTAGGTGTCGGGTGGGGGTAGGGTACACGCGATCCTAGGGCGTCATCTAACTGACGCTAAAGGGCGCCTAAAGCGTCAGATATTGAAGCATGTCCAAATGCTTCCCAAGGCGTCAGTTAAGTGACGCCTTGGGGGTGAGAATGGGCTGTATTATCAATGTTTAAAACAGTTTTTGGAAACCGTCATGCATTTTTTTCGAGATTCTTTGAGTAGAAAGTTCAAAAGATCAGTATTTATTTGTAACATGTTACTAGTTACTTTGTTATAGTTTAAAGGGGTGGTAAAACACATTTTTTGAAGGCTTGATTGTGTGTGGATTGCACTGCAACGTGTTCATGCTTCGTTTAAAAAAAATGTAATTATTTTTCATATATTTTACCTTTATTCTACACTGCTCTGTCCCTCCTTGTAAAAACGGTCTGATGGTTTCCGGGTTCTATGAAGCCAGTCCCTCAAAAACACGCAATGGGCTCAGATTGGTTCGCTGACCCAGTGTGTTGTGATTCGCTCAGATCTCTCTATATGGCTCTGGATTTGCTAACTGCCTATTGCACTTTTTTTTGGAAATGTCACACGCCTAACCTTTACCAGTAGTTTGTGTATTATTAACAATGGCATCAATAAAACCATACCAATTTGAGCCCATATCGAACACAAGAGAATGTATGCAGGAAGGTCTTTAATATATTCGTAATTTTACATATTATGCACAACCGTGTGGCCGATCTGCAAGTATGACGGCAGCTACAACACGTTAGTCACATCTGCTTTCATTTAAATAGTGCAGGTACTGCTATGTGTTGCTTAAAAATCAACAACAGAGTAAACACATTTGCATTTTAATGTGGGAAAGCTGAGGCATTTGTTATGTTTGTTCGGTGGCAGGCCAGAAGAATTGACAAGCTTCTGAAAATGTTGAGTTCATGGTGAATAGCGCATTAATCATTGTGACTGGGCTTCCATTACAGCGAGTGGTCTGGAAGTAGAGTTCCACTTCATTATCCGTGTGGCACAATGCGCTGTCATAATAGGCCGAAGAGAAGCGTGAAGACTTCAGATAGAGGAAGCAAAACAAATGCCTCATCTCATTCCCAACAATCCGTGTGGGGGCTCAGTGATAGCCCAGCTTTAAACTACTATTTCATCTTCATGGGTGGTCGAGGAATTATTAGATGAAGACTGACATCATTACTGGTCTGCCAGTTTATACATGTGATTTACTTGATTATAAATTATAAATGCCATTCTAAAATTTTAAAAAATAAAGTCTAGGATTTACTTTGAAACTATCTTCACACACAAATAATAACAAAGAAATTGCAAGTAACACATACGTCTATTTATCTATAAATTACAGGAACGTCTGTGTGTGTGTGTCAATCAAATATCTCTCAAACCATAAGTCTGATGGATTTCAAACTTGACAGGTGTCTTGCCTGTTGCAAGATTGGTAAATATAACAGGCACACACAAGTTGAGTGCCGAGTTTGACTTTGGTAAATATATCAATAAAAAAAAGCACACAGTGAAGTAATGTTTTTTAAACATTCTGACATTAGAGAGGGTTGTGGTTTAAAAATTGTGGCTTAAAAATAAACATTCTGTCGGGTAAACATTAAGTCAGCTACACTGTTTACTTCTGAATTAGTTAGTTATTCAGAAGTAGTTAGTTGTCGGTAGTCAGCTGTAGTTTAATGTTCCATATTTATTGTATGTCATTATGTCAGTGTCAGTATTTGTTTTCTACCATGTACAAATAAAAATGTCACTGACTGCTTATTGTTACATTTACAGTACATGGCAAAAGTTCAAACACATCAAACCAACAATTACAAAAAAACATGCACAAAAACTGATTTTGAAGGGGCATATCTGTTATTTGCATTCGGTATCTCTCGAACCGTTTGTCCGATGGATTTCAAATATGACAGGTGTCTCGCTACGGGCACGAGTAAGTGCAGTGCCAAGATTGATGTTGCTTGGATTAGAAATACAAAAGATATCGTTAAATATATTGGTAAAAGAAGCACACTTTGACTTTTGCCGCTCTTGCCACTGGCCCCCTCTCACACTGACCAGTGACCACTCCTCCCTCCACACTGCACACTGAGTGGCCACTCCCCCTCCACACTACACGCTGAGTGGCCACTCCCCCATCACCCTGCACACTGAGTGGCCACTCCCCCTATCACACTGCACACTGAGTGGCCACTCCGCCTCTCACACTGCACATTGAGTGGCCACTCCCCCTCCACACTACACACTGAGTGGCCACTCCCCCTATCACCCTGCACACTGAGTGGCCACTCCCCCTATCACACTGCACACTGAGTGGCCACTCCCCCTATCACACTGCACACTGAGTGGCCACTCCCCCTATCACACTGCACACTGAGTGGCCACTCCCCCTATCACACTGCACACTGAGTGGCCACTCCGCCTCTCACACTGCACATTGAGTGGCCACTCCCCCTCCACACCACACTGAGTGGCCACTCCCCCTATCACCCTGCACACTGAGTGGCCACTCCCCCTATCACACTGCACACTGAGTGGCCACTCCCCCTATCACACTGCACACTGAGTGGCCACTCCGCCTCTCACACTGCACATTGAGTGGCCACTCCCCCTCCACACTACACACTGAGTGGCCACTCCCCCTATCACACTGCACACTGAATGGCCACTCCCCCACTCCCCCTATCACACTGCACACTGAGTGGCCACTCCCCCTATCACACAGCTCAATGTGTGGCCACTCCCCCTCTCACACTGCACACGGAGTGGCCACTCCCCCTCCACACTACACACTGAGTGGCCGCTCCTCCTATTATGGGGGGCCATTCCCCAAAATACACATTCTGACATTAGGGTTTCCCGCTTCCAAGCAGAGGAGGAGAAAGTGGGTGGTCGAGGCCATTTCACTTGCTTACGAGTCAGCTGGTCAGCCCTCACCATTGGTCGTTAGAGCTCACTCAACTAGGAGTATGGCTGCTTCTATAGCTCTATTGTCAGGAGTTTCCCTCCATGATGTTTGTGACGCGGCAAGCTGGTCACATTTAGGTTTTATGACCTTGACTTTAGCTCCACCCCTGGGGCGCAGGTGCTTTCATCTGAATGTGTGCTTTAACTTCACACACTTGCTCTTATAGCGACGTGGGTATTAGCGTTCCCACAGCATTTGACGCAGCTTGAGTTTCCTTGAAAGGGAACGTCTCGGTTACGTATGTAACCCTAGTTCCCTGATATGGAACGAGACGCTGCGTCTCCCTACCATACTCCCAACATTCCCGTGATCGACTTGCTTCAGAAGCTGATGGTTGTGATTCTGGGGTGCTTTATAGTTTCGCGGTCGATGATGTCACCCGCCTCTGACGTTCCGTCTCACCATTGGCGCTGATTCAATATGTGCTTCAGGACGCACTCATGCAATGGCGTTCCCACAGCATTTGACGCAGCGTCTCTTTCCCTATCAGGGAACATACGGAACAGAGACAATATTGCTGTTCTGTCAAGTTGCAAATTTGCTATATTGGTTTGGTTAATGAATGCAATGATAATTGTTAGTGCCATTTTGAAGTTATTTTCTGTGCTGGCATAAACATTTTTAGTTGAAATGATTTATTATGACTCCAAAATGCATCAGAAGTTTTGAGAGATAATTAAAGTGATACTTTCAACACAGCAGTGGGGAAGCGCAGTTATGTGGCTTGAACAAAAGTTAATTGAGCAATCAATGTGTTTTTAATGAGTGACTGTCTCCAGAATATTTATATCATAATTTCTCTCTCAATGCACCAAGGTGACTTGCTCAGTGTCCTTGTGGTAAATATGGACAACCGGACGGTTGGTTTTGGCTGTCGTCGACACAGTCTATTGCTAATCTGATTGAGGACCAGGACTTTCACCACAGGCCATTTCCGTACTACTAGAGAGACCCGTTTACTGATCTAGACAGCTAATGGGTTGCTTTAAATAGACGGTGTCCTAAAACGAGTCCTGTGCGGCCCCTATGGATCCCTGTACCGATGTCCTAACAAAAACAGATGATAGTTAGTGTAACAGCAATTAAAGTAGTGCATTTGTGGGCAGAGTGGATTTTCCACTTCCTGTGTCATTAGTTTTTTCCAAGAATCTGGTAATCCTGGTATTTCTAGCATTGCCTTATGTTACATTTGCCTTCTATTTGGAAAATAAATCACTTTCAGAATATGTTGTCATGGTAACAGGAATGGTGTGCAGGGTCATCACTCCAAGGGCATTGTGTTATGAGAGAGAAACATAATGACACAGTAGATGATCCTTAATGGCCTTGACTATTAAGTCAAATCACTCCAATAATAGGCAGGTAAGTGCAAAGCAATTTTGCTCTGTGGGTGGCCTCCCTCTTCGCTTTCCCATTTTCATTAATATTTGCATCATTTTTCCTCAATCACTTATTTTTCTCTTTTGTAACGCTGAAACAGACGGAAAAAAAAATGTCTGCACCTCAAAGAAAATGCAATACTATTGACTCAGCTGTCATCATTATCATGGACGTTGACATTTTTCAGTGTGAAAGTAGAGTGAATGATCAGAACTGATTCTGATATATCCAGGGCTGGAATGGTTCAAAAAATCGGCCCGGGCATTTTGGCTGAGACCGGCCCACTACATATGAACATAAACACAACCGAACTGTGTACGCCCTTGAATATGTATACCAACAACTCCTTTTAAACCCACCAATGCCATCTAATGAGTGAGATGAAATAAACTATAAGTGTAAAATACAATTCCCCAATTGCATTGGCAATACCAGTCTTTCTCACAAGATATTTTAATAGTAACCTCTGTCCCTCTAGGGGGGTTCGGGGGCATGCTCCCCCATAAAATTGTGTGCTTTTTAATGTTAAATTCATCAATCTGGTGCACTTTGAGAGTTCAAAATTAAGAGCTCTAACCCATATTCAGTGTGCAATTTGAAAAAAGAAAAACTCTTTTAGTTGGGATATATAGTTATAATATTGATCACATGACCGTAACAGCCATATATTGTAAAACACATGCACTGAAAAATAAAAACAACGTTCATAATTAGCTTGGAACTAATTTCTGTAACTTGAAAGAGATATAAACACATTATCTTTTTGATGGAAAAAGATAGATGGAATTTTGCTGGAAACGGCATTCAGCTTTTATTTTGGTGGAAAATATGGTTTTCCAAGAGAAAGAAAAATCCCACGCTGACTTTTTTTGTCCGATGCATTTCAACGGCACAAAGATCCCAGCGCCGTGGCCGCAAAACTAAACGCAATGGGCCGCTGATATGAGTTGTATGGGCCGTTAAAAAAAAAAAAAAATCAGCTCAATTGAACATTTAAACAGTTTATGGAACTGTATTTATCTTACACTATATAATAACCAACCAAACTATAATATGTTTATTAACGTGACATAGAATAACTATAATAAGTTTATTAACGTAATGTTTCCATATGATGCGTCATTGCTTGTCACGTGACAGCACAACCACAACACAGCGCTGAATGAATGATGATTTGCTTTTTTATGTAATTTTTCCTTTTTTTATAATATATTCACAAATGTATTAGCTATAGCATGAAACACTGATTTTTCAATTGTCAAATATGTGCAAGTGGATGGGTTTTGTTGTTTAAACATCTTTATAACGATCGCATTAGTTGAGCTATATGCACAATGGGCGGCGCCATTTTAGTTTGTTTTACAGTTCAGAGAGAATCTGATCTGTTGGATTTACAACGTCAATTCCTCCACTTCTCACGAAATACATGAAAGTAAGTGGCTGGTGAACTGGGAGAAGAATAGGGTCAAATGTTAAGCTACTTACACAATGTGTATCTGATATGAATAAAACGTGTCGTCTTATTATAACTGAAAGGATTATTATTGCCGCTTCCATAGACATCAGTGTGTATTTTACAAACTCAAAAATCTAGTACTTATGTGTATTTAAATGTCTGAAATATGATGTGGTTGAAAACACTCAATAGTTGTGATATATGACAGCACTGAATGCGTCCGTCTCTGGCTCAGCGCCAGCAAGTTTGAATTTAGCAGTTGATGACGTGAAGCACTGACTGTTCTAATCACACCGGTGTGATCGTACGCTCCAGGGACCAGCGTGAAAGGGTTAATTGTCATGAACAACACGTTAAGTTAATTGGCAATTTTTCTAAGACTTGTGACATTTTCATGGCTAGAGTCTGATTACACTGTTTTTAGCACAAACTCTGCTACAGTAATATGTCATCATCATGTATGTAAAAGTTTTTAGTTTAGAGATAATGATGTTTATGTGTGTTTTGTGAAAAACTAAAAAACATTGTCACTGAAATAAGGTAATGAAACTCATACTAATTATTTATTCACAAGACTTTTGAAAATTGTATCACATAGCCTAGAATATTTGCTTCAAAACAAAACCGATCACGGCTACATGATTTCTGACCCCAGAGGGTTAATACTTAGGAAATTACTGTAAGAAATAAAAATGTAAGACATACGTTTAAGTTCTTATGTTCTACTGCAGCATAAACGTGTCTTAAACGTCTCCAATTTCCCAGGCCATTGATTGATTGGTTGATTGATTAATTGATTCGTTGATTGATCTTTCAACCATCAAAGTCAATTTGGTATCGTTTTCACCATGTTCAACTATATAGTACAAGATAGTATAGTATAGTTACCAAGGAGAAAAAAAAAAGTACAGAAAGTGTCAGAAAAGATCATGATATGTTTGGAAAAATATGAAGTATCAAGATTAAGCAGCATTCATTCATTTACTCACTCACTCTCTCTCTCTCTCTCTCTCTCTCTCTCTCTCTCTCTCTCTCTCTCTCTCTCTCTCTCTCTCTCTCTCTCTCAACCTTCCCAGCTGTCTCATCACCATCTCAAAGCTTCCTGCATGTAGATGGCCATTGGAAGAAAAGAGATTTACACATAATGCAAATATTCTGCCTGATTAACATTTTATGACTGGTTTTTGCTCCTCCTGCTGTTTGCTCCTCCACTGTGCCATGATAATTAATATTGGGCTCATTTTGATAAGCAGAGCATATCAAACAACAGATGCATTGTTTGTTAAACACAGCTGCAACTACCAGTGGCAGTGTGGTGACAGAAATTTGCATAGCATTGGCAATGATTTTCCTGTTTTTTACTCTGTGTCTCTTTCATTAAAAATAAAAAGTCATTAAAAACTAAAAAAAGAAAAAAAAAAGAAAATAATAATAAATGTTTTCATGCGTCTAAGTCTTGATGGGGGGGGAGGAGTCCATATAGAGCTCTGTAGAGAATGTGAAGCTACATCACACCGAGTTGCACCCTCTACTGATACTGAAATTAATACGGATTACTGCACCTTTTGTTTTGTTTTTGCCTTTATATTAAATATTCACATTCTTAATAGCATCGTTTGCAGGGAAGAGACTCTACAGTATTTTATTTCATTGCGTGATAATTTGATGTTTTCACTGTAGTTTTGTAGAATGGTAGACAAAAGGTAGAAATGTCCATGAAAATCCATGAATGTGAAAGAAGTCAAGCCATTTTATTGTTTGAAATGTTTACAATTTGTTTTTGTTTTTTCAATCACTAACAAGCACTTACCCATACTTCAAATACTTTTTCTAATGTCTTAAAGGGATACTCCACTTTTTTTTTTTTTTTTTTTTTTTGGAAATAGGCTCATTTTACCTCTCCCCCAGAGTTAAACAGTTGAGTTTTAACATTTTCAGATGAATTCAGCCGATTTTCTGATATTTAGAAGAATATCAGTAAACAAAGAGTTTCTGGTCTCATTGACTTCCATTGTATTTTTTTTTTCCTACTATGAAAGTCAATGAGACCAGAAACGATCTGGCTACTGATATTCTTCTAAATATCAAAAAATCTGTTGAATGGATTCAAAAACGGTAAAACTCAAAAGTTTACCTCTGGGGGAGTTGTAAAATGAGCCTGTTTCCCCAAAAAAATGAAGTATTCCTTGTAACACAGACTCACACCTACAAACACAACAGGCTTTATGCACAGCTGCACTACTTCCTGAACTTCAGCCAGCTCCTTGTTTCCTATCTACCATTATTGGACAAACTGATTAATCCAGGTGTGTCTGATTATTGTTGCCGTGACTACTGAGGTCAGGCACACCTGAATTAATCAGTTTGTTCAATAATGGCAGACAGGAAATAATAAGTATGAGTATGGAGAGAACAACCAGTGCTGTATTTCCAGTCGTTTCCCTGGCATGCACTGATGTATGTCTGATAATTTCAGTGCTTTCTCTTCGTCCATGCAATAGATGCACACCCTTGAATGAGCGTGGATTTCTAGTTCATTTACTTGAAATTCTGAGGTAATATCTTTGGTTTAACCCAGGGGTGCCCAATCCTGCTCCTGGCGATCGACTGTCCTGCACAGTTCATCTCCAACCCTAATCAAACACACCTGAATGTGATCCTAAAGACCTTAATTGGCTACTTCAGGTGTGTTTGATTAGGGTTTGAGATGAACTGTGCAGGACAGTCGATCGCCAGGAGCAGGATTGGGCACCCCTGGTTTAACCCATCTGCGAAATTGAGAGGCGGCCAAAATCAGATTAAAAAAGGACTGAATAAAGCCCTTTACGAACTTGACGTGTGATGACCTGCTGACATGTATGTGCATGAATCACTGTCACACGCACAAGCTCAGAGCAATATTGTAAGTGACTGTCTGAATGATAATACATTTTTAACTAACAGAATAATAATGCATCACGATACACATAGTTGACTGCTTGTATGTTGTGAGAAATGTGTGTGATCTGTATTATGTACTGTTGTATACATGTTCTTAACTAATTGCCACTTGTGGGATTAATAAAGTTGATAGTCTCACTTTTAGTTACGTCTTTTAACTATTATAATATTTCGAAGGGCAAAAACATGAACTTAAACTATTGGCTTTAATTCTTCAATCAGCTGTCACTTCAGCACGAGGGCAGCACATACTGTAGCATTAGCACCTCAGCTCCACCCACGTCCCGCCTCTTTGCCCATTTTATTTTATCCAGTAGTGACGAGAGGTGACGTGCGGCCAAGATGGCGACGACCGGCCCCGCCCACTTTAGGCTTCAAAAACGCTCTTTAGGATCCTGCGGGTGACGTCACGGACACTACGTCCATATTTTTTTACAGTCTGTGTTCAAATTTGTTCAAATTTTCAGGCTAAGTCGATGTTTTCTCATGTTACCTACTGCAGCTTTAATCATAGTATTTCATTTTGAGTCAATTTGGTATTTGTCCGCTGTTATGGAGGTAGTCAGAATGAACAGTGTGAGAACTAAGCATTCAGCGCTTTCACAAGCTGTTTAAAAATATAATATCGCAGTTGAGGATATCTTCAGCCTGTTCTGTACCCGTTTATTTATGCCACTATGATACTATACTTAATTATTTGTTCAGCCGCCTTTCCACTATCTCATACAAATGATGAGCGAAAGAATTTAAGTCATTAATTTTCAATGGAGAGTACGTGGAATTCTGACCATATGTGTATGCAAAATAATAGGATCTGATTTGAGCTTCGGATGCGTTGAAATATTTAAACGTCAGCATTTGACCACCAGACCGGATGTGAAACATTTTAGTCAAAACTTTAAACACAATGTGAGAATTACCAGTATTTTTCCACTAAAACGTTAGGTTACACTTTAGATTAGGGTCCAATTCTCACTAATTAATAACTATTAACTATGATGTTTTCCTCAATAAACTCCTAAATTATTTTCTTTGTGTAAATATATGCATACAAACATTAAATTCATTCAAATTATTCACTTTGGTGAATAAGCAGCCAATTTGAAAGTTCCATGTGACTGCAACTAGGGGGCGAAATGGGACAATCATATATGCGACTGCAGATATGGCGAAAAGGCGGTTTTATGCTTTCAAAGCTAGCTCGCTATTGCTAGCCACTTCAAAAATGGCATACCCTACCTTTAAATCTTCAACTTTTAAAAACTAGCCTTGTTCACAAACACGTTTCTTTATTTAGCTCACTGCAGTTTTAAGCCCTCATTTTCTGTTCCAGCCAGTAGGTGGGACTGTCCAGACATAGGCCATAATGCACTTCAAACATTTCTTAGCACCCCCTCTTGAACTGTTAGCCACACCCCCCACCCCTTAGCACCCCCAAGAAATAAATCCTGAAAAAAAAATCCACTGGCACCTGGAGAAGATGCACCTTTCTCACAGATGTCTGCAATGGAAGATGTCTCGGAAGGAAAGGCTCTTTTTCTAAACTGGCACGCCATTGAAAGCAAGAACCGTGTTTTACAATTTACCTTTTACATAAAGATTAGCTTCTGAGTGGCATTGTAATCTGCAGACTTGTTTATCAGTGGTACTCTATAAGAAAAGGATAAGCGGCCATTCTGGTTAATCACAATTCAGATTAAAATGAGGTTTTTAATTATTTTTAAGGTCATTTGGCCCTTATCTTTTCACTGATTGGTATGTCTGCCGCTTACTCTTTCTTTTTTCTTTTTTTCTTTGAGGAAATCAGTGAGTCTTTAGCATAGCAAGATTTGTTTTCAGTGAAGTGTATTTTCTCTTAAATAGCAATTATTTTGCTTTGTCTTCTAGCATTTGACTTCTGTGAATGTCACTTGCTTTTTATATGCGAATATGGGCAGGGAACGATAAGGACCTTGCATCAAATGGACTTTTCAAACATGTATACAAAAGCTTTTTGATGACAGGTAAATAGCTGTAAATTGCATTTTGAGCGATTGTTTGTCTTTGTTTTGAATTCTGGCTGAATAATGTGTGCCTCCATGAATGGCAAGAAAATGACTTTAAAATATGCCTGTGGTTATGTTGTATGTTTCTCAAGATACCCGGTCAATATTTATCATCATTACTTTTGTTGCCAAGTGTCATTTGACAAAATAAGAGCCAGTTGAAACTATTTTTCCCCAATCTTTGACATGTGTGACTTCATGCCTAAAAGGAATAGAACATTGTTGACTTTTTCAGCAATTTTTTAGCTGTATTAAAGTCCAAATTCACAACAAAGCAAAAGTCACAACTACCTTTTTTTAATTTTAAAGTGGAAGCAAGCTTCCATACAAATAGGTTTTAACAACCCAGCTCTATTATTGTTATGTCCATGAAACTGTGTGGACAGATTAAAAATGCTGACGTACCGGTGGGAAAATCACAATATCAGCTCACATCTTAAACACACTCTGTCCTTATGACTCCAGCTCACAAACACAATCTAGTTATTTGGTGCCAGCTTTTTACATTTTACTCCCATCAGCATTATTTAGTGCTTACTTAAGAGCATTTTAACATGCAGAATGCAGATTTTTCAAATGCCATCCCTGTTTAAATATCCATCTTAAACCAGCCTGGTTTGCTGGAACCAGCTCATGGAGTTTAGATTTCTGCTTATTGCTTTTGTTTATCATGACTTGAAATCCATGATCCATGGAAATATCTGTGAAGTTCTAGCTCTAGAACGGCGTAATGTCAGCAGGGCTGAACTGGCTGTACTTACCTCTTACAACTTGTAAATATCTGTAATGGACTGCAGCCCATGGGCTTCCATCAAGATCCAAAAACCCACAATATGGGGGCTGAACAGTGTATTGCTGTTGACTTCAATAGATCACAAATTTATCACAGATAACATCTCTAAAATCATTTATTTTGTATCTCATAGCTATTACACCTACAGCTTGGCTTTCAAACTCACAATCACATTGATCCACAGTGCTGATAAACCATTCCCTTTTTTTCCTGCTGAAAATGTATAACTTTTAGTACATATAAGCAGAATTTTACCCTATAAACTCTATACAGTGGCCTCAAAATGTGGCTGTATATACATATACTCATACTTGCGGGTTCCTGTGAGGAGTCTGCGTTCTGCACTAGCTGTAGACAGAAGAGGGAAGACTGAGAGACAGCAATATAAAGAGAGTTTATAATATAAGAGAGACAATAGTCTAAACATGATGTAACAAAAGCATGGATCACTGTTTGGAAGTTACTCTTGGTTAAAAAAAGTTTCACTTTAGAGAGTTGAAAAGCATGATCTTACAACAGTACTGATCTGTTTATCAAATTTTAGGTTATGATCGAATAGAAAGCCCAGATTTCTAGCGCATTGAGTTTCATATGGAGCAAGTGGACCATGGTCAACATTCCCTGGGCCCAAATAAAAATATTTCAGTTTTATTTTCATTTGAATTTAGAAAATGACTTGACAGCCAAAGATTAAGTTCATTTTAACAGGCCACCAGGGAAAATGTAAACCATTTTTATCATTATGTTTTAACAAAGTAGATCTGAGCATCATCAGCTTATAGATGAAAGGATACTCTGTATTTATTAAAAATGAAAGCCAGAGGTAGCATATACAGGATAAAACAATACCGGGCCGAGGATTGATCCCTGTGGGACTCCACAATTTAGAGGAAGACAAGAGGAGGACTGATGACCGATACAAACACTAAAACATCTGTTGGTCAGATAAGAACTTAACCAATGTAAGACTGTAAAGGCCACAGATATCTCCAGACGTTGCAACAGGATCTCATGGTCGACTAAATCAAACACAGCACTCATATCTAATAAAACTAAAGCAATGGATTTACCACAATCAGTTTCTGTGAAAATATCGCTTAGAACTTTTAAAAGGGCAGTTTCAGTTCTGTGTAAACTAAAGCTTTAAAAGCAGAATGAAATGTTTCATGCTGAGAATTTGCAGCCAAGTATGATTGTAATTGAATCAGTGCAACTTTCTCAAGGATCTTCGAAATAAAAGGTAGGTTAGAAATAGGATGGAAGTTAGAAAGATAGGAAGGATCCACGTTTTTTTTTTTTTTTTTTTTTTTTTTTTAAAGATATATCATCACCACAGCAACTTTAGGACTATTAGGGAAAGAACCAGTAGACAGACCCTTGTTAATAACCAATAAAAGGCCAGGACTGACTGTGTCTATTATTTGTCTTAGGAAAAAAGGTGAAATAATATTCTGAGGACAGATAATAGGATTTACGTGACCAACATTTTCATTACATGAATCCAGAACAATCAGCTCCAGATGGAAGAACATATTGGAACCTCATGCATAGTGTATACAGAGTTAGACAACTGAGCTCTTAGAGTTTTGATCTTATCAACAAAGAACTTTCCAAAGTTGTCACAGAGAGCAGTAGAGGTCTCTAAAATAGATTGCACAGAAGGATTTAACACGGTTAATAGTGGAAAAAAGAACTTGGGGTTTATGGCAATTTGTTGTGATAAGTTCAGAAAAATAATTACATTTAGCAGTGTTCTGAAACAAATTTTAAGAATTTTTCATTAGTTTAAAAGAGGTCTGGAATCGGTCATTGTTCCATTGGAGCTTGGCCCGACTACATACCCGTCTAAGGGTAAGTGTGGTGTCGGTGTGCCAAGACACTGGTGCGGGCTTATAATTTTTATACTTCAAGGGCGCAATAGAATTCATAATATCTGCACAGGTGGAATTGAATAGATTAAGATGTGCATCAAGGTTATGCAGAGTATAGTTAGACTCCAAATAGTTACGCACATCATAATAGGCTGCAGAAAATTCTTCACTAGAACGTTAAGACAGTGAGTTTTACTCAACGGTTAAAGATTTAAGTAGTTCTTAAGTAAAAAAAAAAAAAAAAAAAAACAGTGAATAACGGATAGCTCTCTTTAGGTATTATAGACTTTGTTGACACTGATATCACCCCACCAGGTTATTCTCTCCCTTCTTTTCACAACTCAATAGTGGCAGCAATGAGATCATTCCCAGCAGTGTTGAAGAAGTGCAAGGTGGTTGCACCACATTTCATTGTGAGAGTCCTGAAGCATCAAGCTTTTGCACAACACGGCTTCTTGAGGTTCTGGCCTCTATTAGCCAGCTGCCTTCACTGCCATCAGGTGCTGTGGTATTTCAAGAACAAATAACCATGCATCTTTTTCAGAGTGTTTGGTAAAGGCATGCTATACAAATGGGCCGGATCCACAATAATTGCCCTTGGACGCTTGATGAATCTGTCCACAGGCAGTGGATTCTTTCAAACGAAGCATAAAAAAGGCATTAAACTAGCCTCCAAATGCAGTGTTTAAAGGAACAGTCCACTTGAAAATTATATTAATTCATTTCGCTCTATGCCTCCATATGGCTTCATTTCTTCTGTAGGACAGAAAAAGGATATTATTTGAGCTTCAAAAGAAGGGTTTAAAGGAAAAGTCTACACAGAACATTCTGTAATTTACTCAACCTTAAAGTCCCCCTGTGGTGAAAATCCAGCATTTAATGTTGTTTATATGTCTATGTGGTGTTTTTACTATGCTTAAGTGCAAATTCATAAGTCTACACCATTGCTAAGGATTTTCTCCTTAAAACTGCAGTGAACCAAAGAATCCTCAAAAACATGGTTTGAAATCGCCAGTGTTTCTGACATCACAAACTACCTCGTAACCAATCATGTCAATGTGTGATCATCAACGAGTTGATCTCTGAGCTGGTGTGAGTGAGTGGGGATGGGGCTATATTACATATTCAGACCATATGTACTAAATGAGGCATGGTTGTAGAGATTTACATTCAAGCTATTTAAGGCATGAAGAGTTTTTTGGGGTGATTTTTATTTTTTTAATTTTTTTTGGTGATCACAGGTGAGTTTTAATGGATAAAATGATTGACTGTAGGGTACGTTTAAGTTCTTCTTAGCCTATATAACTTTTTTTTTGTGTAGAATATTTGAATATCTTGGCTGCCCTTATCCGAATGGGGTTTTTTAAAGCTGTCAAGCCTTCAAAATAAAAGAAAAAAAGAAAAATAATGACTTAAATTTCAATCTGGTCCTTACAAAAAACTACATTTTAAACACTTGAATTATAGCACACTTTATTATTATTGTGCACATGTTGTACACCACTTTTATGGTCCACCTTTTTGTCATTTTGCTGCTTGACAGTCCCAGTCCCCATTCACTTTTATTATATGGAAAAGAGCAGCCAGGATATTCTTTCAAAAAAAAAAAAAAAAAAAAAAATGGCGCACTGTTCCTTTAAAACTTTTTAACCTTCCTATCATTTCAAAATGTCTTTTTTTAGCTTCAGGGAAATAAACAAAATGTTGGAAATATACAAGACAAGCATCATACTAAATAATTTAAAAACACAAAACAATGAGGGTTTTTATGACTGTCTCTAAAATAAATTGCACTTTCCGTGCTGCATTAACTCATTTGTAGCACAACACCTGCTTCTGTTTAATAGGTGCTACAAGCGGTTTTAATTAGCTGAGGGTAGAGGGGCTGTACGAGTATGAGTTTATTTTACTCACTGTGCAAATAATCAATGGCGTCATCACACTGTAAACTTTAACCTTGATTTTCTGGCCTTTCGGCTTGTCCACAGAGTAGAATGTGTTCTGGACCTGTAATACTGATGATAATTTAGCTAGCCTACATGTTTGTTTTTTTTAGACGTAGAATCAATGATATTTAGTAATTCATTTAAATAAGATACTCGGATGAGTGGGTGTTAGGCATATTTGCACATCCCATAATTGCATCTGATATATTTAAATGTATAGCCCTTAATGAGGGTGTTATGTAAGTGAGTGCATTGTGGGCCTGTACAGCCTTTCTGCACATCATCTGATGTGTCTCATAACACTGAATTATGAGTAAAAAACTAGATGCCTGACAGAGATGCCTGTCAGTGACCGTTAAAGTGCTGTAAGATTTTTTTTTAAATTTAAATATCACTCTTAAAATGTCTCAACATAAAGTCCTTACATAATGTATATCACTGAAATAGGTCTCCTGAGAAAACACAACTGTCTCTGTGGCAGGTACATGTTCTGTAGGCAGCAAAAAGAAAACTAGCCAGTCTGAAATGTTCTCTGCCCATTATTCATTTTGTGTGTTCAGTTTTGCTTTGGTAAGTTGTCGTTTGGAGAGAGAGAACATGTATTTGGATGGCAGCAGTCAAATCAGTGGCTAAATCTGGTGGAAGTTACAGTTGCTAAGACAGCTACAAATGCTTGCAAGAGGTATAGAGACTAGCATCTCCTATATACTGAGTATATCACACTAATGTCCATAAACTCAAGGTTAAAATGTTGATCAGGCCCTAAGCTCTTAAGCCTAGCTCTAAAATCTGATTGATTGATATGTTTAGTAACACTTTATCATAAGTATACAGTAACAAAGCACTTACATATATGATGGATTCTGGTTGACAATTGTATTTTTGTCCATTAACATTCATATTATTCTCATGGCTGTTTATTATTCTAATTTCTGGATGTCACTGGTTGTGTTGTGTAATAGGGGACAGGTGTCTCCAATTCTTTTGCCCCATTTGTGCATGTTTCTGGATATTTACAGATACCCAGGCTTATGCTGAAAGGGACATAGACATCTGGGCGTCACAAATGTGACCTGCTATAGCAAATAAAGCTGATTGATACAAAGCATTAGAACCGTATAATATTTATTAGGGTTTATAAGCTCAACACATCTAGGTGCTTTTTTTCTTTGTAAATCGCATATAAACAGACTGTTAGATAGACTTTTTTTTTTTTTGTTCTAAATGTATTTTTGGCACCTTCAAACCATTGTAATTTGCTCACTGTGTAGAAAGGGACCATTGTGTTGTGGGGATCTCAGAACTAGGCTGCTGTAAAATAGCATACACAATTTTCCATAAGTGACAAAAGCTTTGTGTGTGCTCATACAGAACAGGTGCTACAGCTGTGACGTGTCTCTCCTCATCTAATGGGTCTGTAAAAGACTTGAATGTATGCATGCATATTCATCTATTTAACTATTTTATATTTCATATTGCTTGGCCTAAAGTTTTGCAGTTTTGCACTTAAGACAAAACCAACTGTGTACACAAGGATATATTTGTAAAAAGATGTAGAAGAGAGGTGTTTTGTGTGTGTGTGTGTGTGTGTGCACATTTTGAATTTGTGTGCAGCACAGAAAACAGTGTGTGAGTCTATTTGCGCTTTAATTTCTTTTAAATCACATTAAAATCACTTTTTTTTCTGTGCGCCAGCTTTGGATGTGTGTGCAGCACAGAAAACAGTGACTGTTTGCAGGTGTAGTGCCGAATTGTTTGAATAATGGCATAAATGCTACGTGGGATCTCAATATCTCAGCTCAGCAAGGGTCTAGAGACTCAATTTTTGCACTTAGGTCTACGTCTCATGGCCCTCCATCAGATTCCAGAGTTTCAAGAAGAAACTCTAATTGCTGCAACGTGATCTCATGAGAATACGTATGTATGTGTACGTAAAGTGTCGTTCTATCATACGTATATATAATTACGTTTTATATGCGCAGAAACGTATAATACTGACGTATTTACAGTACTAAAACGTAAAATATTTACGTATTGACAGCACAAAAACGTAATTTATTTACGTATGAACAAATCCACCGACGTACACATTGTACGTATCACAATTTATGCATATTAATATCGTAGCATTATGTTTTGACTCTATTGCATCCCACTGTCTTATTAATGAGGTTTTCAGTCGCATTATTGATATAATACTAATAAATATTAACATTTTGCTCGTTTCGCCTGCATGGTGTTAAACAATACACTATAAAACCTTAAAAATATATACATTCTTTAACGTTACTCGTTCAACCATTTTGTAATAGTTTATTTACCTTGAGACACATAAAGCGTTTTCTCCTATAAAACACAACAAAAATTCACAAAAGACATCAATTTTATTAGTTTGATGTAATCCAAATCTTTAGAATCCATAGTTGTTTGCAAGAAACAACTCCTAATTCAGCGATTTCAGCCTCTTATCCAGTCGTGATAGATTCTCAGCAGCGACCGTAACGTTATGTCAAACCCCGGGCCGCGCTGGTGATGAATTCAAATTCAAATATTGCGCCCATACGTCATCTTTTACGGCAGCGATATCAAACGTTCATTGGCTCTTCCCTGCTTCGTCACAGTTTGCGACATGAAGGACTGTAGACGGTTGGTTAGTTTAGTTCATTTGAATTTTGAAATGGAGAAGCGCGAACCAACCGAAGCCGGATTAACATTTTCATTAGTAATTTAATTTCTGCTCTGTACTTCATACAAAACTATTACAATACTGCCAGAGAGAAGACTGCGACTGCAACGCTTCGTCATGTGAACGGCTTTTGGTATCGGTTTTGACATTTTCGCAATAAATAAATTATTGTGATTATACTTGTCTGTTAGTTATGTTTTTCTTCATAATTGTAGTTTTTTACGTAGTTTTAAGGAATTGTTATGGTAGGTTTAGGGGTAGGAGTAGGTGGCTCAAAATATATTTTAATGCTATATTGTTAATAAAACTGCCCTTTCCCAACACCTGTCCGTTACGTTTTATCCTTTTTTATATTAAGTATAAAATGGGTATGTTTAGGTTTGGGATTAGGGTTACGGGATCTTACATTTATCTATAAAATAGTAAAAAGGGTAATTATCCAGATATCTTTATGATATAGAATATACGTAAATAGTTTACGTTTTGTAGCTGTAAAAACGTAATAATGTTACGTTTAAATGTTGCAGATACGTCTATATTATACGTTTCAGCATCTATCCAAACGTACTAAAAAGTACGTTTTCTATCTTTGCAAAAACGTAAAATAGCTACGTATTAACAATGAGACCAGGCTGATTTAATTTAAACTCTAATAATCCCACCTAATTTATGACCCTAGTATATGGTGCTTGGGCTTGCTGTAAAAACATATCAGATCTTTGGAGCTTTTCATGCTATATATTGTTAACATTGTATAGTTTCATGGACTTTCACCATGTGGCACCATTAAATCACCCTCATCACTTCTGGCCTCCATTCACCAGTGCAATCTTAACATTATCAAATAGTCTTCTTAATAGAATCTGCATAATACATCTTAACATGGCACTCCTATAAAACACCAAAGCAATCTAGATCTTTAGTAATATCTTTAGCTTGTCCAAAGGTCTGTTGAGGGGAATATGTTTTTCTAATGATGTCAGAGAGGCGCACTGTTGCAAGGCGGTTTTGAATGCAGACTTTGTTGAAATTCACCTCCAGTGTAACAATGTTGACCCTGAGGGCCAGACTATTCACCTCACCACCATTGACAGCTGTCCTTCCTATTTTGCTCCTGTTGTATCCGTTCCTTTTCATCCAGGTTTTTTTTCACCGTTGAACAGGTCTCTGTATCAGAGGTTAAGTAAACTGATTCACTTGCATGAATCACTGTCACGACTCTGCCCATTTGTTGTATGTTACGTAAACGTTGCCCTTTCAACGCTATGAATAATTTTTGGAACATTAGTATGTTTTTTTTTTTTTTAACTAAAAAAATCTATTGATGCCATTTACTTTTTGCCAGTTGTTTGTTGTTGTTTTTTTTTTACATTAGATTACCTTTGCTCTCCATCATCTACAGTGAATCTTTAAACTCTAATATTACACGCATATCTGTTTTATATTGCTTGGCCAAAAGTTTTACAATTGTAAATGTGGATATTTCAAACTGTCAGTGTATAATACATATACATTCTTATTGACATGTTTATGCATATTTTTAAAGTTCTTTATAAGCATTCCAAAGATTCCATGAAGAACCTTTAACATCAACAGAACTGTTCCTTTCCATAATATAATAGTATTATATATAGGCCTATATAATTTTAATATCATCAAGTTTTCAACCATGACTCGAAAATAATTTTTTAATATTTTTTTACAGTACATCTGTGCTGCTAGCAGTTATAATATAGCCTGACTGCGTCAGACTTCGTCCTTCCGCTCTATTTCAGTTCGCTTCTGTACTCAGTCAGAGACATCGACATGTCTCTCATGGTGCGTTCACCTACTATGGAAAATGATATTTTCCACTTGTGAGCTGGTATTTACCAGAGTGTTTTGCGTTCAAGTGCTTTTGTTGTCGTAATGTGGTAAAAAGATGGAGATCCAGACCTGTTATTTAGCTAAAATTAATTTAGATTGCTTAAGTCATCTGCAACAGCAAGAAAATGCAGTAAATAATATGCTGTTTCCAGATCATGAATGGTACATATTTTTACCATTCACGACTCTCACGGTTGCTCTCCGCCAACTTGTTTTAGTTATCTTTAGTCCTTAAAGAATATCTGTCTGATTTTGGTATCTTTATGTAGCGCCCCACACGTCACATGTGCTGCAAATGTCAGTTATTTTCATATAGCATCAACAGAAGAGGAAATCTGATCTCATGTTCCATCCTCTGCACCAACTCAAGCTATTGACCTAAATCTTGATGGAGGATTCTTTTGGGGTCTTTTCTTGAACTTGACAAATCCCTTCGGAGTTTCTGTGGCAAAAACAAGTCATGAAATTTAAAAAGCTTGAGCATGTCTTATACTTGATATACTTCGCCCTGAATTTATCTCTCTTCACTTATCGGTATGAGAAATATATTTTATTGATGTCTTTGCACATCTTGCTTTCACACTAGAAACGACAAGCATGTTATATCAACCCACATCTGTTTACCCACCTGTTAGCATCGTAATGAAATGTTTACACCAACTGAATTAATCATGTCAAATCCCATGCTGTTTTAGGTAATTGCCAGGGCAAAATTTGCCAAAGAAAGTCTTTGTTTGTGCTCATAAACCAGGCGATGCTTGGCTGGAGAGACAGTTGTCAGACTGTCGACAGTCTCGGCACCACTGCAGGCATGTTTAATGATACAGTGGGGAATAGCGGGGCTGCCACTGCCAGTACTTCCCTTTAGAAGACACATGTTGAGTGGATGAAGAGGAAAAACAACATGGAGAAGCTGCCCAAAACGGGAATAGGTTAAAGAGAGAGGACTTATTCACAGATGGTTGCCATAGCAGCACAAATTGAAAGAGGGTATTTAGTGAAAACAGCATCTGGCCGTAGTTATTATTTTTTTTATATCTAGCGGACGTGGCGTTGGCGTGCGGATACACTCTAATTCCTGCAATATTTCAAATAATGTTTGACATTTTCAACAGCTTCATTCAGACCTTTCATTTTTCAATATAAATATAAATACAAATAAATTAAGCCCAGTGGAAGCTTCGGTAATCTCCTGGAATTTGGGAGATGCAAATGAGTGCTTCGCTCTAAAATGAATGTGGAACTTCTAAGCTGTCCTGTCTATGTCCTTGCGGTAATGCAATTATTAGTGTGAACAGCTGAAAAAATTGCTTTGTGTGTGTGTGTGTGTGTGTGTATCTGTGACGTCGTGCGGAGAAACAGAGCTGAGGCTGGGTCCAAACGCAGTGTAGCTTTATTAAGCAAACTTAAAACAAGACACTAGAAGCAAGAAACTTGAGAGCACCAACGCAACACACATAAATTCAATAACCAACAAAGACAGGGCAGAAACACAGGGCTTAAATCAGGTGAACTAAACAAGATGATAAAACACAGGTGCATGAAATAAACCATAATCAGTCCAGGGTAAAACATGAATGAAACAATAACCTAGGAAGGAGTGCCCCCCAAAGGCTCAAGCGGGCACTCCAGCCGCAGATCGTCACATAACCCCCCCTCTAAGGAGCGGCTTCCAGACGCTCCTAGAACGATCCGGGCGGGGGGCAGAGTGAAGGTGATCCCGGGGGAGGGACGGAGGGCCAGGCCCGTGCAGGGGAACAGGACCAGGAGGTAGCCAAGGCGGGCCTGGGCCGCAGAGCATGGGCCTACCAGACTGGGCCGGAGACCAAGGCGGAGCAGGACGAGGCGGAGGCCAGGGCGGAGCAGGACGAGGCAGAGGCCAGGGCGGAGCAGGACGAGGCAGAGGCCAGGGCGGAGCAGGACGAGGCAGAGGCCAGGGCGGAGCAGGACGAGGCAGAGGCCAGGGCGGAGCAGGACGAGGCAGAGGCCAGGGCGGAGCAGGACGAGGCAGAGGCCAGGGCGGAGCAGGAAGAGACCAGGGCGGAGCAGGAAGAGGCGAAGGACAGGGCGGAGCAGGACGAGGCGAGGTCCATGTCTGCATCGCCTCCATGGCCCTCACAGTGTACCTACTGCCCCCCCCAAAAAATACTTGGGGAAATTCACGGGAGGAACCTCTGGGTGGTGAACGGGTACAGGAAAGGCCTCCCGGAGCTTGAAGGGTGCAGGCAGAGCGAGGCGCAGAGGCGGGGCCAGCAGGGCGAGGCGCAGAGGCGGGGCCGGCAGGGCGAGGCGCAGAGGCGGGGCCGGCAGGGCGAGGCGCAGAGGCGGGGCCGGCAGGGCGAGGCGCAGAGGCGGGGCCGGCAGAGCGAGGAGTCTGGGCACGCTCACCGGGGCCTGGCGAACCAAACGAGTCCTCCTTCTCCTCCTCCTGCGGCGGCGCGTCACAGGGCTAGACACACTCGCTGGGCTGGACAACTCACTCACTTGAAGAGGAGATGCAGCGCTCACTTGAAGAGGAGATGCAGCGCTCACTTGAAGAGGAGATGCAGCGCTCACTTGAAGAGGAGATGCAGCGCTCACTTGAAGAGGAGATGCAGCGCTCACTTGAAGAGGAGATGCAGCGCTCACTTGAAGAGGAGATTCAGCGCTCACTTGAAGAGGAGATTCATCCACTTGAACAGGAGATTCATCCACTTGAACAGGATCACTCACTTGAACTGAAGATTCACTCACTTGAACCGGAGACTCATCCACTTGAACTGGAGATTCATCCACTTGAACTGGAGATTCATCCACTTGAACAGGATCACTCACTTGAACTGAAGATTCACTCACTTGAACAGGAGACTCATCCACTTGAACTGGAGATTCATCCACTTGAACAGGAGATTCATCCACTTGAACAGGATCACTCACTTGAACTGAAGATTCACTCACTTGAACAGAAGACTCAGCCCTCACTTGAACTGGAGATTTATCCACTTGAACAGGAGACTCATCCACTTGAACTGGAGATTCATCCACTTGAACTGGAGATTCATCCACTTGAACAGGAGATTCCCTCGCGGGGCTCACGTGAATCGCGAGTTCGGCTGGGCTGACGTGAAGCGCGGGCTCGGCTGGGCTGACGTGAGTCGCGGGCTCGTCAATGCGCACGTGAAGCGCGGGCTCGTCGTGACTGACGTGAACCAGCGGTGAAGACGACGAGGGCTTCGCGGGTAAAGTACACTCGGCAGGTGTCGAGTAGAATAAGCGGGCAGTAGTGAAGAGGTCCTGCAAGGAACAAGCCCGAGCGACATACCCGTCAAGAGTCCAGTTGGCAAGGTCCCGCGGCATCCATCGAGCGATCTCATAATCCAGCCCATTCAGAAACAGACCCATGAGCTGGATATCATCTAGCGCTCCCACACTGCTAATGGACAGGAACTCCTTCGCGTACCTTTGGACAGACCTGCCCTCTTGCAAGACTGACGACAGGTATTCTGTCATAGCCCGGTTGCTGACGACTGCTGGACCCATATTGAGGTTGGTTGTTCTGTGACGTCGTGCGGAGAAACAGAGCTGAGGCTGGGTCCAAACGCAGTGTAGCTTTATTAAGCAAACTTAAAACAAGACACTAGAAGCAAGAAACTTGAGAGCACCAACGCAACACACATAAATTCAATAACCAACAAAGACAGGGCAGAAACACAGGGCTTAAATCAGGTGAACTAAACAAGATGATAAAACACAGGTGCATGAAATAAACCATAATCAGTCCAGGGTAAAACATGAATGAAACAATAACCTAGGAAGGAGTGCCCCCCAAAGGCTCAAGCGGGCACTCCAGCCGCAGATCGTCACAGTATCTGTGTGACAGAGAGAGTGAGTTAGTGTACTGTACAGTGTATATATACAGTATAGGGGCCACTCATATATTGTGTTAGACAGTGGTGGGCCAAGTCAAAAAGTTTTGAGAGCCACTGTTATGTTAAGCAGAACAACAGATTTCAACATTGATAAGCAGCAAATCAGCATATCAGAATTATTTCTCAAGGATCACGTGGCACTGAAGTCTGGATTGATGATGCTGAAAATTTTCGCTTTAACATCACAGAAATAAATTACATTTTAAGATATATTAAATTTGAAGACTGTTAACTGTTTATTTTTACTGTTCTTTTCAGGCCACGAATACACAAAGCTGGGTATTTAGCGAAACGAATATTTTCCCCCTCTCCGTTTTCAAAAATAACATCGTTCACACACCCGCATAAATACGCCGTCGAGCGCCATCATAACTATGCCAAACCTATGGGCAGCAGTGTAGGGATAAGGATAAAGCCATGCAAGCCAATCAGAATCCTCAGAATCGGCAAGAAAGAACCTAAAACACCGTTTCTCCCAGTTGATACGTCAACACATAACCGGCGTTTTCAGAAATATCCACTTTTTTTTTTAGAAATAAACGTTTTCTGTGATAAAGACGGGGTTTTCGTGTAAATGAGAGGCCAAACCGCAGGGAAATATCTGCGTTTTCCCTTAGTGTATCTTTGATCAAACAAATCTTAGTGAGCTTCTTTAAAAAAAAAAAAAAAGCAAGCTTTGTTATATGATCAGAGAATGAGTGCATTTTCAAACATCAGATAATACCGAAGCCGAGTTCCTCGGGTAGCAGCCAGTGTTATTGTGCTGTGCATCATCTAGCTAGAGTCACAATTGGCGTAAGAGAGCATCTACCAATAAGTGCCTGGATGCCCAGGGGCTTAATTGCACACCCCTGCTGAACTTCCTATTAAAACGATAGCCGAAAGAAAGATAGCTGAAAGAAAGAGGCACGATAAATACGTCTTTGCGCTTTGCAGTTTACACACACTTGCTGAAATATTTCTTAGAAGAACCCCTATTGGCAGAACATGCACACACATATAGAACGGGCGGGAAAAAATGCCACGCAGCATGCATGCCGGTCGTTTGCACCTGGTTCTCTCTGCTGTTTCCATTGAGTGTTTGAAATTATAAATGAAGTCAAAGCTGCAGGGAGAGAAAGTGCTTCAAAGGGTCTGATGACAGGATAGTGGGGGGCCGCGCATGTCTTGATACTTAAAAGCATGACTGCAGGCAAACATACCGTGGGGAATCGAAAACCTTCCTTTCTGTGATTTTTAGCCCGCTTAGAATTGAAATAAAAGTTGAGACTATGAAAATAAAAGGTGAGTTATTTGTCATCAGCCTTGAAGAGTACGATAGTCGCTGAAACTCAGATTTCCGGTTATGAATCAACACCTGAAATCTGCAGACGTGTCTCGGACGAGTTTGAAAATCAACAGTTGCGCGCATGACTGAACAGAATCCACCGGCTTCAAAAGATGTACTTCCTCTTACACGCTGCGCTTTTCATCCGCAGTTTACAGCAGGTCTTTATAATAAATCCTCCCTTCCCTGGGTTCCCGACCTGAGCAATTCGGGAGAGCTTTTTCAAACTCTTTGATCGGACTTCAGTTTGAAAAGTTTTCAGCTAGTCTTTCTGATAGCTGTATTATGGTGTTCTTTTTAGGCAGATTCCATTTTTTTTTTTGACTCCCAGGGTCCATTTAGCTCAATCTGTTGAGCACAATGAAAGCAGCGTTGACATGCCAGGCCTGTTGAAAAGGAGGTTTCTGAATAATATCATAATTACAGCCCCTACAATCATTCATGAACACTCATTCTTCTCTGTGCGCTGCACCTGGTGGCGGTAAATGTCACTTTTCATATGCCAATCAGGTGGCAAAAGTCAAAAAATTCATTGGCACTTGAAATATGTGGATTCTGGTTAGGGTTTCCATGACATGACTTGATGAATTCCTGTGAATCTGGGCAAGTACTGTAAATAGAAAGATAATTTACAGTACAGTGGTGAAACAGATGTACAACTATGTGGTTTTACACTTTTTGCAATTTACTGTATGTACAATGGTACACTTTTTGTATTACTTTACACTTAATCGTGTAAACAATAGTTGTATGATTAATTATGAACATTCATGAATTACCTTTGACATTTTATGACGCATAAATATAAATAAATAACTTTTCAGTGTAGTATTGCTAGTATTTATTCAAATTTTGAATTACTTTTTATTCTTATATTTTCAGTTTTCCCTTTATTTTTACTTAAAGTTTTAGTAATTTTATCATTTTTATTAGTTTTTGTTTTTAAATATTTATATTTAACTTTAAATTTTACTTTGAATTTTCGTAAAAAAAAGTAAATAAGTGCAATTCACCTTTATTACACAAGGTGTTAATGTCTAATAAGTGACGTTTCACTCAGTTACCGCAATCAGAAAACAAAAGAATAGGAAGTATCATCAGCAAAACTTGGAATGGCTGAGCGATTTATTGCAGAGCAAGTACTGAACACAATCAAATATTAGTTTCTCTGTCATTGATGGTGGATCTGGTAAAGAAGCAGTCAGCAATCAAAATATTGATTTTGAAGATGTTGAAAATGATAGTTTTGAGAATATGTTTGAGATCACGAATAAGAACCAGATGTACACGTAAATGAGCTCTGATGAGGACTTGGTATAAAACATCTGCTCAACTGAAACCTTCCAAGCTCCAAAAGGTAACAAATTATGCTTAATTGTATTCTTCTGTAATTGTTACTCTAATATCTGTAGAGTTTTATATTATCGCGACTGATTAGATATAGATCTGGGTCACTAAAGACCCGAATGTGTAATAATAACTTTTACGGGTTAAGTGAAACATGCTTATTGCATTTCATAAGTATGTAAGTAATGCATTTCAGATCTAGGTTAGAGCCTTTAACTTTATCCTTTCTTTTGACTGCCATAATACCTCTCTCGAAATGTTCTTCTTTTGTAAAATTGTATAACCTTATTTCCTCTTTGCTATTGGAATAAAAGACAACACTGCAATAATATTTGCTATGGTCTCCCATTGTACCTCTATACCGCAGCTGTGCTGTTTTCCCTGCTACTCTTTAACTTGGAAATATGAAAAGTGTCCATTGAGGACACATATTGCACATATTGGTTTGCCACAGTTTTGATCTACACATTTTTCATTAAAGGAGTCTTCTGAGTCCATTAACCCCACAATGCCTAGCCCTAGAAGACAACAACCTTCGATTAACGCTGTATTATTTCATAACAATAAGCTCCATATTTCATACTCCTCTAGTTTACATACAGAGGCATGCCCGAGGGAAATTAGTTTCCATAGCCACGAGGAACAACCAGCGCTAATTACAATTACAAGTCTTTTTAATATGGCTATTACATTATGAGGCATTATCAGCACTCTCGACAACAATGTTTACCCAAATACTGCTGTGAACTTTACATTTCCTCCAGATAAGATTTTACTTGGAAACCAAAATTTAAATGTCACCTACGTGAACGTGAAGACTCGGCTTAATCATTTTCCTGTCCCTCGTAACATAATTCACAACTTAATGCCAGATCGCACATCTTCATTTCTTCTTGATACCGCATTTGTGATGCTCCAACAAATTGCATTAGCCTATAACTCCATCACATTGCAATAACAGCTGCCCAAGATGATGATGTGTAATCAAAGGGCGGGGTAATTAAAACCCATCCGCTGTGTCTTTCTGTGAGCAATATTATATGAGGAAGGTCAATAGTAGAGCTCATTTTCTTTTTACAGTGTCTGCCCGTTGAACGCAGGGTACGGTTTTATGAAGTAGGCTACGACGGGGCAGCCGAGCTAGGATGCACTGAATGCGTGAGCTACAATGTTTTCGGGCTCCAGGCTGCTCATTTCTAATTATGTTGTGAGAATTTAGAATGATGATGATGATGAGTGTCAGGAAACATTCGAGAATGCTAGTGTCGGCAGCGCGTAATTGTCTGAAGGACATTTGCATTGCGTCTACTAGGCTGTTCTCCATTGTAATTAGAGGCGTCTCTTGGGCCTCACTGTCCCAGTCTGTTCGATTCCTCGCCTCCTCTAGAGTTCCCTCTCTCTGTCTTACCATATCACAGGCATAATGTTAACGCCAGTGCCGGTCCTGGGGGCCCCTTTCAGTGCAAAATAAAACCCCTACCCCTTAATCTGTTCTTTCCAAGCAATTTCACAGTTAACAAACAACAGTCAGTTGAAATGTTCAGTAATAGAATAAAAAAAAAAAACAATTGGAAAAAATACAACAGAAAAAAAGATATATGAGATGAACAATTTAGCCTACTACTAATAACAGAAATTGAATAACGTAATCAAATGGGGAACAAAATTATAAATAGGACTGGATCGTCTTCACTGTTTGAATTATATACATTGATTCTTAAAAGTTACTAATGTCATTCTCTCTGATTCTCTCATTTTCTTTTGTTGTTTGATTAACGTTAAATGACAGAGTGACCAGCGGTTTAGTAGGCTGCTGTCACTTTAAGTCCTAATGCACAGACCTAATACTCTGACAAGCATTTGATTTCTTTCCCAGCTGTTATGTTCACTGAAGACATAACTGAATGCGTTTCAATTAAAAGTCCCCAAAATGGACATTTAGACACATTTTTGCATGCATTTGTCTGTTTAAGCGCACAAAACCAAAAGTATTCTTTCAATATGTGTGCATTGCAGCATTTGTGTAAATGATATCAGATCTAGAAGGTGGTCTTTATATGTTAATGTGAATAGATGTATTGTTTCGTACTGGAGAAGGCAGTATGCATCTTGTGAAAAAAGTGTCAGAAAAGTAAATTAATCTGCATTTTTGGCACCGCCCCACTGTGAATCCAACTGTTCTTGGCCTTGAATGCAAAAATGCTTAAGTTTGGTATTTTAACAAAAGCCCTGGCTGCTTTTGGCTATCTTTCTCTGCCTTCTAGAAAATGAAAGCTCAGACAGGCTGATTTTGAATCTCCTCCGTATGATGTCATACGGAGTAAAGGTAACCTCCCCTTTCTCTGCTTCGCCCGACCAGAGAATTTAAAAATACGAACGCGATTTTGAGTTTTTCCTCAAGAGATATCATGGCTTGCAAACGAGTGAAGCATGGCAGTTGATAAATATTTGGATGTACAAATGAACACAAAAGTATTCAAGCCTCTGAAGAATCAATGGGTTAATTTCTGATGTGTAGCCTAATTGTTCAAGTTCAGACAGGTAATCTTTTTTTCTCAAAATCGTTCAATACTGTTTATGCATAAGCCAAGCCAGAGACTAAAATCTCAACTTCACATCATTTCTTTTAGTAGGATGCAAATAATCTTAAATTGTGAACAAATTATACAGAAAGCGACCAAAGAACAATCTTTCCACACAGCACAAGTTTATCTGGACAACTCGATATGAAATCAATGACTCACGTTACATCGCATTCTTTAAGATAACTAAATTCAAGGCTTCTGGTCATTCCTAGGATATCTAAGTCCACTAAAGGAGGGAGGACGTTCTAGCATTTAGCTCCTAAACTCTGAAATAACTTTCCTGATATTGTTCGAGGCTCAGACTCGCTGTCCCAGTTTAAAACTAGATTAAAGACGCATCTCTTTAGCCAAGCATTCACATAATGCTTACCTTTCATACCACTGTTGAATCAGATCGAAAGCATTAATATTATGAACAGCAGTTATGCTGATTATTTCCCATCAGCTTTTCTGCTGTCTCGGGACACTAGAGATGACTAAACGCCTGTGAAGAGACGACTCGAGGCTTGTGAAGAGACGGCTCAACGTCGGCGATATGTTATGCCCTAAATTAATACATGATTAACTAACTGTATTTTTCTATGTACATTTCTGAAATGCACTTTCTGTGAAGCTGTTTTGAAACCATGTGTATTGTAAAAAGCGCTATACAAATAAATTTGAATTTAATTACATTTAATTGAAAATCTTATTTTTGTCAGATTCAGATTTGGATGATAAAATTCAGAACGATGATAAAATGATGGAAAAGGTCGAGTCCATCAACACCCCCTAATGTTGCATTATTATTATAAGGAATATTTATTTTTATAAGCAATATTTCTTATTTAAATATAAATAAGAAATATTTCAATAATTCAATGAATAATTTAAATATAGGGCTAACATATAATTTGGTTCGGAGTCAAAGCAATGTGCAATAGCTTGACAGCACTTATGCATCATGCAATACGTGACCACCATGCTCTTGATTTGAACGTATAAGATGAGGTTTGATGAGATTTTTACATATTTACTCTAGAATATAGTGTTCATTTACATTACAATGATCAACAATGTGCTTATGTCCCTGATTAACTGTGGAAGCAAAGAAAAAGATCCATCAATTTGCACGTAATGGACTTACAAGTGGTTTGATGCGCTAGTTAATTTACAAACATTTGTACATGCTACTTGGATAATATTGTTTTGGGAGGATTTTTGTAGAGATTAAGCTTCTAATCTCTGCTTCGGTGGCCCAGCCAAGGTTGATGGATGTATTTGTAAAGGTATAAATGGCAATATCAGAACAAGAGGTGGCCATACATGTACAAATGTGAATAGCTATATTGTTTCTTACTGGGCAAGGATGTATCTTGCTGAAAAAGTGGCCAATTTGTCACATTCCACATTGTCTCCTACATTTGTATGTCATTTTGTGCTTCATTCCGGATGGACAGACATGTTACCTAGCAACTGTGCTGTCTGAAAGGGGCTGCACTTTATGGTTGTGTGAATTGCTTTAATTGTTAGTATTGCAAAAGTACAACCAATCAGTGAAAAGTGGCACAAGGAGAGGGCTTTTTTTTTCAGCTGTTGAGACATTTTAGAGATAAAAGACATGTACAGAGATGCAGTATGACAAGGTTTTCATTCTGAAGCCACCAATGGCTCTAAATGCTAGACAGAATTTTATGATGAACAACACAATGATGCTCAAGGCCTAAAATAAAAACCAAGGCATAACTTGGAAAAATCCAACACTCACCTTGATGATTTACTAATTTACTAATTTTAATGGTCATTTTAAAGGGTAACTAAACCAACTTTTTTAGTTCATGTGTAATCTATAAGAATGGCGCTTTATTAGTGCTTATCATTGATTCGAGTAACTTTTTTTTGACATTTGGGTATAAAGTGTTTGAATTCTGCAATATATGGTGTAAAAACATCTGAGTGCTGCCCTCTTCAGTTTGAACGGTGTCTACTGCAGTTTAATTTTCCTATTGGCTCCAGCTCACTACATCCTTGGTACTAGTTACCACACCCTTGGCAGTCTAAAACCCATCTTGTTTCGGGGGAGAAAAGTCCTCAACTTCAAATGACCGCTCTGTTGCAAAGCTACTTGTATCACTCCAGTCATTCTCCATTTTAGAGTCTGACAGCAGCAGTCTTCAGCAGCAGTGGCTTCACTTCATGTCTACTGAGCCTGAGTTTATTCACGTCAGTCCTTCCAAGCCTGAGCTTCGTTGCGTCAGTCCTGCTGAGCCTGAGATTCTTCACGTCGGTCCTGATGAACCTGAGCTTCTTCACATCGGCCCTGCTGAGCCTGAGCTTGTCAAATCAGTCCTGCCGAGCCTAAGCTTCTTCACGCCGGTCCTGCCGAGTCTGAGCTTCAGTCCTGCCGAGTCTGAGATTCTTCACGTCGGTCCTGCCGAGCTTGAGCTTCTTCACGTCGGTCCTGCCGAGGCTGAGCTTCTTCACATCAGTCCTGCCGAGTCTGAGCTTCAGTCCTGCCGAGTCTGAGCTTCAGTCCTGCCGAGTCTGAGATTCTTCACGTCGGTCCTGCTGAGCCTGAGATTCTTGACGTCGGTCCTGCCGAGCCTGAGCTTCTTCACGTCGGTCCTGCCGAGTCTGAGCTTCAGTCCTGCTGAGCCTGAGATTCCTAACGTCGGTCCTGCCGAGTCTGAGCTTCAGTCCAGCCGAGTCTGAGATTCTTCACGTCGGTCCTGCCGAGTCTGAGCTTCAGTCCTGCCGAGCCTGAGATTCTTCACGCCGGTCCTGCTGAGTCTGAGCTTCTTCACGTCGGTCCTGCCGAGTGTGAGCTTCAGTCCTGCTGAGCCTGAGATTCTTCATGTCGGTCTTGCCGAGTCTGAGCTTCAGTTCTGCTGAGCCTGAGATTCTTCACGTCGGTCCTACCGAGCCAGAGCTTCTTCACATCGGTCCTTCCGAGCCTGAGATTTTTCACGTCGGTCCTGCCGAGTCTGAGCTTCTACGCGTCGGTCCTGCCGAGTCTGGGCTTCAGTCCTGCTGAGCCTGAGATTCTCGGTCCTGCCGAGTCTGAGCTTCAGTCCTGCCGAGCCTGAGATTCTTCATGTCGGTCCTGCCGAGTCTGAGCTTCAGTTCTCCTAAAAACCTGAGGTTCTTTACATCGGTCTCACCAGAGCCAATATGTCCTCACCAGAGCCAATATGACCTAATCTCATCATTTTAAAACGTGAGGACGTGACATTGTTTGTGAAAGTGCTGTAATATATATATATATATATATATATATATATATATATATATATATTTAAATCCTAGCTAACAGTTGTTAGGATTTGCTGATATGTTTCTAAATGGTACTATGTTTTAGCCAACAAGAAAGTGATAAGGTAATATAAAGTTAGATTTGGTGACGTACACACCCAGCTCAGAACCTTGGAAATTTACTTGGATGGTGTCAAAACACTCTTTGTCCAGTATCTTCATGAAATCTTATCAAAATTTTCCACAAATCTGCAGGAGACCGTGTTCTGGCAGCGAGAGAATAAAAGCAGAAAAACAACCTGCTTGATCCTGATTAACAATGTAAAAGGTCCGTGTTACATTTAACCCCGCGATAGTTTGTTTCCTGCGCTCCTGTACTGTATCAAATAACCTTTCCCTCCACTGTCCTTGGTGTTGATGCCATGCTTAATTGATATTTTAATCACCTTAGAAGGTGACTGCATTCCAGACCATTAGTTCCAGTCTTTTTGACACCCTGTTATTGAAACACATGCTCAATCTGATTTTTGACATTGCATGTAATTAGTTTGTTCTTTGGATGCTTCAGACATTTTTTCAGTTTAAATTGTGAATGTCTTTCTAAAAATTGTGACATCTAATAATGATAGTCCGGTGACCCATGCTTTAAATAAAGAAAGTCATATCAAAGTATTTATTCCCAGAGCTGCACATTTAAAGTAAACACCACTTTTTCTCTTAAAAATTGTAATGGGGTAAATGTTGTGACCCTTGTGTAGATTGCAGTATTATGAGCCTTCATATTAACATTTTGAACTATCTGAATATGCATAATTTCTGCATCTTTAACTGGAGACCTTGTTTGTTTAAGTATTCCCCTGATTAGAGACACACCTCGGGTTAATGAGAAATGTAAGCTGTTTATGCTGTAGTGTGCGTGATTAAATTCAAGTGGGCTGCCGTAATGATTTTTTTTTGCCTGCCTCCAAGTGTATAATCCTGCCGTGATAGAGATACGCACCAGGAGAGAAATGATTATTAGATCTCACCCAGTGCCATTGTTGCACATTTTTTTGTTGCGTAATCAGTTCTTTCCTTTTGTTTGAAAAGGTGCAAAAATATTTCGCATTATAAATTACCTTGCAATTATTATTTTCAAAATGCTTTGTCGGTCAAGTGTTGACGGACAGACAGACAGATAGATAGGTAGGTACTCTACTAAGTTATGATTTTTGCCTAGCAATGTGAGAAACTGATAACTAATTTAGTCATATGATGAGACAAATGCAGATGGTCATTTTTTGTGTGTTTATATTGAGCCAACTGCTTCCTCTCTTCCCTTTTACTTATCCGCCTGCAGGGAGGCTTGGAAGAGACTTCGTAGAATTACTTTTACGTCATCTCACCCAGAATTAGTTTTACGTCATCTTTACACACCTCTTTGATTACTGTTCTCACCATGCCTGCTTTATCAGCAACAAGTAACACCAGCAGTCTGGGGAGGCAGCTTATTTCGGATGTCACAGTCAAAATGCAGCCTTGAGAGTAAACAACATCAGCCAGAGCTGACAAAAATAAGATATGGAAGGCGGATCTGGTCTACTGAAATGTTTTTCTTATGTGTCAAAATGAGATTTCAGAAGTTCCATCAGCTCGTTGTCGGGAATTTTTGATCACAGATTGCTAACAGAGGAATCACTGTTGGAAGTCATACATGAAAGAGGATGCTCCTGCTTTTCCCTCCAGTGGAAGAATAAGCAAAATGTTTGCATTCTCACAGCTGTGATGTGTTGTACTATCACAGACGGACTTAGTCAAACCAACAATATATATATAAAAAAGCTTTGACACAGTGGTAGTTCCAACATGCGAATCTTTATTTTACACCCTTGTTTCACACATTCTAGAAACATTTGGCACATTTCTTTCCATACGTACGTCAGACATACGTCAGTGTAACTGGGTTGAGAGGGAAATCAGTCTTCAGAACAGATGAACTGAAAAGGGATTTATTTTATAATAAATAGACAGTTTTAGCGGTGAAATTATTTCTTGATATTGTGAAACAATAATGGATTTCATGGTTTTATTTTATCTTTTATCCAATAGATTAAGACATATGTGATGAGGACTTGAAAATGTACTAAGAATGACCCTATAATATTCATGCAAATTTTGAATTTGAAACTGTCATCATTTGGAGCTGTTGACCCATGATACTACCTTGCTTGTAGACATTTCATTATTATTCCTTGTTTTCAAAATCACAGGCCACCATAATTTCTGCAGTACGTTTGACACATATTGAATGTAAATTACGCTTGAATCCAGGAGTAACTGGAGAGACGGGGCTTCAAAGAGTGGAGATAATTACTTGTGTTATCACTGCTGAAACAGACAAATCAATCCCCGCCTGAAAGCTTGGACAATTAGCCTCGTTATTGAATTCATGTAGATGAGGCCTCTCAAAAATCTATGCCATTGTAGATGTCAAGTACCAGCAAATTGAGGACCTGACAAAATATGTTATTGGCCGGAACCAGTGAGTAAATGGAGTGTGAATGAAACAGGAGTGGGACATTTAATCGCACTGATAAAAACTCAACCGTGTTTCATTTAGACACTTGATCTCCCTGGCATAAAAAGGCGGCTTTTTTTTAATCTGTGGTTTAGTGTGCTGAATGAGGATTTGTATGTCTGTGTCAAGCCACTCATAAGTTGTTGCAAGCAGAAATTATAGCATTTAGATCTTCGAGGGGATAGACTTGACTGAAGTGCTCTTTGACAATCCGTGTATAACGTTTGGAGGAGTCTCTTGAGGAATATTTCACTTTTCAGTCTTTTTTTGACTCGCTGAAGAACTTTGTGCTTGTGAGGACAATTAATCTCGAGGGACTGTGTCATTGTGGCTGTTGAAAGAGTTCCTCTACGCTGCAGTTCAGTGCCGGTGTAAAATATAAAACTCACCTTGCTCGCATCAGTAGATCAGAGGAAGGAGATACTCTTGTGTTCCTCAATGCAAACAGTTGTTTCAAGACTAGTCCGGCACTGGTCTAGCTAATGGCTAATGCTCTGGCTTGCGGTTAAGTTAGTTAGGTTACATTCAATCTTCAAGCAGAAGGAGCTGGATGAAATACTCTGAATGAATTTCAGTCCACAATCTACTGTAATTTGTCATGCAGCCTTAAATTATGTTGCCTTGTTTGGCCGGAGCCATTTTCTCCATTTCTGTCACCTGATGGATTTTGGGGGTCTTGCCACTTTCGCATCTGTCTTGCTTCGTTGGGGACACTTAAAGGGATAGATCACTTTGAAATTAATTTTTTGATATGTTTTAGCTTACCTCAAGGTCATCCAAGATGTAGGTGTCTTTGTTTCCACAGTATTTTCAATTTTGACATTTTTCATTCAAACCGTTGTTGTCTATCAGTCATACACTGGAGGTTAAGGGGGTCCACGTCAATGAGCATGCACAGAGAAGTCAAAATTAAACATGATTTAATGACTCGTAAATGTAAGTCCACATTGATGGCCTAAGACACGAAACGAGCAGTTTTTGTGAGAAAACGAACAGTATTTTTATCGTTTTTACCTTGTGTAATCACAGTGACGTCCAAGTGATCTGAATCAGTTGTGCAATGTCCAACTGAACCGAACTGAATCAGTTCAATGTTACACCGGAAGTGATCGTTTGTGTATGACGTCACTCAATATTTACACGGAGATTTCGGAAGTTTAGCCTTTCACTAAACATATTTAGATGTACCGAAATCGTCTTCCATTAAGGTTTCCCGTATATCTAAATATGTTTAGTGAAAGGTAAAACTTCCGAAATCTCTGTATAAACAAAGAGTGACGTAGGCGCGCAAGCGATCACTTCTGGCGCATGCGCAGACCGAAACGCCCGTGCCGTCAGATCATTTTGTCATGGCTATGATTACACGAGGTAAAAACTATATAAATATTGTCGGTTTTCTCACACAAACCACTCGTTTCGTGTCTTAGGCCATCAATGTGGACTTACATTTACGAGTCATTCAATCATGTTAAATTTTGACTTCTCTGTGCATGCTCTTTGAGGTGAACCCAGGGTGGACCCCCTTAACCTCCAGTGTATGACTGATAGACAACAACAGTTTGACCGAAAAATAACAAAATTGAAAATACTGTGGAAACAAAGACACCTACATCTTGGATGCCCTTGAGGTAAGCTAAAACATACCAAAAATTAATTTTAAAGTGAACTATCCCTTTAATATTCAGCTTCAATGTCATCCGACTGCACTGACACTATACACTCTAAAAAATGCTGGGTTGTTTTAACCCAACTTTGGGTCAAATATGGACTAACCCAGCCATTGGGTTAAATTTTTACATTACATTTTTAACCCAACATTTCGGGTTTGTCCATATTTGACCCAAAATTGGGTTAAAACAACCCAGCATTTTTTAGAGTGTAGGCTTAGGACTGAACTGAGCTGGAAGGAGTCATCACTGTTTTCCACAGAGCTAAGTTATAGATGAATTTAACTCATTTCTTAGTTGATGATCTTTACACAATTATTGAACAGAACTGAATCAACACTGAACTGACCTCAGTTGAACAATGAAAATATTTTCTTCTTAGAATTTTTATTTATTTATTTATTTATTTATTTTTTGCATGTAAAGCTGCTTTAAAACAATCTGTGTTTAAGACGCTAAGGTGACTTGACATGAGTTAAAGGGATAGTTCACCCAAAAATGAAAATTAAGTCATTAATTACTCACCCCCATGCTGTACCAACCCCGTAAGACCCTTGTTCATCTTCGGAACACAAATGAAGATATTTTTGATTAAATTTGAGAGCTGTATCACTACCACATAGGCACCTTAAGGGATTGAAACTTGATGGCCCAGAAAGTCATTGAAAGAAAATGTTTAAATATTCCATGTGACTACCGTGGCTCAATTTTAAGTTTATCAAGCGACGAGAATACTTTTTGTGCAAAAAAACAACAACAAAAATAACGACTTTATTTGACTATTCCTTTTCTTCCTTCTGGGCCTGAGAACACATTACTACTAAAACACATTCAACATGGATTACCATAGTAACAAATTGCTTTCACTATGCTTTACTTTTCACTTCAAACGGCAACATTACACACTAACTAAATTTAGAAGACTGAAATCATAATCAACCACCCCTTTAAACATTTAAAACAATATAAAACGTTTATTTTGTGTGAAATGGATCTTTTTAACTCTCTGTCTTTATTCAAGAGCAAGCTATTTAAATGCATTTCCTTCCATGCTTATTTAAAAAAAAAAAAAAAAAAAAAATCTATAACCTACAAGCTCTTTACACTCTCTGTTGCTTTGTGAGCAGAAAATGTACTGCTGCATTCCCCAGAGGAAGATTATAGTAATGTATACTAATCTACCAGCAAATCAGACTCATCCTGCGCTGAACAGGGCAAATCCAATCTTAAATTGACATGTCCCTGAAGAAATGCCTGCAATCAGAACTCAGATTTTCCTTTCTTAAAGAGTTAGTTCACCCAAAAATGAAAATTATGACATTAATGACTCACCCTAATGTTGTTCCAAGCCCGTAAGACCAGTTTAAGATATTTTAGATTTAGTCTGAGAGTTTTCTGTCCCTTCATTGAAAATGTACACAGTATACTTTACTTGTCCAGAAAGTAAATACAGACATCATCAAAGTAGTCCATGTGACCTCAGTGGGTTAGTTAGAATGGTTTGAAGCATCGAACATATATTTTTGTTCAAAAATAACTATTAAACTATTGACTATTAAACATTGTATTGTCTTCCGGTTCTGTCCGCAGTGACGCTGCTGACTAAGACGCTGCTGACGTATAATTCAAATCACTGCAATTCAATGAAGATTCGTTGAACATTGAGAGATGAACAAATAAATGTTCCTCAATCCTTATGTATCATATTTAATATTCACATTTAATAATTTCTGTGTTTGGGTAATCAAGTTTAGCAAACTTAAGTTGCTTCATCTAGATAAAATATAAAAATTATTTTTTTAAGTTTACTTTTTAAATAATAATAATAAAAAAATGTACCACAACCTGATGTTGGACATTTTTGTAATGATAGTAAAATGACTTTTACCTCCTAAAAAAGTAAAACCAATCAATTGTTTACTTTATTCAAAATCAATTGGCATGAAGAAGATTGTATGCAACAGTTCATTTTTTTTATCATGTTGACAATTTAGAGGCCTTCAAAATTTGTCGACATAATAGGCTTTATAAAGGGTTAATGTTGTTTATTGTAAACCTATATAAATCTCTGACAGATTGTCTCTAATGAAACTTAAACATGGCTGATAGATTATTGATATTTACTCATTATAGAAACACTCAACTCCGAGGTTCAAATTTAACCCATTTCTCATTGCTATGTTGGCTGAAAATCCTCCTGCCCAACTTGTCAGGAAATAGAAAAGAAACAAGAAGTTCCAGTAAACTTCAGATTGTCTACTCTAAACCCACAACGGGCAGACTTTCTCGCAATTTGCTGAACAAACAAAAAATAATGGCCGATCTAAATGGCCTTGGGGCAGATAATTGCCACGCTTTGTAATGGCCATTGATTTTTGACTCCCCCTCCAAATGACTGGGATGGTGAAAGGTCTGATTTGGTGTAGGAGTGATACGGCGGACATATGATATGGTTCTTACACACTCCTGCGCCTCACGCCCTTTCCAATCGATGCTTTTACCAAGGATGTCAAAGCCAAGACTGATTGTTTCCCACCCCTGGTCGTAACTGCAAAGAAAATGCCTTTCGTATTGAATCGGCGGCAAATCACGGCTCGGCTACCCCATCTTCTTATCTGCATCTGTCAAGTGTGATCACAAATAACGAGTGAGAACAAGGTTGAATTTTAATTTAACAACTGAACTGACATTAATGTTGAGCAGCTGAGAGAGCAAGCAAATCTCAGTTTGAGAATGTGTTTGTCAAGTGCCAGGAAGGTCAATCTGGAAGTGGTTTGCAAACCCTGAACATTCGCATTTAAAGCTGCGTTCATTGTTTCATGTGATTAGTTTTGACATTGGCTGTCATGAGGCCATTATAACATTTTAATGACAAATTCAATTTGTACCATTGTAGTTGAGGTCAAGATAAAATATTTATGACACAGTTATAATGGCCTCATGATGATAATGTAATGTTAAGCATAATGAGATATTTATGACAATTTATGTTGTCTTGTTAATGACAAGTTGTCATTACCAAGATACCGACAGGTTATGGTGTATTGGTTTATGTCAATATATTGGTTTATATATTGGTTATTGGTCATCTCAAACAATGTCATAATTACATTAAAGGTTGTATCAGTGATTGTGGGTGACATCAATTCTGTTTGTGTTTGAAGCGAGATCCCAAACAAACCAATTTAGCTCGCCCCTCCCTCCAGTTTCGTGCATCGTGAAAAAAAAAATGATCATGCACGCGCATTTCTTAAAGCGACAAAAACCCACTTTTTTCATTTGACGGCCTACCTCAATGATGGCTCATTCTGTGAACTGTAAAATGTGAACTTGGCTGCTTTGGATTACAAAGTATAATAATGTATATAAAATCTGCAGTCGAGCCGTGTCATGTCACACAGTTAGTTTTCATGTGTTTTTACTTTCTGCAAATTTTCAGGTTTAAATTTTGATTTTGAATGCAGATTTTCAGTGTGAATGTTTGGACCCCACAATTTTTTTTATGTTTTACTTTCATAATCTCCATTCCCTGTATTTCTGAAACTTTGTTTCAGTCTCTATGACAGTTTCAGGCATTTGAAGGACAATATATCACTACTTGTCAAATTTTCTTGTGGATTTTCTTAAAATATCACCTCTCTTTCATTCTCTCTCTTTAGCTCTCTCTAAAAGTGGCTGAAATTACCCCAGGGTGATCCATCACAAAATCCGAGAGCGCTAAAAAACAGTGAGATGAAAGCTCCAAACAAAGTGCGCTGAATGTCTTCCTTCTACATCTTTTTTATAAGTACCTTTACTGTAAAATCCTTTGTGTGCTCGTCCTCAATGTTGTCCAAATGGAATTTTCAGTAGCTGACCTAATTTATGTCTTTAACATTGATAAAGTCATATTGATAAGTCCAAGAATAGTTCAATATAATGCACTGATTTGTCATCTACCGATCTGTCAGTTAAACCATTGGAAAGTTGGTTTTAGCCCCAAATTGCTCTTAGAAGATGATAAATTATAAATAATTTATATATAATTATCTAAGGAAGTTTAGATATATTAAAACCAATATGATCAATGAGTAATGACATGTTTTTACATTACTTTAACCCATCAAAATAAGATAAACCTCTGAAGTGCATTTGCATGCATTCCAGTGTTGACCTTTATCACCTATACATTTTTATTTAAAGGCACATGTACCGTAAGTAAACAACAGGACAATCACCATAAGGGGATGTACTGTGGCTCAGTGGTTGAGCGCATACTTTGCATGTATGAGGTCCTGGTTTCAATCCCCAGCATCTCCAAGGCAATGTTGTTCTTTTAAGTAAACCCTTTTCCTGTTTCTAAAACCTCTGAAACTTATGTGTGTCATGATACAACCAGACACAGGTAGATCCAAACGCTGGGTGAGTTTATTACCAGGTAGTCAGACAGGCAAGGGTCACAGATAGCAATCACAGTATAGGAGACAAGGCAATACTCAGGATCAGAAACCAGGCGAGATGACAGAGGCAGCGGGAAGACAAGATGGAATCCATCAGGAAACAAGCAATGGGTCAAAAGGCAGGCAGCAGAAAATCGGGGAACAGGTTCAGCAAGGGTCGAATAAACAGAAAGGGACAGACCTGGGTAACAGACTAGGATACAGACTAGATAAAACTAGGAAACGCTTGGAGATGTACACAACAGTGAAACAAGACTTTGCAAATGGGTGATAGTGTGAGTGGGGTTTTAATGTGGAGCTGTGCGTGGAACTAGAAGCTCTCATGACACTCGAGGGCAATACAGCCGGTCATTGTCACATTGTGCATATTCAAATGTTGGACTCAACTAACTCAAATATAAGACACAGGTATCTACACAAAAGAAAAAGGCTAGCCTTGTTTGGGGATATACAGTAGTTCAGTGGTAGAGTGCATGCTTCACATGTATGAGGTCATGGCTTCAATCCCCAACATCTCAAAGCAATGTGGAACTTTCCATTAAACTCATTGCCTGTTTCTTAAGCAATTTTCAATTTTTCAAAGTCAGTTTAAGGTAATTTAAGGTGAAATTACTTATACAGCTTGACTGTATTTAAAAAATGTTGATTGTACTTAATTTCAGACAGATTTTATTTTTACAGTGTACCGGAAAGCAAGACAAAATACTTCTATTTTTTCCCCCAGTATTTGCATGGCACAGCTTACCCCTCAGGACAATTGATAACAGACCCTTATTTCTTCTTGCCCAGAGAACAGCTTAGACACAAATTGGCACATCTTACCATGGCCTCCATTTATAATATGCTCCCTATCTTCGAAATATGCTAATATATCATATAGCACTGCATTTGTAGTTTGACAATCCTTTTTGATGTACACATCAAGAAATGATTAACGCCACTCTCTCGCTCTAATCGCACATCCAGGGTTCAGCCATTTAAGCCATAGCGTTCAAGAGAGTCGCTCCGTGGAAATGGGTGTTCCGATGTATACCCGGAATCCTTTCACAGTCGTTGGTCCTGTCTCACATGCTAATCCCACAGTGGCCCAGATAGAACATTTGAACCCCTGCTAAATGTTCCTCTCTCAAGGTGAGGTCTCCTGGTCAAAGCCACCAGGCACTGACGCACCGTAATCCCCCATGAAGGCCTTGGAGTGTTTGGTTTATCTCTGCCAAGGCAGCACAAGCATAGATTCCCAACACAGGCTGTGTTTTGAGCGCAGACACAATTCCGAAAGCCAGCTTGATTTTTTTTTTTTTTTTCTCCAGCGGGCACCTCAATGAATCGGATGTGACAGAGATTTAAAAGGATTAAGCAGCCTTTAAAATTCATCACAGTTACAGTTTGCAGTTGATAGGTGCGAGCAAGTTGTGAAGTAGTAAACTTTCCGCTCTAAATATAGCTCACAGGGTATAATCCCTTTCTATCGTGGATGTGGATTGCATCCCATTATGCAGGATCTTGACTCTTATAAAATCTCTGGAGATTATAGGAAGTAACAAAAGAGATGGTGAAAACGAAATAGCACATACTGTACAGTATATAGTTCAAGCAGCCAGTGAAATATCGCCTGTGATATGATACGATGTTGGAAGACTATACCTTGACAATTGCATTTTTCTTTCCCGCTTTCCTTTTAAACAGGAAGTTATTAATGTCAGCTGTCAACCCTGACAAAACAAAACATTGGGCACATTGGACAAAACATTGGCCACGCCCACATGTGCATGATGAGTCATTAGTATTTTTAGTCAGTTTGATCTGGAATTTTAATTGTTGGAAGTATGTATTTATTTTTAAAAAGTAGATTATTTTATGCTAGAAAATAGATGCATAAAAGCTGATACACAGACTAAAAGCTAAAGCTAATTGGTCTTTAAGTCGACTATTCAAATTATGTTAAAGTATAAACCACATAAACAGTGAAAGATGTTTGGTTATGTCGATGATGTACCATAAAATCACTGGGGGGGCAAAACTGCTTCCCATAAAAGTCTCATTAAATGTTACAAGAATTTTACAAGCAACCACGAGCTAATATTCATCGCCAAAGAAAAAAAATATATATATGCCAATAAGTACAAATGTGCACTTACGAAGATTAATATCAGCCTAGCATTCATTTATCATACTTTTTTTTTTTTTTCATTTAGCAAAATCCCTCATTGCCACTGCAATAATGTGAGCTGATTAAATATGTTCTATAAGTCCAGGAATATGTATGTATAAATTAACCAGGTCATTTATTTCATGCTGGTTTTAACAGTGTCAGTCTATGAGTCTTGCTGGAAATGAAATGAAAGAAACTCTCAATGATTTTTTTTTTTTGTTCCCTGTTTGCTGCTCATGCTGATGTAAAAACACATTTATTTTTCTATTCAGCCTGAAGGCATGCACAACCAAACACAAGCTGCCTCTACAATGGAGCCATATCTATTCATCAAATCCAAGGCTAAAAAAAAGAATGTTTTATCTATCTATCTATCTATCGATCTATCGATCTATCTATCGATCGATCTATCTATCTATCTATCTATCTATCTATCTATCTATCTATCTATCTATCTATCTATCTATCTATCTATCTATCTATCTATCTATCTATCTATCTAGCTAGCTAGCTCACCTACAACAACTGCAACTTGAAATGTGCATTTAAAATCCACTAGCCTAAAAAAATACAATGTTCTGTAGCATGTGTCCTCTTCAGTTTGAATGAGCATGACACATCTGAGTATGCGCATTAACGTTTTATTCAGGTTAAGTAGGCTAGTCACTAATTAAAGAAGATCATGTAGCTCATTTGCATAGACCTCACATGAACTCTAGATCCATCAAACACACTTAAGCTAGTTTATTTTATTGTAAAAATTAAGTTTTAACAATGCAGTTTACATACAGTACCATACTTTTTGTCACGACCCCAGAGAATAAGGTCCACAGAAGAAGATCAGATGAAGATGAATTCAAAAATAAAAGTATTTTTTTTTTAAAGTATATAAACAAACTCTGATAATCCACAGTTAACATAACCATGTGTAATACACAAACAATAACCGACAATCAAGGCAGAGAAAGGAACTTAAATACACACTGATGACGAACTAAAAGACTAACAGAATTGCCATAGTAACGAAGGATGGCGGGAAAATGAACAAAGACAACATAATAATGAGAAGCAAACTAAAAGTCTATGATAATGAAACTAAACGGTAGAGGTGGGACAAAATTTAGATGATATATTGTTGTCCTTCTCTGTGCGATATGAATCAATATGCTGGCACAAAATACCGGTATTGATATTTTAATGAATAAAATAATGCACTCTAAATAGTTTCACTTTGTGGCTCCTCGAGATGGCACTCAACATATGAATGAGGGAAACATGAACACAAATTAACTAGCCTAAGAAAAATAGTTTTTTTTATTAGGAAATGCTGGTTTTGTCACATTTTTTTTTTAATAATAATGCCATTTTAAAATACCCAAGTTGGTACCTTTGATAATACTATTCTCAGGTTTATTTTAAGGAAGCTGGTAAACACTGAGATGTTCTCAGGTTTTGAAATGTACCAGGTTTATATAAAAAAGTCAACAAGCAGTTAAATGTTTTACTCACAAAGAAAAGTCTAAGTTTTTAAAAAGAATAAGCATAAAAAATGTTTAATTTGCTTAAATGTTCCATTTACTGACCTAAAAACATTTTGTGCTTTTTTCCAACAGTTTTGACTTTAATAAAGAGAGAAAACGTGCACTTAACCTTTTCACAGGCCTTTTTGTTCATATTTAGACAGATATTGTGATGTATCATTAGGATGATTGTGTGTATCGTGATGTACCCTGTGATTCCCACCGCTAAATGAGCAAATGACTGAATATCCCTGATACTTTCAGCATTACTGAGAATTTACATGAGAATAGCAATAACACGAAGAAGATGCTATTTGAGCAAGAGAATAGTATCACACTAACATGTAGTGCAGAAAATGACTTTGAAAAGCTCTGTGCTGGCACCGTGGGGTATCACGGCTGAAGATGGGGATTTTTTATTGACTGTGCTGCCTTCCTGTAAGAGTTAAGGTGAGAAGATGAAATATTCACAGAAGGATTCAAATTTAGATTCAAGGTTTTACTATTATTCTACTTTGAGCCTTTTTTATTTACTTAGTGACATTGATTTGAATATGATTGTCTGTGAAGGGGGGAAAGGGCCGGTGATGTTGCAAGTTATACAGTAATTGCAAGTTATAAATTCATAATTATAAATATACATGAGTTGTGGTTTTAATTGAATATTCAATTAAAACCACCACAACTCATGTATAATGAGAGTAAATTCCATGTCATCTGCACCCATATGGTAGTTTTGTGTGAGAAATAGACAATTATTCTCTGTAAGAGTGACTAAAGCCGGGCTGAAGCAGGAAAGCCTGCTCTCTGACAAAGCTTGGTGCCCAAGGCAAGATCACACTCAACAGCGGAGGTTAAAATATTTAATACTTTGTCAGAACCTTTTCAGATGTCTTTTCATTGATAGCCCTTGGAGCACATTTTGTACTTTAGCTTGTTTTACTTTGTCAGGAGAAAGTGTATCCAGCCTCAGAGCTGTGTTATGTAACAATACGAGCAACTGTATCTCTCTCTCTCTCTCTCTCTCTCTCTCTCTCTCTCTCTCTCTCTCTCTCTCTCTCTCTCTCTCTCTCTCTCTGAGGGCAGTTCTGTGCTATAAATCAGCTAATTATGAGTGTTATTTCAGCATGGCTTGAGTGTGTGGGGCAAATGAGGTATAGATGGAATCTGTTTTTTTATCATGCACAAAATCCATGAACAAGAGGAGCAGAGGAGGTTGGCCAATTTAGCTGTGATCTTTATTTTATTTTGAACTAACTATATTATATTGAATAAGATATTTCTCCATAAACTCCCTTGAAATGTGGTACTGTATCTGTTTCAATCAGTAAAGCAAAGATTCACTTGAGAATACACTATTCTTTCTTTATTTGTTGACCCTTATGTTGTCCTAGCATGAAATAATCCATACAAGTTCCCTAATGAACTCTTGAAATCCTCACAAACATCTGATATGTTCTATTTCTAAGCAAAATGATCGTTTAGGCTCTATTGTGGATGTCCAGTGAGATAATCTGAGTTTTGCTTTAATATTTTGTCGGGCCTTTAGACAAACACAATGTACTTTGTCTAAAGCAGTTTTATTACACTCTAAAAAATGCTGGGTTGTTTTAACCCAATTTTGGGTCAAATATGGACAAACCCAAAATGCTGGGTTAAAAATGTAATGTAAAAATTTAACCCAACGGCTGGGTTAGTCCATATTTGACCCAAAGTTGGGTTAAAACAACCCAGCATTTTTTAGAGTGTAGTGAATGCTTTGATGTGTTTAAGAAAAAAGCAAAAGACTAGAGCGAAGGCTCAGGGGATAATTTTCATCACTTATGATTTTCATGTTTTCTCCTCTTAAATGCTGAGATCAATGCTGTTTTACACTGGCGCATGCCTGAGGTTATGTGCAGCCGAGCATGATGAGATAATTACTTCAAGGCTCAGGTCTTCAGAGGTATGTTGATTAGGCTGGGCCGTATGATTGCTTTTGTTTGCATCTGACTCTAAGTGCCCTATTATGATTTGTTTTGCATATTTTAAACCTAAATTAGTTACATTTTAAACTGTATAGTAAAAGTTTAAAAAGACACGTACTGTAAGTGAGTGTGTGTGTGTGTGTGTGTGTGTGTGTGTGCTTTTACTTTTTTAAACAATGAAATGTATTATGAAATGTGAAAAATATTTAATATATAAATATGCCATATATCGCAACATAATATATAAAGTTAATCCGAATAGATATACTAATAATAATAGATAATAATAATTCATTACATTTATATAGCGCCTTTATGGACACTCAAAGCGCTTCACATAGAGGGGGGGAGAGGGGGATCTCCTCAACCACCACCAATGTGCAGCATGCACCTGGATGATGCGACGGCAGCCATATTGCGCCAGAACGCCCACCACACACCAGATTACTGGTGGAGAGCAGACAGAGTGATGAAGCCAAATGGTATATATAGCCACTTTTCCACCAAAGCATTTTGAGAGCCGGTTCGGAGCCGGTGCCTGCGCGCGAACCAGTTCTTTGTGTTTCGACAGCCAAAGAACCGGTTCGAGGTCGGGAAAACTGGTTCTGAAGCAGCGGCACCAACTCTTTGCTGGACTAGAACCGTACTTTTACTACATGATGCTTACGTCGGGGGCTGGGGGCGGGTTTAGATGTGTTCTAAACATCTTTTCTGACCATAATAAAGGATCGCAAAGCCAAGAGAAACATTTGCAGAAACACGATGGAGTCCACCTTTGTAATTTTTATGCTTGAAGTTAACGCAAGCGTTTCTATTTTTGTCATTTTTTTATTGCAGACATTATAAGCAAAGAAGAAAACAGTCACAATAAAGAACAAATAAATGGAAATAAAAAAAGACACAAGACAGGGGTTCATAACTTGTCAGAAAAGATTACATATCAAACGAAAAGATTAAAAGACTTACATATTTCAATTGTTTTTAAAGCTTTCTTGGTACACGAGTTAGAGATAATCCGAAAGTAATGTTGTATTTGCAAGCGTTTCTAAGACGTATGGCGACGTACACAGTGACGTAATGACGTCGTTCCCTGGGCACTCTAGTCAGTGGAAAAACAAATAGGTTCTGAAACGGTTCGCAAGTTGAACCAACTCCGAACCAACTTTGAACCAGCACCAGTTCCGAACCAGTTCTTTTTTTGGTGGAAAAGGGGTATATGGGAATGATTAGGAGGCCATGATGAACAGAGGCCACTGGGCAAACTTGACCAGGATGCCGGGGTTACACCCCTACTCTTTCGAAAGACATCCTGGGATTTTTTTGTGACCACAGAGAGTCCTCGGTTTAACGTCTCATCCGAAGGACAGTGCTCTTTGACAGTATAGTGTCCCCATCACTATACTGGGGCGTTAGGACCTACACAAATCACAGGGTGAGCGCAAACATTCGATATAGATATATACAGTGTATATATATATATACAGTGTATATATATATATATATATATATATACAGTATATATATATAAATATATATATATATTTATAGATATATACAGTGTGTATATATATATATATATATATGTCATTAAGATGGTTATTCTTTTATTAGCAATTGTGAAGTGTTTTTTTTTATTTTAATAAAACAATATTTGTAAAAAATGTTTCTTAATTTAATTAAAAATTGGTTCATTTAATTTAGTATAATTTATCACGCTAACATAAATTGACTTTTTTTTTTTTAGAAAAATATAAACATTTAAAGTAACAAATAGTGATGTTTTTCACTGAAAATACGGCTCCTCAGATCCACACAACCATTAAAGTCCCTTGAGGACCCAGCCATAGAAAGACCTTTGATGCTGATAACACAGCACATTATAGCACTGGGAGTCACTCTCTGTAAATTTCATATGATAATTTTTCATTTAAGAGGATGAATTGCCCCTTTTCTGTGCAATCAGTCAGATCTATTTGTTGTGTAAATGCATTTGCTCTAAAATATTCCAGATTCCACATGCTAATGTTTCACATTGCATTTTTGATAGTCTCCATTAACACCATCACAGCAATTGAGTGGCGTTGAATTAGCCGCCGAATCGCTCCAATATTACGGACTCGATGAGGACATTTACTGAGGATATGCTTGACTAACTCCTCATATCAATTGGACTGGGAGGGTTTCATTTGTCAGGTTTTTCTCATAAATTGGAACCGAAATAGCACAGATAAAAGCTGCCAGAGCTAATATTCCTATTGACTAACACTATTTGTGTGTTGTAAGTGTTCTGGCAAAACCTTGATAAAATCATCTGAAAGATTTCCACGAACTCTCTGTGTAGGATGAATTTAGCTTTTGGAAGGCCATTACCTTGATGTATACCCCCCGACACTGTGCGTTAGTTAAAGGTTTTTTGATTTCAAAGAGAGGTTGACCATTTCAAGCCCATCTGTTAGTGCTGATAGCAACTCTGAAACCGACCATCAGCTCAATAGCGTCAAGTGCATTTCATATGTATTGGTATTGGGGCAGTTCAAGATGAATCTGTAGTGTTTGTTCCCAGCGGCTTTCTGTATAGTGTCTCCAGACACCCTGTGGGGTGCATTAGCTGCTACTCTTATGTGGCAGGACGCTCTCATGTGCTTCCTGATGTTACGTCCTGTCGTGAGCTATCAGTATCAAGGCTTAGCACTGCAGGGAGGGTGAGCCTGAAATTGCATCGAAATGTTGATTGCATAGCTAATGTGTTTTATCTACTCTTTTACGCATCTCTATAAAATGTTGTTTTTTCTCCGTTCATATTCCCTCTGGTTTATTATGCCTTTGATGGTTGGTAAACTTCTTTTATGGCGTGTTGAATGTTGTCATCCACTGCAGATGGCTACACATGGTGTAGTGTTTGATTAATGGTGGTTTCTCTGTGCGGTAATGACTGAAGATGATAAATGGCAAAAAACAAACCATATTGATGGGTTGGACGTGTAACTGTGGAAATATGCTGATTGTATTAATTGTAATTGCATATTTATCTACAAAGCACATCCAATCTGCTTCCTTCATCTGGCATTGCGTTGAATAACTTGCCATAGATAGTCGGTTTTATCGAGACGCTCCCACCCCTTAAAAAAAGTTTTTGAACACTTAGGTCACACTTACAATTGAGTTGATTACATTGAATAGATCAACAAAATGTCAAACCAACAGGCCTTTGCAAGCAAAAGATTTTGTGATACATTTTTGCACTTCAAAGCAACTAAAATGATTTTAGTGGATGAAGTCAGTTCTGTCATGACAACTCTCTGAGTGTTTGGCAAGGTAATATGGATATGACAATTGATATGTCAGCGACACTGCTGTTTTAACTATAGATGGTCTTGTCCTCTTGTGACGAATTTTGAGCAACAAAAAACGTATTTATATTTGAGAATTTGTTAAGATTAGCGAGTTGGTAGATTCTGTACACACTCTGGTTCGTTTCAAATACGCTCTGGAGTTCTTGCACTTGCTGAGCAGCTAAATTAAAATGCTAATGGATAGCATTCATGCTACAAAACATTACATCTTGTTCTCACGATGTAACCCCAAATGAAGCCCCCTTTCAGACATTTTTAATTTGTGGTTACATCATAAAAATAATGGATTAATTTGAAGTGAAGTTTGTTGACGTGTTCAATGGGAGTGCTAGCCCAACGTCTGCCCACTCCACTCCCACTCAGCACAGCTGCTGACTGGCCTTTCCCTTTCTATATCTCACGTACGGCCTGAAATAACCAGATTTCAGTTTTCTCCTCTCCATTATTCTTCTGTCACACTGATGCTCCCCAATACAATACTTTAAAATTGTAATTATGCAGCAGATGATTGTAATTACGGAGAGGACAAAGTGAGAGGATTATTGTAGTGGAAATTAGTAAAGACATGCACATATTCAGCCCAATCATGCTATGTGAAGGGAACGGAGCAGGTAATTTGCATAATACATGGCCATAATAGAGTGGAGCATTATTTTTCATACGCATACGTTCCTCCCCATTTGCACTTTCCCATGTATTTTAAAGACCAGTGGTAAATTGCTAAATGACACAGCAAATCTCACTGCTATATCCCAAATGGGTCAAAAAATAGGTCCATAAATTACAGTAGAAGATGGGGGCTCAGAAACAATGTGGTTAAAAAGATTAAAGGGTAACTAAACCCCTGGTCAGAGCCTGACTCCACCCACGGGCAATATTTGAAAAATGCTGAAAAAGTGGGCAGACCCCAGTGGAGATAGAGGGGACAAAAATCGATGCCAAAACACTCCTGATCGTTTTCAATACCTGGCAATTTAGTTGGCAATTCCAACTCCTGACTCGCTACAGTGGACAGTGTTTTGATGAAAAAAGCTAGTTTTTATACTGCCAAGGGCATAGCTCGTACCAAGAGCGTGGTGAGCTGAAACGTGCGTACATCACGAAGAACCACTAACATCCAATAGGAAAAGTCAACTGCTGTAGCCACCGTTCAACCTGAAGAGGGCAGCACTAAGACGTTTTTACACCATATATAGAGCATCACAGTCCCGCCCACAGCCCGATAGAGCGCTGGTGCCGGAAGTAAATTTCCCATTGACATTTTGTAAAATCCATATCTAAAGAGTATTAGATCATGTCTGAGGATAACCAGCTACGGCTGAACTCATACAACATATCATTTCGAGTGAAAAAACGAAGAGAAAATCCAAAAAAAGTCAAAGGTACAAGCCTGTGTATTTCCGAGCAAAGGAACTACTCCTCCCATAAACCACCGCGACTCACTGAAGTCGTCTGAAAGCCACCGTGAAAGAGCCTTTTGAGTGACTTCCAAAGCTGACGACGGCCGCGTGAACTTTTTCCTCCAGTGAATTTACATAGTGAATGTGCAGGAAAACTCCTTTTCCTCGATTTTACTGATTTACTTATGCACATGCTAAAACATTGAGCATCTGGCTCGCTCATTGGCTGTGTTGCGGCTACTGTATATCCAATGGCGCGGGGTCGTCTCTGAGGTGCGACCGATGAACTTAGCCCTACGTCATTGCGCGATCTTCAGTCTTCACGTACCTTCGCGGGGTTTCAGACACACACTGTAAAAATTAATATGCTTTATCTAATCAATAAAATTGTGGCAACAGATTACAAGCAATATTATTTATTAAATTGAACAAATTAGAATTGAGTAATAGTTAATCAAATTAACATTCTAATTAATTCTAATTTGTACAATTTAATTAATAATATTGCTTGTAATATGTTGCAACAATTTTATTGATTAGATAAACTATATTATTTTTTTCAGTGCATGACACGACTTCCACCAATCATATGCATCACTGTGGGATTGTTCAGGATTGTGGGTGATGAAGTACTTATCCTGTACATCGCGAATAAAAGGGATTTATCTTAAAACAAGGTTAGTGCCCCGCGATCGTTTGGCGTTTATGAGCATATACAATCACTTAGAACAGCCGTAGCTGGTTTTAAGTCTACCATGTATGGTTACGTTTTTATGGCCTATATCCCAAATGTCAATGGAGAAATTTTATTGAATTTTTACTTCAGGCACCAGCTGTGGGCGGGACTGTGATGCTCTATAGTAGAAATAAAACACTTTATACACAAGTGTCCAAAAAGTTACTCGAATCAATCACTGATATTAATAAAGATACATTCTTACAGGAAAAACTAAAAAAAAAAGTTGGTTTAGGGTTTAGTTACTCTTTAAATAGATGTTGAAATGAGTAAAATGTGTTTTCTTTGGGTCACAAATCAACCTTTTTCTCATAAAGATGGAGCAGGATTGTAGAACCATGGCACCCGTCTTTTTCCAGATGGGCATGAATATCAGGGAGATCTAAGCTAATTTCCCCTCTTCCATAGATCAGACAGACGGCTCATGGCACCACATCACTCCCGTTTCCTTTGCCTGAGCTGAGGATTCATGTTTGGACTGACTTCAGTTGACTTCACCCAAACTGCCTGAAGTCAGCAACCCTTTAGGCTTTACATTTGCTATGGCTTGAAAAACACTCAGCTTGGATATAACTTAATTTAGCATCCTTAAACATGGAGAATTCAAGGTAAGTCTCAGAAAACCGGAATGTTTTAGTTGCAAATGCACCAGTCGGATGAGTTCTCGGCCATGAGGAGTATTGATTTGTTGAATATTTCAAAGAGCAGCGGGGGTTTTTTAGGTTTCAAAAAAGATGCTTATTGCTGGAAATACTGTGGTCTTAAAGCGATAGTTCACCCAGAAATGTGAAAAATAGTGTGTTGCAGGGAGGACATTGTAGGCCAAAAGTACTTCAATTTTAGTTAATGCCTGAAATAGGGTCTGTGGTGAACACAAGATGTTATTTATGTTTTGTTTTGTTTTTTTCTATGACATAAAATACATTAGTAATGCGTCCTTGTGATTGTTTTTACAGCTTTTACTTGTCTTGAAAAAGGTGGTTGCTAAAAAGTGCTTAGTTTACAGCCTTTTTGTGTATAGCTCTCTTGAAAACTGATCAGGGAAAATGTTTTACTAAATAAAGACTGAAAGAGTTACAGTATCGGAAGTCATCCAAATGTGGTGTAGTTCATTTACTGCCTATGTTTAGCTTTTTACTTCTGCCAATTATAATTAGGCTTCAAAATGTATAAAAGCTGTTCATTTACTGTATGTTTATTTGTGAAGGTGATCATGATGAAGGAAACTTTTGTTGGTCACAGAGCTTATATTTTCTGCAATAATCCAAAATCCAATGAAAAATCCCCTGTTGGGATTTTCCTACTCGGACTTTCCAAACCTGTCAAACACAAAAGAAGATATTTAGAAAAATGTCTCAAAGTTTTTTTTTTTGCGAATAACGAAAGTCAACCAGGATTATGTGTGTAATCATAAACATTTTTAAAGTACTATTTTGGTCCTCATAATGAAAGTCAGTGGGGTCCAAAAAACATAACATTAGACCCAGTTGACTTTTATTATGTGGACCAAAATAGTACTTTTCTCTTAGTAGGTTAGTAGTACTTGGTTCATGTCTGTTCAGTGCACAGACAAATGACATGCACCGACAGATGGCATTTCAGCCCACCGAAAAAGGCAGGGTTGGCTCCCTATATAAGCCATGCACAATGTTTCGACTGAGAAGTGGCTAGCATGACTCTCTGCATTTAGACTGTCCAGGTTGTAAAATCAGATGAAAGTGGACCACACAGATATCTGCGATAGAGATTTCGCTGGACCATGCCAATGAGGAGGCCATACTTCTAGTGGAGTTGGCTAACCTCTAGGGGGCACATCAAGTCAACAGACTTGCCAGCACTATCGCATCCAAAATCCATCTGGAAATCCTTTGCTTCGAGACCGACAGACCTTCAGTGCGACCTCTGAAGCTGATAAACAGCTGCTCTGATTGCCGAAATTGGCTAGAGCGGCGTTGTCTTACTATCCCATGGGTCCAAGTTGGGAGCTCTTCGTCATTGCATAACGCTAACCACAGAGGCTTACGGGCTGGGGGGCGATCATGAGTGGTCGCCCAGCTCAGGATCTGTGGCAGGACCATCATCTCTCATGGCACATAAATTGTCTAATTGTCAAATTTAACAGATTATACATTTGACGCGAAGAGCAGTTCAACGGGCTCTGATGGCTCTAGCTCCCCCTGACTAGCTGATATGTTGTGTTACTTAAAATAAATGTTTAAATAGCATTTAATTTTGTGTTGTGTTATATTTTTATTCTATAAGTGGTGTTAAAAAATATTCGGCACAATAATGGGCCAATTTGTTATGATGTGGGATGTGGTGGTACGCTGGCCGAGAAAGCTTGGAATTGGCTTTGACAAATTGATTAATTCAGGTGTGCCTGACCTCAGTAGTCACGGCAACAATAATCAGACACACCTGAATTAATCAAGTTTGTCCAATAATGGAAGACAGGAAACAAGGAGGTGGCTGAAGTTCAGGAAGTAGTGCAGCTGTGCATAAAGCCAATTCGCGCCCAGCATGGTAAAAGCTTTTCTCCACCCTAGACCAATGAGCATTAGTAAATTGTGTCAGAATTTTACCTTTGGGGGAACCATCCCTTTAAATCCCTTTCCATGTGACAGCACCCACAGAGATTCCTTGGGATTCCTTGCTTTCCAAAAACACATTGATTTAGGTGTAATTTCAACAAGGATTGATCGTTCCCCCCTGCCCTTTACATACTGAGGACAGGTTTGAGTGAGACTTGAGAAGATGGGAAAAAAAATTAATTGCGTTGTTACCGCCTGAGGTTAATGAAACTGTATGGGGCTGTTTATGGATGGCAGGAGCTTCAACTGATGTGTGCAGCTGCAAAGAGATGATACTGGGGTATTGGTCAAGATAAGAGATAAGCCATAAAAGGATGGAGGCAAGGAAGAGAGCTACATACACACACGCACACACATATCCACGCTTTCTTCTTTTATACTTCTGATACACACACACATACCAAATTGCTTTTCCCTGGGAAGGCTCATAGTAACAACACACATAAAAGCTTATTTCAGTTTTTTTATAGATTTGGGATTGCAAGGCTTCTCATTATTTTATTACTGCTTCTAAGATCAAAAGCAACAAGAGTTAACCTGTAAAGCTTCAACTATTAGAACTAAATTAGGTTTTGTGGTATTTGCTTTTGCCATCTATTAGGCTGTTCTATGTGTTTGCTCGGTATTGTTACAATCATCTGTATTTTACTTTCGTTTACTTTCAAGGACTTTTGACTACTAGTTATGAATACTACATTATATTACATTGCTCCTGTACTGACAACAATGTTGTCAAAATTATCCAAATGCAGACGTGTGTGTGTGTGTGTGTGTGTGTGCGTGTGTGTGTGTGTGTGTGTGTATATATATATATATATATACAGTGAGGAAAATATGTATTTGAACACCCTGCTATTTTGCAAGTTTCCCTTTTTTCCATTTTGTGGACCTTTTTTCACCAAGCCTCTTGGCAATTTCCCTTTTTATTAGCCCTTTTGAAGCCTTATGGAGGTGTAAAATTTTGTCTATATAGTGTCTTTGGAAAGCTTTTTGGTCTTGGCCATGTTAGTAGTTGGATTCTTACTGAGATACAAACAGGTACGATTTTAAAACAGTTTAATCTGAAACAAATATCTTATCCCCATAATTATTTATGTGGCAAAATGCTGTGTAATGACTGTATACCGTATCTTTTAAATGTCCGTTAGTTTGAACCTGCTGTGCTGCAACTCATCTCTCCGTGAAAGCTTTGCATTTAAAGACCTAAGAAAATATTTCAACTCAGATCAATTTCGTGTCTAATTATTTACTTATGTGGCAAGTAGCCATGTCATAAGCGGGATATCCAGCCTGCGGTTCCGCTTCGTGCCGGGGTCCTCATCATCCTGTCGGAGGTTATTTTGAGAGAACCACTGGCCTGAAGTACATTATCCCTTTTACTTAAACCGTTATGTAGAAAAGACCATCATTTCCTGCAGCACTTAAAAGGTAAACATAACCTAATATCTTCATTTTCCTGAAATACATACACTCTGTTTCAACCCATGCATGTTTGGATCAGATCTGGACGAACCCAACCTCTGATTTAAATTTTTGAGTTTGTCCATATTTGACCCAAACATGGGTTGAAACCACCCAGCATTTTTTAGTGTGAATAAATGCTACAATTATGTGTATTTAGAGCTGTTCAAGATTGAAAATAATCCTTGGAATTATAACAAATAAAATCCATATTATAGGAAATAACCTGAGCTATTACCATTACGTCTTTCTGTAATTTGACTGAATGTTTTTCTCATGGCCTCATTGTTGCACTCAAGGAATGATTGGTTGAATGTTTTGACCCTGCTGCTCTCGCCTAATTAATTCCATTGCCACTCTGATAAGCACATCAGAACCACAATAAACACTTAAATGCTGAGTAGAAATCAGTATTGATTGAATCAAATTATATTAAACTTGCTTATCTAGCTATATATAAGACGAATGCTCTCAATGTGTCGTTATCAGCTGTTGGGAACATGGAGGCTGGGTGGTATTAACCCTCTAGGGCAGCTATACCACTAAGGGTAATTCATATATGCTATATTGTACAGCAGCAGCGTGTCATGAATGCATTAGCAGTAGCAAGTCCTGTATTTGCTCTGCAGCAGCAGCAATAACAGAAGCAGCATAGCAGATCTATTCCACCAAGACCAAACATACACTGTCATATTCATTTCCATACTAAACACTCCAAGAGTTAGAAACACAAGAGAGAAATGCAGTTGTTAAAAATTATCAAGGTGTAGTTTTCCAATAAATAAACATGAATAATATTTATATATATATATATATATATATATACACACACACACACACATATATATGGGTGATTCTTCAATTGGGGGCTATTTTGCCATCTTAGATTTTGATTAATGAAATTTGGTTAAATTTTGTTAGAATTATGTCAAGACAATGTTTACATGTTTTGATGTAAAGATATAATAATGGCCGCAACTGAGCTTAAATATTATTTGAGTATTTTATATCTATTTGTCAACTGGCACTTCAAAATGTCATTCCCATCACAACATCAAAAAGTCTTATAATGCACAGAATGTATCAAGGAGATCATTTAAACTCAGTTATCTTGCAAATATTTTTAACCTTTAACAATGCGTATAAAAAACAAAATGTTTCCACTCAGCGAATTACGGATATTTTCTTGTTCTTACCATAAAAACGTATTTTTCTGTGTTCGTGAAAGCACACTTTTGTTTAATTTCTGGAAAATTAATTTTAGATGTTTTTTCTTTGAATAGGTGAATGAGTATTTTATTAGGCTTTTCATGTAGCACCTCAGGATTGAACATAAAACATTTTTAAAGGTACATTTGCTGTAAATTAAGCAACGTGGCGGTAATGACATACTGTTCTGGTAATGACATAGTGTTTTGGTAATGACATAAATGAAAAGTGCACTGATACGTAAAGCAAATTTAAAGGCTTAAATTAATGACTTTTGGTGATTTTTGTTAAAAGAAATCGCCCTGGTTGCGTATGCAACCCACCGTTCCCTGAAGGAGGGAACGGAGGACGTAGTCGACTGTTGACTGAATGGGGATCGCGCCAGAGAGCCTATATTCTTCGAGTACTATTGAACGAGCCAATGTAATTGGCGTGCGTGATTTGCATCACACACTCCCGTCACTGTAGGGACCGCAACATATGGACCCAGCCTAACACAGGTTCCACACTGCTTATGAGTGGTAGGCCTAACACCGTCGAGCTGGTACTGTGTAGTGGAAAAATGCCTTAAAGTGTGAGATTACTTTAAGCTTTCCTGTTTCTTTTCTTCTTTTGTATCTTTCTTTTTCTCTGTAAACATACTGCTGATATTTTACAGGATCTCCCTTCAATTTTTTTCTATAATCTCTAGACCTTTCTGTTGATTTCTTGGAAGCCATTCTGGTTAAAAAAATAAGAAAAAATTGTTTTATGAAGTAAGACCTATCACTTAAGTTTCACTGTAAAACCACAGTATTATGCTTCTTTAACTTAATTAATAAACACTCAATATGATATAGATAGTGACATGGAACATGTCATTACCACCATCACTTGTCATTACCATCACAACAAGTTGTGCGTTGGTAATGACGTGTTGCGGTAATGACATTTTTAATTTTTTTCAGGAAAAAAGATGCTAGGTCATGGTTTTGCTAACATTACTCAACAGCTAGTACAAAAAAACTTTAAATACACATAAATCACGTGAATGTATATATAAATGTATCAAAATATTGCTGCTACAACATTTATGGTAATGACGCTGAATAAGTCTACTCCATGATCAGAAAGAATTCAAGATTAAATAACTTACTTTTTCAGACATCAAATTTCACTGTTCTTTCATGGCTGACATGTGCTCCACTTCTAGTCTTCATTTCCATGGTTACGGGATAAACAAGTCTCACCCTCAGAAATATCCTTGTTGTAATTATAGACTGTTGCGGTAATGACAGTATTGTTGTGGACAATACTAAATTGTTAAAAATATTCACAAATTGCACAGATATTAACCCGAATTATGCATCAAGTGCCTTTTAAAGTTACTGTTTAAACATGTATTGTAATTTTTTAATGAACTGATTACATTTTATCACATTTTCAGAGCAGACAAGTTTTGAAGTCTGGGTTGGGGACAAGGCCTGAATAGCCAAATATTAGTGATGAAAATAATTTTAAAAATGGAAATCATACTGATTTTAGTGTATAACATTTTTTCGTGGTACAATAAATATAATTTTAAATAACTAAACTGTTTATTTTATAATATTGTATTTTTAACATGAATGTATAACCTGGGGACATAAAAGTTCCCCTAATTGAAGAATCACCCATATATAACATTTTAACATGCGTGAAGTGCCACATGAAGACTTCCATGAACAATTTTGAGAGATGTCACAAATAAATCACTGAATCAGAGTTTTGAATTGACTTTAACTACACTGTAAAAAATATTGTTGGTTTAACTTAAATTAAGTAACCTGGTTGCCTTAAAATTTTAAGTTGATTGAAATGGAAAAAGTGAGTTAATACAATGAAGAAGATTGATTTAATCATCAGAAACTCAAACATCCACGCACATCTCCACATCAACGCACAATAACATTCTGTTTATTATAAGCCTGCACAGAGGTTTGTCGTCTGCCACTGTAAATGTTTGAGGTCAGGTGGAGTCTGGATCATTCATCAGCTGGTAAAAAAAAAAAGAATAATTCTGAAAGTGATTCCACCAATATCATTTGTGTTGTTATTATAGTTGTGTTGTATATCCCTATTCTCATAGAATTAAAACAATTATTAAAAATGCATAGTCATTGTTAGTTATACTTATAGTATCCTTGGTGTGAGCTTTAGGGCATATTTGTTAATAATTTATAAAGAAATGAGAGTGTTCTTGTGTTTACCCAAAACCTACTTTTTATGTCCAGATTATGCAATATTCACATTTATTGTGTTTGAGTAGTACACAGAGTCCCCACTTGAACTTAACGGATATTTCTGGATCTCTCCATGCTGTGATTTCCAGTGATTTCCTCCTCCAGTTTACAGTTAGTATACTTCCGAACATCAGTAAGTGAAGTATGCTGTCTGTCAGCTGTGCTGTGCGCCCCCCTCCAGGACGACTCTTGCTGACAGAATGTTGTAGATCAACCAGAGAGCTGCTCTGCGCTGCAGTCAAGCAGAGAGGAAGTTGAGAGAGCTAATGATGATGTGTATTTTCTTACTCGCATCTATAGAGCGCTCTTGCTGGCTCGCTGTTGGCTGCTTGTGTATATCCTGAGGTTTGTGTTAGCTGAGTGAATATACTTTAAGCATTATTGAGATATCCCGCTGTTGGCAGCTACGTTCATGCTAGGGCTTCCATTTCCTTTGCTTCCAGTAGTGGAGTAAACGCAGAGTCCCTTACTAAAAATACCAACACCATCACTAACTAAACTAAATTTTCAGTGGCAAGTAACTTTTTTTTCCAATAAGAAACAGTGTAATTCAAAATTAATATACGAAGATTACAGAAAGCCACTAAACGCCATCTCCGTCAAAAATAAGATAATGATTTTGAGTGAATGCTCTCCGCACATAATAAGTTCATAAAACGATTTCACTTAAAATCCACTAAATTCCAGCATCAGCCTATTCCAACACATTCTCATCCTAGGGCATCATATAGGTGACACTTGTGACATTGCGTCTAAATCCGACATTCGTGGCACCCTTTAGCATCAATATAACACGCTTCGGTTATGAGTAGGTTTAGGTCTAGACTAGTTTTAGGGTTAGATCACTAGGGGGCGCATTCTGGCCCATTCACATCTGCATTTTATATTGACGCTAAAGGGTGCCATGTACGTCGGATGTAGACGCAATGTAAAAAGCGTCACCTATATGACGCCTTGGGATGAGACCGGGCTGCCTATTCAGAAATACCGGTTCGTTGCAGAAACCAATAAATGTCACTTCCCTCTGTCAGCAAAATCCTCTAAGTCCATAGAAAACAATCAGAAGACACAAATCAAATTATTTGACTTCAAGATGAATGACGTTGTGCGTATGAGCCGGCTTTCAATAGAGTGGTGCAGGTATGACATCACTTTGTAGGCCAAAATGTAGAAACGAGTTAGCATTTTAACACTTCCTAAAGTCAATGGGTTTTTTGAATGTGGTTTTGGTAAAATAGCTGAAGCAAGATCTGTAGTGAACACAAGCTCAATACACTTTCACATTTTATTTTACAACATAAAATGCATCAGTATTACCCAAGCGGCAACATTCTAATCTGACAAAATGAAGCCTACCCGGAAGTGCGAAAAACTGCAATACATCAAAAATCCGCTAGAGGGAGGTCCCAAAAGGGAGCAAATGTCCATATACCCATGTTAAAATGTCTGATTTCACAGCATAAATTCACGTTTTTACAGTTTGGTCCCATGGACTTTTATTGTAATCTTTAATATGTTCTGTATGCCTGACAACTGTGAAGGGGGTGAATTTTTTTTCTAACTCGTTAGTTTAGATCTTATTTAGATATAAAATGTATGACAAATAAGGCCGGTTAACTTTGATTGACAGCTGATAACGGGCTGCGCCGAGTGGAATTTGACGTCTCGGCCATGATCTGACACAACACATCATACCACCTCTGTATCCTTTCTGAACATTTGTATTTTGTTTTTCCCAAAATTTTCCAGTATATGGCGCCGCGCATACCCGCCATAAACAGCCTCAAAACTGTTCTTCAGAAAGTATGGGTGACGTCACAGATGCTTTGTCCATATTTTCTACAGTCTATGGTAATAGCCCACTCGTGATATTTTTTAAGGTGTTACGTGTCTTTAAAAAAGGCGGTTGCTAACAAGTGTCCATATGGGACTACAGAGGCAGTCGAGGAGATTAAACGTCATCACGTTTAATGAATATTCAAATATTTAAAATAATTGTGTTCTATTTTAATAAATTTTAAAATGTAATTTATTAATGATGTCAAAGCTGAATTTTCAGCATCATTACTCCAGTCTTCATTGTCACATTCTTCAGAAATCATTCTAAAGCTGTTTTGCCACTTAATATTATTATCAATGTTGATTAAAAAAAGGTCATGCTGCTTAAATATTTTTGTGGAAACACAAAACACAGATCATCTTTCCTCAAAAGAACATCATTTATCATAGAAATATTTTAAAACGTCATAAATACCTTTACTTAAGTGTATATTTTATATTAACTGGTAAAAATGTTTTGATTAAATAAAAAAAAAAAATGAAAATATGACTGTGATTTTGTTTGACAAGCTATAATTTCAAAGTAGCTTCCCCGATGCGTCTCATATTGCAGAAGTATTGATGAATCCTGCAGGAAGATATACAGTAGGATTGTGTTTTTATTCTACATGGCTCCTCCTCAGAGTTTTGATTTAGATGCTACGTTTCCAGCATCTGTTAAGGATGCCCTGGTTTGAAACATGACAAGATAGTGCACTTCGTTAATTTAGTTTATCTCCTGTAGTGAGCACTCGAGCGTCGCATTATTAGGCTATACAGTGGCATTGCGCATGCCAGAACTGGCATGCAGTGGGTTTGTGAATTATTTGGATCAGCTTCTCACAAAATAGTCGCTGAAAATGACATTGTTTTCCAATGTGTGCCATTTAATTTAGAGTGTGGGCCTCGATTATGAGTAAATAATTTCTTTCACCAGCTGAAAATTGGAAAATAACAAGCATGGCACAATGAGTTTGGATGATGGATGTGTAGGATGAATAGCTTCTGAAAAGGACACGAGCGGTCCCTCATAGTGGCAGGATGACAATGATAAAATGAAAAAAAAAGAGGGAGAGAGAGGCTTTTGCCACCCCAGTGAAACAGGATATGGATTTAGATGTCAGTGGTTTTGTGTGCATAATAACAGACATTTAATTCAACCTTTTTGTAAGAATGAATAATAAATCTGGCTGTTCGTGAGCAAGTGCCTTTGGGCGCAATTTTTAAAGCTTTGTGATGTATGAGACTTTGTACCACATACAGCACCCACACATGACAGCTCTAGATATATATCTGACCATCATTTGTCTATCTTTCTTTTATGATATTTAGTTTTACCACCTTTACCATTATGTTCTTTTAAGATTAGTTATTAACCTTAAAGCATAAACTTTTCAGAAATGTGACTATTGTCCAATATATTGTTTCTGCTTGGATGAATTTGACATTTTAAACATAAATGAAACAAATCGAAATAGACTATTGACTGAAATGGATAGAATGTGTATATAATGTTTGAGTATATTAATATATATATATATATATATATATATATATATATATATATATATATATATATACTTTGGGTTCTCTTGACATACGTAGTCACATTTTCCATGGTGGATGTTTGTAAAGTATTATCGAATTTTGTTTTTATATATATATATATATATATATATATATATATATATATATATATTTGTCATTAATCAGTACTCAACAACAGTATTATCCTGATAATTCAGCATTAAGTATGCAGTTTTAGATACACTACCCACTAGGCCTCAGCTCTCAATTGGTAATTCTTTTGACATTTTGTAACAAGAGTCACAAAATTACTTTTTTTAATAATGCTGCTTTCATTCCAAGAACGGAAAAGTTCATCTTCACCTCAAAGGAACAGACTTTTTTAACACATTGTTTGTTACTAATATATTTAACCTTGAGATTCACTGCTTAGGCGCCTTACATAAAGAAGCGTCCGTATGAAGATGTGCCGGGATGAGAGGGAGTGAGATCACTGTTTGAAGAATGCACCTGCTGGGTCCAAATCAATTACAACACTCATGGTTTCGCTTACCATTGATAATTATAGGAGTAATCGTTTGCAAGTCAACCATGCAGTTAGATGAAACGAGATACGCAGATACACGTGACTCTCTGAAAGACAGAGAGAGAGTGGTTATGGATATCAGTTCCAATGCAGATGTATTTGTGGGCAGCTTGTGTACATAGCTGTATGCGAGCCGTACTTCCCGAAATGTGTGTATTTGCGAATTTTTGTGTGTTTGTTGCAGGCCGCAGAAGAAAGCCACTAGCCAGGCAGTGGTGTACTGCAATCACACATCCAATCATGACCCCCGTGAGGCATGGCATCAGGCATCAGCTGTGTTTGCGGTTGCTGGCAGGGCGGGCGGCGGGTGTGTGGGCCGGTAAGGGATGAGAAAACGAAGGCCAAACATGGGGCTCACGTCACCGGCAGGTCCTGCCGGTGAGTGAAAGGCAATTACAAAAGGGCCCATACCCCAGCTGATAACAGTTTGTTATCTGCCAGAGCTGACATCTAAAGAGAACTGAAACTACAGGGAGGGAAAAGGCGCTTTTGCCAAGCCTGAAGGGGAGCAGGTTGTTCGGAGGTTTGAGAACAATACACTGGGCAAGTTTCCTTCATGCAGTTACTTTATTTTTTCCCTTCAATTAATAAAAACATTGACAAAGGGCCTACAGTATTTGCACTTAGACACATCATGTGTTTTTTTTTTTTTTTTATCCAATGTGCAAAGGCCCTCAGAACTCATTTGCAATGCAATCGCACAAACCACTTCAGGAGGTGGTTTGAGACGCATTTCAAATGCAGCTAGACTAGTAAATGAATCTGGTTGTTAAAGCAACACATGTGAATATTCTCCCAAAATGGTAAAAAAAATTAAAATAAAGGTATGATAGTGTATTATAGCTCCCATTATCTAGATTCACAGAACAACACTCATCTCCACAAATACGGTGTTCTGCCAGTTTTTGCTGCCTTGTCGAAAAATGCTACCGTAGCGCGAATTGATCACAGAATGCCGATTAAAGTCGTATGAAATACAATTATAATACAATTCTAAGTTATGAGTAGCTAATGTATACTGTAGACTACTGTTTTATTTTTAAAACGGTGTGAAAAGTAAAAATTATCACAAAATATTTGACTTGTCAAAGCACCTTTCCTCATAGTAACTGAAACTTTCAGTTATTCCTTTTCAGCTGGCTGACCGTACAAATATTCATATGATAGTAAGCATTTTTTAAAGGGAAAATATACAGTACATTATAACAGGAAAATGTACCTTTTGTAAAAAAAATAAAAAAATAAAAAAAAACTGAGTCTGCACATGCGCATAACCGGTAAGAAGCAAATCTCGATGGGTAGCATGAATTGTCAAACAACGGCATGAATACCGGAAATGAATATCTCGCTCTAGCAAGCTGACACGCAAACTGCCACAAATGAAAATCAACATTCGTAATCGCATCCTGAAGTTCAACACACAATGATATTCATTAAAAGTTAAACATTGAATGCTATTTTATCTAGCGAGTGCAGATGATGCCCACTCTACTTTTGTGAATTTGATCTTGAAATCAACTGATGATGAATAGAATACAGTAGATGTTTGTTGCGTTCAGTGATATATTCCTTGCATATATATAAAAAAATATATATAGTGCTGGAGTTGAAGACCGGCTTTTTATATTCGTTTTTAAAACACATTCATGTGGAACAGTCTTAACAAAAAAAAAAAAATAAAAAAATATTAGAGATAACTGGTTAAGTTACTAGTAAATAGGCCCAAAGGTACAGGAAGGAAGTTAAAGGAGCGTGTGCAGTCACTAGGTTGACAAATGAATTGGTTTTATGAAATATATATTTATAAGACTACGCTTTGAGACCACTTGCCTCAGGGTTGGTTAAAGCATCGTTTTAGTCTTCCACAAAGATCTCCTTGACCTGGGGGGGACTATTCCCTCAATCTCAGTTTAAATAGTTTCATATTGCATGCTGTAAGGTTTATCTGAGTTTCCAGGGAGCAGCTCAATGCCTCATTGGCAATCAGATTAGAATCCCAACAGTATAAATGCACACCGAAGCATCGGAACACTGCGTCCAGCATTCCATCGCCTGCGGATAAGGACGAGGAGACATTTGGCTCTCTGTCACACATCGGGGTCTCGCAGGGAGCGAGGGAAAAGCCCAGAGGAACAGCATGGGCCACGTCGTGGCTCATTATGGCTTAGGAGTTGCTGACACTGGTCCTCCTCCAGCTAGCCTCTTGCCTTATTTGCCACCTCATTACTGTCCTCTATCATGCATGGATAATTGCTGCTGGGATAAGGTGGATGAGAAATCCTCATTTGCTTTCTTGCATGACTCCACAATCACAAGACTAGATTCTGTCATGTTCAGACCCCTCTGTCCCCGCTTGGATAGAGAAGTTGGCCGGTCAAATAGACGTGACTCCAATTTGATTTAGAAGCTCATATTTAGAGCTTATTAGCTTTGTAAGTTGAGGGCAGCCATCTGCCTGTGCACTGTCCTCATTGCAAAGCTGGCTTTAAGGCAGGGATGAGTGTCTAGCAGTAAAGGCATGTGAATCAATAGAGGCCTCCCATACGACCTCATTACTTTGCAGAGCACTGTAACTCAAGGCGAAAGACCCATGAAATTTTAAACAACTTTATGAGATCCAGATGCTGTTCTTCTGCCAGATAAATTCCCCCAGCAGTAAAAATCACACCTTTGCTTAGGTAAACATTTGTAGAGAAGTGTGGAAAGACCATTGGAAGATGCACTTTTAGTTAGCCTACACCAAAGCTGCCTCAAAAAAGCCTTTTTGATTTCCACTCTCTTATCTTGGGGGAAATAGTTTGAGGAACTCTTTGTACTCGGGCGCAGGACTGTGAAATGTAAATACGCTTGGGGATCCAAGTACAGTTTAATTGAGTCATGTTCCGCCAATAAACAAACAATTCAGCTCTCCACCCACTGTCATGTTCTCAGATAGCGTTTCTGGTCGCACTATCAACCATTTGTGACTTTTTCACAGGCATCTGGCAAAGATTGGATTTTGTTGCATGCATGTTAATACCACAGGGTCAGGGTTTGGCTGATTAACATGGTCCAGTTAGCACATAGGGGCGATGCAATATCATCTGGTAGCACAAAGCATCTTTGTCCATTCCAACGCAATCTCACAGCAATTAGTAACTATTTTAGGTTTTGCTTAATTGGTGGATAATTCGTAGAAAGACATACAATCTTACTCGTATATTTTTGTACGATCTGTTTAAACCCCAGGGACGGATATGTTTAGAGGTGTTCCTTTATAATGATTTTCTTTAAAAAATCTGTTTTTGTATAATTAAAATGAAAATCCTCGCATTCAAATACGAAATCACACCTTGTAAAATAGGTACGTTTTCCTGTGAGATCAGGTTGTAAAAATCATACATATTTAATTGTATGACAGTGGATGTTTCTACAATGATTGTCTACAGTCAATTTGTTTTTAAATTATCTAACATTCAAAATAGAATTGCAATTCTGCGTCTTGTTTGCTACCACAATTTAAATTCGTCAACTGAATTGGTATTTAAAAGCCATTCTCGATTCAATTCTGAATGGCGCACAACCTTTTTTAATTGTGTCTGTATCTGGTGACCTACACATCCTTACATGATTTCTTACATGAAAGAAATTAAACTGCGTGAATAAACAAGTGTCCGAGTGTACGACTGTCTATAGGTGCTTCTCAAACTGAAGGCTGCATCCGAGTGATTGTGTCTTTCCTAGTTCAGTCCTTCTGAGGCTTATACACTAGAGTCTTCCACAGCATTAAACACAATTTTACCTTTAAATGATAATGAGCTTTGGTGACAGGGAGTGTTGCCTTGACAACAGTTGAGGGTATATTTTGGAGAAAGAATGGCAGCGGGAGTCTCTGAGGACACATCTGTGCAATCGTATCACTTTTAACCGGAGATAACGGCCGCGAAGAAGTTCGACAATTAAGGCTCGAACAGGACGTTTCTGAATTGTTGGTTAACGTAATGTCATGTTGATCTATCTTTGTGTACTGGCACGGTAGAGTAACTTAGTGAGATGTACGAACGCTATGTGTTTACTGATACGTACTCAGTTTGTAATAAAGCAATAACCATAACGTGTTTTTTATTATAAACGTGGGATTATGAATTATATTGAAAACGTTGTATGGAAAACATGCCGTAATGTACCTTGAGTGTAAACCTTAGCCATATTCATCGTGAAGTGTGCAAGCGATTTGGAAAGATTAATATAAAATATACAATTTTACACACTTCTTCTGGAGGTGCAGCAGGGACACGAATAGTCAACCGATGGCGTCATCTAACTGACGATTTTGACCATGCTTCAACATTCGACGCTTTAGGCACCCCTAGCGTCAGTTACATGACGTCATCTTAGGACATAATCTAACTGAGTTAGATGACGCCCTAGGATTACGTCACGTAACTGATGCTATTGACGTCACGAAAACGAACGTCTCATATGTAATATGATGGTTGTGTGCAGGCACTGCCATCACACATTTCAGTACAGTCAACTTGAAAAAGTGCATACCATTATATGACCCCTTTAAATGAACTGGCGTTCTATTAAGGCGACAGTGAATCACAACCGTCTGTGGTCTCCCTGTGGCTTACATTATTGGCAGTTAGTGTTTAATTTGGTGATTAATTTACAGCAAAACATAAGATAGCATGCCATAATGTCCAAAAAACATTTTGTCCTACATTTCATAATGAACTCAGACAACGTCAGTGCTGTCTCATTTAGTTGGAATGTGTGTAAAGGATTGTTGGTGATTTGAAGGACACTAAGGATACATTTGATACATCTTTCAAAATAAGTTAAATAAAGGACAGGAAAAAATGCTACCTTTCAAGAATCCTTTAAATTAAGATGACCTTCGGACAGTGCTTGATGATGTGGCGGCCAAGATACGCAGCCTTACTTGTAAACAGTCTAGCCTATTATGTGTAGTGAACGTAAACAAGTGGAACAAAGAATTAGATGTTAAAATATGTGTGTATTTGGTCTTGAAACGTAGCTTAAGGCTCTTTTAGCCCACTTCCTTCTTCCACCTTTGATATCTGAAGGAAAAAGTACACAAATGTTGCAGGTACAAACACGCTTTTTTTATCTCTCACAAAATGTCTGCTTGGCTTCAGTTCATGCCTCTTTATTGTATTGCCAGACAACTGTACTCGAGCAGAGAAGCTGACTGTTCAACCAACTGTGCTGTAGCCATTAGCAGAATGTGTGGTTCACATGAAACGGGAGTCTTGCTCAATTGTCTCAGAATTTGCCGTAGTAGAAAGATGTCTGACTGTCACTGACTTGCTGAAGTCAAAAGCGGCTATTTGTGCTGGATCTGAAGACAACTGGTAATATAGTGCTGAGAGAAGCCTCATATGCCTCACCAGAGTGTTTGAGGAAGCACACTGACTTGCGCTCTGAGCGAGCCTAATTACCAGAGGATTGGTGTGTAGTCAGATGGTTTGATGTTCATTTGAATTGTTTATCCACGTCTCAAGACACTTCTCTTTCACAGAAAGAGATTGCAATCATTTTGATGCTTTTGATGACCAATGAAAAAGGAAAGAGAAGGGAATTGGGAATGCTTCCTAGTGAATTGTTTCAGGCTCATATAAACAAATCTAGAGCAATCATCATCATTTCTTCTCTTCGGGCAAGAATATGTCTTAGAAAATCGAAATAATTATGCTATCATGTGAATACTGAAAATTGACAGTAATAGATTTGGTGGCTTCTCAAACTCAGAATAAAGGCTTTGGTTTGGCATAAATTTTCAAGACAGCCTACGCATCTTACACCAAAATGGACCATTTATATAATTTATTCATAGATTGTGGTAATTTAGGGCTATGAATTGATTAAATTGTTTTTAATTGTGAATTATAGCAAACACAAACAGTATATTGTTAGGAAATGCTCCCAAATGACGATAATTACAAGACATTGTAGCAGATAAGTAAATCATTGACTAGACATTTCAAAAATGTATTATAAAAAAATTATATAACATCTCATGGCTGTAATTTCATTCCCCTTTACAGACAAACCTTGCCGTCTTTACATTCTCCTCTGCATTTTAGAGACATTTTACTGTGTCTTGTGATTTGTATGATCTCAGAGGTTTTAAAAGAATCTTACAGACTATTTTGAGCAATTTTTCTTCCTCTTGGTTATATTTTAAATGAGATTGCACATAATGTAATTACATCAGCCACTTTTCTTTTTGCATTTATCCTTGTTTTCCAACGCTACTTATGATTTATTATACTTTCCAACATTCATTTTAGTCTTTCAGTAGATGTAGAACGGTTTTACTCCTTATAAAAGACAGATCAAAGTGGCCTAAATATTATTTGAATCACAATCACAAGAAGCACTGTATCACACATTTAAATGCTGATTATTGATTTGCATTGATAGCAGACCAACAATAAGACTTAGATTGACATAACGGAGTGGCAGCGTCTTTCTGACAGCAGTGCAAGCTGAATCTTTACATACAAAAAAATATAACAGCAAAGGTTTCTATTCCACTGACATGTTATATTTTAATGTCTCAACCCGTGAATTGCATTGACGTATTGCATTACCTTCATGGAAATGTCATGAAGAAAGCCTATTCTATGTTAATAACACACCTTTAATGCATTTACTTACTTTACGTTTCATATTTCATTCAAATCCATTTTGTCCATTTAGATTTGAATGTCATTGGTAATGCTATTTTCAAGCCCTTTCCCTAATGGACTGGGGTCATGTGGTCCAGAATGGTGCAGCTGCTAAAGTGTCACCTGGAACTTTAGGCTGGTAAAACTTGACTGGCCTGAGTCACATTTGCTTTGTTATTACTGCTGTCTAATGTGGGGAGGGTGAGCACAGCGGAAATGGCTTTCGATCTGCTCTAAAACGGTGTACCAAACAGTTTTTTTTTTGTTTGTTTTTTGTTTTTTTGCACTTTTGGGAAGAAACAGACATCTTGTGCTCAACACAATGATGAGCAATGTGACACTCTGATTGAGCTGTTATTTTGGTGTTGATATCACTTATCATAGAAGAATGTGAGGAACCTTCATTTTAAAAAAAGTATTAAGCAACATTCCAAAAAAATCATATGATTTTATGGTTTATTTTGTAATCGGTATATCATGATACACTAAACTATGGAAGCCCTGAACAGCAACGTAAAGAGAAAAAAAATCTGTAAAAAAAATAAATTCTAGCATTTCGAGAGTAAACTCTAAATAATTCGAGAATAAACTCTAAATAATTAGAGAATAAACTCTAAATATTTCAAGAATAAACTCTAAATATTTCAAGGTTAAACTTGAAAAATATTGAGATTAAAGTCGAAACATTTCGAGATTAAAGTCAAAACATGTCAAGATTAAAGTCGAAACATTTCGAGATTAAAGTCGAAACATTTCGAGATTAAAGTCAAAACATTTTGAGATTAAAGTCGAAACATTTAGAGATTAAAGTCGAAACATTTCGAGATTTAAGTCGAATCATTTCGAGATTAAAGTAAAAAAAATCGCGATTAAAGTCGAAACATTTCAAAATTGAATTCAAAACATTTCGATATAAAAATCAAAACATTTCGAGATTAAAGTCAAAACATTGAGATTAAAGTCAAAACATTGAGATTAAAGTCGAAACATTTCGAGATTAAAGTCGAAACATTTCGAGATTAAAGACGAAACATTTCGAGATTAAAGACGAAACATTTCAATATAAAAATCTAAACATTTCGAGATTAAAGTCGAAACATTGAGAATAAAGTCAAGAGATTCCGAGAATAAAGTTGAACAACGCATTCTCACCCCAAGGCGTCACCTTTGACCATGCTTCAATATTTGACGTTTTAGGCGCCCTTTAGCGTCACTTACATGACGCGATCCTACGCCGTCATCTAACTGACGCTAAAGGAAAGCGTCAGTTAGAGGACGCGGTTAGGTTTAGGTGTGGGGTGGGGGTAGGGTACACGCGATCCTAGGGCGTCATCTAACTGACGCTAAAGGGCACCTAAAGCGTCAGATATTGAAGCATGTCCAAATGCTTCCCAAGGCGTCAGTTAGGTGACGCCTTGGGAGTGAGAATGGGCTGAGTTGAAACATTACAAGAATACAGTCTTCTGTAGAAGTGTGCATTCATAACAGTGTGCATCCACTGTCTCTGTGTTTTCAATTCATGTGTGTGTGTGTAAAGAAATGCACTTGTAAGGTCGAACTGCCTCAGACATGGATTAACACAAAATAGTAGCTTTTTACTTTTATATGGGCTTTCAACAAAAGGAAATTCTACACAGGTTTTAATCTACCAACATGAATTACCATAGCGTAGCGTTGCCTTTAGAGAACTCAGACTCCGCCAGAGTAGTAGTGGGGCGGTTAAGAGAGAGTCAGCTGTGCCTGTTTTGATAATGTCTGCTTGAACAAGAGCCTCTACCCAACCACTTCCTTGCAGCCAGTCTCCTAAAGTCCTCAAGGATGCCATCTCAATATGGAGACCCCCAAAATGAATTACAATTTCACCATATCTATCTGGCCCCTTCCACTGTATTTGCTTGGCCAAGGCAAATAATGGCTGGTCAAAGGCAATCACAGGGGTTTACTCTGGATGCATTTCTGATGACATCCATTGAGTGTCTGATCATTGCAACTGTGTGTGAATTCTCAAGGAAAAGAGGTAGCAATGTAAAACATGTGGCATCAGTGTCCAATGACTGCTGACTTGCATGGTATGCAGCTCATGACAAATCACTGAGATATCCAGCTTTGTCACTTGTTGCCATTCTAGCCATTCACACTCCTGCTTAATATACCCAGCATTGTGCCTGCTCAAGGACTGAACATGGGATGATGAGGTTTTAATGTTGCAGTTGACAGGGAAGACATCTGTATAGTTTTAGGGCAAAGGGTAGATTGTTTTTGAAGCATGATCTGGCATATGAGATGAAACAATGTTTCGACTTACTCCCTCCCTCTCTGAAGACAGATGTTGAAAGAGGGAGATGGAGGTTCTGTGAAAAAGAATTCTTAGCTGTTGTTGAAGATGGATTATGATCAACAGCCCCAGTTGTGAATACATTGCCCCGCATCATTGGTGGACAGACCACATTTCATCTCTGTAAAAACTACAAACACAGTTTCCCATCTCTGCTGACAAACTGAGGACATGATCGCATATAATGCACACTCCCAAATGAGAGAGCTTGTCAATCAATTCCTTCTTACGTGTGTGTGCATGCAACATAAGCCCAAATGTATATAGAGGTGGCTGTCTCCTGTGCACCACTATGTCTAACAGCTACACCAGTCCGTCTCTTAAAACTGTTCAATTTCATCATATGGGCAATAGTCAGCACAACTGGAGTTCAGTATTGACCTGTCCTTGAAAATTTGATGGGCATCTGAGTGGCTCTTGAGCATTATTCTGACAAATGAAACACAATTCCCAGTCAGATATGTGTGGTGGGGGATCCGTATATCCAGGATTAAATGATTTGAAGGTTTTAGCCATTGCATTGGATCAAAGTAGTTCATGCGTAGTGGTCTTGTAATTTTAGTTTTTGAAGTGGAACTGTATTTGACACCTACTACTAACTGACTGCTGATAGTTGTAGTTTTGTTTGTGACGAAGTTAGCAAAATCATCTGCAGTTAGCGAGGAGGTGGGTGGTGGTTGAGGTGGACATAGGAGAGTGTTGAACATCTTGAACAGTGAACGTGTATTAGAGGCGTTGATCTTGTTGTGGAAATATGAAGATTTCGCAGCATCAGTAGAAAAGGCAGAGAGCAGAGATTGATTCCTACTGAGGTCAGATGTGACTTTTGATTTGCGCCATTTCCTCTCCGCTGCCCTGAGTTCAGTCCAGTGTTCACGAAGAACCTCAGATAACCTGGGGTTGGTAATGCTGTGACGCATGCTGGCCTGAAGGAGAGAGGGCAGATGTTGTCTAAAGAAGAGGTTAGAATGGATCAAAAAGTATCCGTCGTAGTATTCACATCCAGAGATGAGAAATGTGAGGGTGAAGTAAATTAATAGTTGAATAAAGATGCAGTTAATGCAATTAAACCAATTTATGTTTCTGTCAAAGCGGGTGCCAGCTTCTGAATGTTTGTGTAATGGACATATCCATTAGGTGCTGCGAAGCAAAAGCCTAAATATGCTCGTAATGCATGCGTGTGAGTTGTCGTCATCTATTTTGGAATGATTGCAATTTATTCTAAATATAAACTTGTACTGTAGATCAGCATAATTTCTGGAAAAATCATTCACCGCTTTATTACGTGTTTAAAAGAGTGCAAGAATGTCGGGAGCTGACTTGTAAAAAAGCTGCAAAAGTGAAAGACAAGACGTTTATATTCAAAGTTAAAAAGCCAACACACTACAACATTTTTAAAAGTTTCAAATAAAGGATCTCATATCTATGGGTCTATTTTCTAAATTCTGCTGATGATTAGATTATACCCTGACATCATAGCCTATACTTATGCCAATAATATCAGTTTAGAAATTTTTTTTTCTAATCAGTAGCTATCATGTCTTTCTTTTGACTTGATTTATATAATATTTTAAGGTAAAAATGCAATGTATAATATCATATTACTTATAGTAATAATATGACAATATCTGCAAAGCTTCTAGGCTGACTTGTATCTACAGATACAAGCCAGCAGCGTCTTACATCATCAGCATCACTGCGGACTCGTGAGCATGGATTTAACATCATAAAGTTATGCATGACTCTTTTTACATTATTTTATATTTTGATATTTCATAACAGCAGACTCCTTTTGCTTATAACACTTTGATTTTATATTCTCATATTTATGTCCGCCTTTGAGAAATGAATTTCCTAACTCCATTATAATGTTCTTCTGCTCACTTCTTTAATTACGTATTTTTACAGATGCCAGAATATGAATTTATATATATATATATATATATATATATGACATCTTCAAAGTGCAGAATTGTGTTCTAGGGATTTTACAATGTACCTTTCAACTCCTACATATGTTTGGTGAGGAGAAATAACTCCCATTCCAATAACAACACAGCAAACAAACACGGTAACTGATGAAAACGTCTCAGTCAGCAGCGGATTTCCCAGCCTGTAAGGATGAACAATTTATCTACCTCAACAAACAACATTCATCCCTCTCTTGGTATTCTAGCACGAAGAAACCACAGCTGTAATACTCTCTTGTATGCTGTCTGTGGTGTGTTTTGTGTGTGGTGAGGAGGGTTTTAGCAGCCTCCACATTGCCCTGGAGTGCAGCAGGGTTATCGTGAAGCCTCAGGCAGTTTTCTGTGCTTTGTCAATGAGCCTGATGCACACCACGATATGCCTTATTCTAACTTTCAGCTCTGGTCTTGCGAGTATTTTGTTATGTCCTAAAGCCCTGAGATTCTATACGAAAGAAGCCTATGATTACTGATGAGTTGTAGAGGCTTTTGCAAGCATAAATGTGTTTGTGGTCAGACAATATCTGAATTCGTCAGACGCGTTGCTAAACCAAGTCGAACAAAACCAGGTCCATTGTCATTGCAAAAGTTGATCCGTTTCAAGGCCTCGATCAAGGCAGCATCACGTTTATTTCTATGGAAGCTTGTTTTCACCATACATGGGATAAAAAAAATGTAATTGCAACTTTTTATCTCACTATGACTTCATATACAATTCTAAGAAAAAAGTTATAAACTATCAATTCTGACTCTTTTCTCGCAATTCCGAATTTATAATTCGTATCTCTTTTTCACAATACTTAGAAAAAAATTAAGCGAGATATAAACTAGAATTTTACCTTTTTTACTCGCCTACTTTTACTTGCAAATCCATGTTAATGCGTAATTTTTTACTCATTTCACAATTTTAATAAAAATTCTAAATTGCAAGATATAAACTATTCTGACGTTTTTTTCTTGCAATTCCAATTCTGATCGTCAAATATGATTGGCAATTGCATAGACTTGAGATATGGTTCTGTTTTGGGCAAGAACATGCAGCCTTGCATGGATAAGAGCAGGGAGAGCAGGCTGGATAACCCCCCTTAGGGTAAACAGAACAGAACCAACATGAATGTATTGCAGATATCATTAATTCAAAATTTGAATGTACAACATAATTCGAGAATTTATTCTGATTCAAGGGGAATCAGAATGCCAAATGGTGACTGGGCAAGAGGAGGAGCTGGAAATGGAGGAGGGTAATTCGCTCCTGAGAAACGCGATTGTTGATAATACTGAAGGAGCTGTATACAACACAGTCTCATCCCAAAAAGTCATATAACTGACGTTTTGGGACGTCTTTTGACCATACGTCAATATCCGACTTTTTAGGGCCCCCTTAAACGTCAGTAGATGGCGATTCCGGGCCGTCATACAACTGACGCTTTACCTTGAACGTCGGTTAGGTGACGGGTTAGGTTTAGGGTTAGGTTTAGGTCTGGGGTGGAGTTAGGATCCCATAACCTCATCTACCGACGTTTAAGGGGGCCCTAAAAAGGCGAATATTGACGTATGGTCAAAAGACGTCCCAAAACGTCAGTTGTATGACGTCTTGGGATGAGACCGGGTTGCTATATACAGTAATAGGCGTCGTATTCCTATAGGTAGACATGGATCAGCTGAGAGTCACCTGATGCGAGCTTGACTGACGTGACCTGCCACGCTTAATGTTTATTATTATGATAAATTATGAGAAAAAAATTATGAGGAAAAAAAGTCAAAATTGCAAGTTATAGACTATCAATTCTGACTTTTTTTTCTCGCAATTCCGAGTTTATAATTCTTCATTCTTTTTCTCAAAATAAACTTGAATTTATACTTATAAAGTCCAAATTGTAAGTTAGAATGCTCAAAATTGTGAGATAAAAAATAAAATAAAAATAAAAAATCGTGAAAGAGTGTAGATCAGGTATGGTAAGCCAAACTCAGAATTTGTCCTCTGCATTTAACCCACCAAAGTTAGTACACACACATTAGGAAAAGTGAGTGAACACACTCACCCGGAGAAGTGGGCAGCCTTTTTTGCTGTTGCGTCCAGGGAGCAATTTTGGGTTCGGTGCCTCGCTCAAGGGCCATGACTGACAGCAACAACCCAGAATGCATTGCTGTGAATGAGCTCAGTGAATAATGCGTATTTAATAATAAAGATAATTTAGTTTAAATGAAGATAATTTAGTTTTAAAAAACATAATATTGTGTCTTATTTTAGGCTACTTAGAGATTTCCACTAATATCCAACCCAGGTTTATTGGAAAAAAATAATCAGACATAATAATCAGACAATTAAGAAAAAATATTATTTGTTGCTTCTTGCTCATTTCGTGACACTTTCAGTGAGATGTGCAAAAACATGCTCATTTTAAGATACAACGGTGGCTTGATTAGTACCTAATGTAGTTAATACCCAGTTGGTGATTGGTCATTACTACAATAAGCACATAGCATGTGCATGCGAAACAGGACTCTAAAATAAAGTGGCATCGATAAAACAAATGTGAGATTTTAAAAAAGCGCATTTGCTAAAGTAACCATGCCCTTTTAGCTTACTTTTACAGGTCTTTCAGCTCTTTTATCATGACTTGTGCTTGAAGAGACAAGTGTTGTGCCAAGTGAGAGACTGAGCAAGTTACTGCTCAAGTTACAGCTCAAAATGACACAGAGCCTAAATGTCACATTTAGCTTGGCTGTTATGACTGATTTTGCATTTCAGAGGTGTTAAGATGAGCATGAATGAGGTGTAAAAAAAAAAATATGATATGAATTTAATTACAGGATGAATGGAAAAAAAAATATGTGTTGGTATTTTAAAACACTGCATTTTCTATAAATTTAAATCATCACAAGACAACCACTGTATCAGAAGTAAAGATATTTCAAGATTGATTCACCTGACCCATCCCTATTGAGAATTTAAAATTTGGGTTTTTGCACATACAGTATTTGCTTATTTTCATGATTGTATTTCTGCATGCTGGTTCCTTAATTTGAATAATTACTTTTTTTGAAACACATAATATAACCTTTCCTTAAAATGAGGTATGGTATAAGCTCGGGAGGAGCACGTTCAGTTAATTAACACGAGTGGAGTGCACTCAGCAATCAATGTTAAGAGTGTATATATAGATTCAGCAATCGCACCTCACTCCATTGATAGTTTAGCAGCATCTCTCCACTGCCCCTTCTCCACACTTCCAGTCCTAAACACTTACATAGGGAGGGGAGGGTACTCTGGGTTCGGGCCACTGCAATCACTTTCAAATTAGGGTGTATCCCCGCCTTACCCCATGTCTCGAGGTTGCCAGATATGCTGCAGGTTCCAGCAAGAATGTAGGCTGCTACAAGAAGCTTCCAATTGCAAGACAGTGACAAGTCCTACACAGTGAGTTTTTTTCTGTTAATTATTTATTTCAGACTTTGTAACACAGTATTTTGGATTCATATCGAGTTTTTTGGGGTTTCGCAGTGTTAATTTTTTCATCCGATTCTGACATGATTCTATCTGAGGCTGTGGTAACTAAAGAGCTGGCAACCCGAATGCCGCATGATTTCTTATTGTCTAGTGACATATCAAGGAAAGTTTAATTGAAAAAAATTGGAAAAAAAAAAATTCTTGCATACAGCTCCTTTAAATCTTGTGAACTCACAAATTCGATTATCAAGCATAAAAATTGCAGCCAAACTTGTTCTTGAACCTTGATTTTAATAACATATCTTGTATGCAGGCAGAGAGATGTGATTCCAAGTATGGATATATTTGCTGTCCTGATTCAGGGTTACAGGCAGATTGCTAAATGGATTAGGATAATTCTAGTTTACAGATTCACTGCACTATCTTTTAATCTGATTATCACTGCTGCTCATTCAGGGCCGGCATGCATGACTTACATTTAAAAATGTGCTCATTAAAATACACATAAGAATACAGCATTGAGCCCTGTTACCATAGAAATAAAGACCAGAACTAACATCTTTGATGTTGCCCCACATTGTGGCTTTTATTTGGCTGATATGCAGCTTCAGGAAAAAGTAGGCTATGTGATTTCTGTGTATTTATTAAAAAACATACAATAATACACAGACACGCACAAACAATGAAGCATCATTCACAGTGCAGAGTGGGGAAAAAAGTTCTCAAGATTGTCAGGACATTGATTTAACAGGTAGCAAGTTTGTCTACCAATTGAAGTTCAGCAGAAGTTTTGGCCAGACAACCAGACAACGAGCCAAAGCAGTGAATTAAATGAACACAAAATGGCTTCAGCAGAGGAAAATGTGCGTTCTTGAGTGCCCCAGTCAGAGGCTTGACCTCAGTCTGATTGAGATGCTTTGGCAAGACCTCAAGAGGGCCATTCACAGCATCCATTCGAAACTAAAAACAGTTTGGTACAAAAATAAGGCTTCACAACATAATAAATCGCCATCGGACGGCATTAAAACAAACACAGTGGCAGCTCTGTCTAACCATTTTGTCTTCGCTAAACAGCCGGTGGCTTCAAGTAATTGGTAGTAGCGAATGATCCTTTTTGTTAACCTCAGAAACCTTTTATCTGTTTTTCAGTCATTTGTGTTGAGGTTTAGATGTGTTCTAAGATGTCTTGTTTTAAAGATGGACAGAATTCTATTAAAGTGCCCCTGCGCCCCACTCCACAAGTCGCTGTCAGGAACGATTCAACGGCTCATCAGTTACGGGCCTGCCACTGTCAAGTGGCCTTCGATGAAGTCGTCACTTTGGTTCACTGTCAGCTCTCCCCTTGCCTGGCCACATGTGATAAAGTCTCAGCGCATCCTGGTCCTCAGAAGTTGACACAGAGCAGAGCTGACATGCCGTTCAGTGGCATCTCTGCAAAGCACATTAAACAATTCACACTCCTCACCACCCATCCGCTAGATGTGCAGGTCAAATCATGACCAATCAAAGCCCTAACTTAACTACACATGCAAAGGAAAATATTAGCATAATATTTGCAGGGGAGTGGAATGCTGATTGTATATACATCAAAGCATCAAACCGAATGTACATAATATAAAATGAAATGTGCATCAGTTGACCCTATAGAAAATTGTGCATACATCAAAGGATTCTAAATTCTGCATAAATCAAAGAACCCTATATAATTAATTATCAATGCTTAAAGCATCATGTGCAATTGTTTGAGGATGATATTGCTTTTAAATTGTACATACATCAAATAATCAGCACTATTTCTAAATTCTATACATCAAAGGATCTTATAAAAATATCATCAAAAAATCCAGTGGTTTTATATGTAAAATACATCAAACAATCCTATAGGTATAATTGCTTCTAAATTGTGCATAGGTCAAAGAATACAATTGATTTTAAATTGTGCATACATCAAATGATCCTATAGAATTCAGGATAATATTAAATTAAACATACATCAAAGGATCACAGAATTATTCCTAAATTCTAAACGCAATTCTAAATTGTTCAACGCAGTATAATTCTCTCTAATTTGCACATACTTTCCGAAAGATACATCCTACTATTTCTAAATTGAACTTAAATGTTAAAACAATACTATGCAGTTGTGTCTGCAATGCATCCACATTTATGGATAGAGGATAAAGTATCCATAAAGAATACTTATACATCTTTTCTATTGTTGGAATTTCACTGTACCATCACTGACTATACCATATTATGCCAACATATGCTACAGTGCAGCAAGTGCGAGCGAAGGGTCTTTTCTTTTTCACGGGCCACCTGCTAAACTCAGCATCCATTGTCCCTTATGACCTCCCTTTAAATCACGTGGCTGTAGTATTGTGTCCTCCCTCACTCACTGAAGGTTAAACTGGAAGCATTTCTCTGGAGGTGTAAAGTTGGGAGAGTTATTTCAGACAGAGGGTGGAAGACCAGAAACATCAAGTTCAAACTAGTGATTTTATGGAGCTTTTACAGAGATATCACACCATTGTGTTCATTTAACACAACTCCTTGTGTTTGCCGTTGTATTTACACAATACTTCTGAAATGATTCATATTATCTGTGAATATTTGTGGTGCATTTAAATGAAAGCAAATGAAACAACCCAGACATATCTTAGGTATATGCATAAAACATGAATACATTCACCAGGCAATATCATTCATTTCGAATTTGAATGCAACACAATCATCAGTATCTTATATCTATCCTGCAGTGAAAATCAATGTAGGCTAGTGTGTCAGAAAAGAATATGTTGTTTGGTTTATCTTCGATTTTCACACCTTCAAATATATTTCACACCTTCATTTGTAAACTAGGAAATTGAAGTCAGACTACATCTGAGCAGCACAGAGGATAAGTTAAGTATGTGTATGTGTATGTCCAGCCCGTTCTCATCCTTTAACGTCATATAGAACGCTATATGCAAAAACGGCGCTATACTACGCACATGGCACCCTTTATCGTTAATATAACACGCGAACCCAAGACGTTATAAATCCTTTAGCGTGAATATGACACGCACACCCTACCACACACCTAAACTTAGCCCTCACAGTGCGTGTTATATTAACGATAACGGGTGCCATGTGCGTAGTATAGCGCCGTTTTGTCGCATAGCGTTCTATATGACATTAAAGGATGAGAATGCGTTGGTATGTAAATCTTGCAGGTAAGTTTAGACTAATAAATGATTAAGGATGTAGAAAATGACAGTGATCTGGTGTGCTTTATTGGAGTGTAAAGCATCACTCCACTAAGATCGCTCTTTAAAATGCCTAGTGCAGCAATCAATTTTTTAGGCCAAAACCAAAATTCTGTTTATCGCCCGCAACATTTTCACCCAAAACTAAAAAATCGGTCTATTTACTCACCCTCATCATGTCTTCCCAAACCTGTTTGATTGACTTTTTCTCTGCAGAACACTAAAGAAGATATTTTGAAGAACGTTGATAACCAAACAGTTTTGGTTACAACTAATTTCGATTGTCCACTTTACTTTAGACATTCGACTAACTGTAAGTAAATTTGCAAATACATGTCAACTAACTCTTATGATAAGCATTACTGTTAGGTTAGGGTAAGTAGAATGCCGTAGAAGTTGATGTGCTTGCAAAGTTACTTATTGTCAGTATATCTGTTGAGGGAGCGTCACAATAAAGTGTTAGAAAATATTAAAGGGATAGTTCACTTTGAAATTAATTTTTTTAAATGTTTTAGCTTACCTCAAGGGCATCCAAGATATAGGTGTCTTTGTTTCCACAGTAGTTTCAATTTTGATATTTTTAGGTCAAACCGTTGTTGTCTATCAGTCATATAATGCAGGTGTAGGGGGTCCACCTCAAAGAGCATGCACAGAGAAGTCAAAATTAAACATGATTTAATGACTCGTAAATGTAAGTACACATTGATGGCCTAAGACACGAAACGAGCGGTTTGTGTGAGAAAACGAACAGTATTTATATCGTTTTTACCTCGTGTAACCACAGCCACGTCCAACTGATGTGAAGGCGTGAATGTCGCCTTTCTTACTAATTTACTCAGCTTTCTCCACAGAACAAGAGCCTGGTAGCTTAGCTTCCAAAAAAAGATGGACACTATGTGTACATTCTGTGAGTGAGATCCCACCCTCTATGGGCGGGTTGAAAACATGCAGAACAGCTCCTTCTACTGGTTGTAGTCTTTAGTCTCTGGCCAAAAAATCTTCAGATGACGCAAAATGATAATTTTTGCATCATCAGAGGATTTTTTTCCAGACAAAAAATACATAAATCTCTCATTTCAGGGGGATATGAGGGTGGAAAGCATGGTAATTCGAAAATACTAACTACAGGTTTTCTACTAATACAAAGTTTAATGCTAAATCCTGAAGTATCCCTTTAAGTCATTTATTCAACTTGTAGTTTATTTGCATATCTGTTAAAGTAATCCCACTACAATCCGCTCTACCAAGTAAATACTTCATGTAATTGACTGTCCTCTGGTGTGTTTCCAACAAAAGCAATAAAAAAACATCCATCATCTCCTCTCCCCCTGGTGTAAAGGAGTAGGACGAGGGTGAAGACTTTGGCTAATCAGATTACCAAACCACCCACAGACTACAGCAGTGTAAGAAAGCGACCCGGACGCCTTAGCACTTTCCCACCGAAAACTTGAGCGAATGGAGGGGGGTTATTACACGCTTTTAGCAAGTGCTGTGAAAGCATGTGTGGAGTCTCAGCGCGACATTCACATCCAGGCAAAGCAAGAGAAAAGGCTCATTAAACTTCCAGCTGGTTTTATCAGCGAGATCCTTCTGAAGCTGTGGGGTGACAGAGGTGGAGGAGCTCCTATAGATCTGACTTCTAATTACGGCCACATCCAAGCAGGAAGGAGACTTCAGGGGGGGCATTAAAGGGATAGTTCAACTAAACATGAAAATTCTGTAATATCTCTTATCCTCCTGTCTTTCCAAACCTGAATGTCTTTCTTTCTTCTGTGGAACATTAACGGTACATGTGGCGACCAGGATAGGCCAAGTGACGTGAACGCGGCGCAAAGCCGGTGGCGTGAGTGATAATGAATGACACCTGTGAGGTCAGCGCAGTCTCATCCCAAGACGTCATATATCTTTTGACCATACGTCAACATCCGCCTTTTTAGGGTACCCTTTAACGTTGGTTCGATGACGTTATCGGATCCTACCCCAGACCTAAACCTACCTTATCACCTAACCGACGTTAAAGGTAAAGCATCAGTTGTATGACGGCCTGGGATCGTCATGTAACCGACGTTTAAGGGTACCCTAAAAAGGCGGATGTTGACGTATGGTCAAAAGACGTCCCAAGACGTCAGTTAAATGACTTCTTGGGATGAGACTGTGTCAGTGAGGCGCATCGGTCTCGCATCTCTCACGGAGGAGCGGAAGCATAAAGGAGGAGCAACGACAGTGGAGATCGAGAGAGGAACAGGCCTGATTTTATTTTGTGTTTTGTTTCTGTTTTGTCTAGCCAGCAGTCATCCGCGAGGAGCTGCTAGCTTATACTTTTATTTTTGCATTTGTTCGATTTTTTTTTTTATATGTGTGTATATTTTAAATTATTATGTTAGATGCGATTAGTCATAATGAAACGATTTGACAGTACTAATTTACCCTCACCTAAAGGAATATTAGGAACACCTGTTCAATTTCTCATTAATGCAGTTATCTAATAATTAACCAAACACATGGCAGTTGCTTCAATGCATTTAGGGGTGTGGTATAGTCAAGACAATCTCCTGAACTCCATAATGAATGTCAGAATTGGAAAGAAAGGGGATTTTTAGTGTGGCATGGTTGTTGGTGCCAGATGGGCCGGTCTGAGTATTTCACAATCTGCTCAGTTACTGGGATTTTCACGCACAACCATTTCTAGGGTTTACAAAGAATGGCGGGAAAAGGGGAAAATGCGGGAAAAGGCGAAAATGCCTTGCTAGAGGTCAGAGGAGAATAAGCCGACTGATTCAAGCTGACAGAAGAGCAACTTTGACTGAAATAACCACTCGTTACAACCGAGGTATGCACCAAAGGATTTGTGAAGCCACAACACGCACAACCTTAAGGCAGATGGGCTACAACAGCAAAAGACCCCACCGGGTACCACTCATCTCCACTACAAATAGAAAAGAGAGGCTATAATTTGCAAGAGCTCACCAAAATTGGACAATTGAAGACTGGAAAAATGTTGCCTGGTCTGATTAGTCCCGATTTCTGTTGCGACATTCAGATGGTAGAGTCAGAATTTGGCCTAAACAGAATGAGAACATGGATCCATCATGCCTTGTTACCACTGTGCAGGCTGATGGTGTTGGTGTAATGGTGTTGGGAATGTTTTCTTGGCACACTTTAGGCCCCTTAGTGACAATTGGGCATTGTTAAATGGCAATTAATGCCAATTAATTGGCATTAAATGATCATAATCAGAGTAAGGTTAGTGGTTTATATGATTCACACACTATATTCAAAGTCTTTTGAAGTCATGTGATAGTTTTGTAACAAATAGAATGAATTTTAAGATGATGTTCTCATCCTGGTGCAATAATGAGAGAAGTAGCAGCATATATGATTCATGCACTAATCATTCTTATGAGTTAAACCTTCAGTTCAAGAGCGAATTTATTTATTTTTTCCAAGGATATTCTTGGGTTCTACCTTAAAAACAGATTGATATGGGTTTGAAATTATGTGGGGGTGAGTAAATTACAGAAATGTCATTTTTGTCATTCTGATACTTTAAAGTGCAGATGAATGTTTAGTGTGAGAGCACATGGTGAATTGTACTGACAGACCCTGAGGTATAGGACATGCCACATTTGTCCCTATAGATGGAGAAAGAGTATCAAGAAAGTGCAAAAAACACAAAGCGCTTGCTCCAGAATATACCAAGTTGAAAAGAAAAGACTCGATTCCCAGAGTGGAGCTCATTATCAGGTATAATCTCATAATTACAATGTATTACATCACATTGTGTTGAAAGAAGGGTTTATATGATGTAAATTCTTGCTCATTGGTGTTAGAATATGAAAAAAAAATGGCACTGCTTTTAAAAGGTGATATTATATGCTAAAATATTGTAATCAATCCTCTTAACAAAATATATTTTTTTTTTTTAATTGTAAGAAGTCAAGTTGTTCACCAAAGCTATATTTTTTAGTTATAATATCATAGTGCATAAAACAAAAATGTTATATACTTTGTATTATTTCAACATCAATACAAAAGAGATCTCAGACCTATTGTAGATTACCAAGGTCACCCATAGAAATTACTGTGAAGATCGAATGATGACTAAAAGATGTAAAATAACCAGGTCTAATATTTTTCGTGCAGGATAACTGAAATCTGTTAAGTTGGTATCATGTTTATAGCAAGTCTGATGAGGGTTTGCTGTGTTTCTTAACAGGAGGCATTTAATGGCCTGAGCTCGAAGGTCAACCGCTGAAGCAAACGGTGTCACTGAACATCCTCTGGCCTGTGAAAGCGCTCTCCCTTGAAGATAATGCGTTGCGTTTCCCTTTGGGCTTTTCTTCCACAGTCTGCTCTCATTTACACTTGTGGTGTTGCCATTTGTCTAATTAAGGCACTGGAATTCACTAGTTTTCGGTCCAAGTAAACACAATACAAAAGCATTTTGGCTTTTCAGTTGTTAGGATTTCACAGGTGCAGACTAACCACACAGATTCTTTTTGCAGTTATGCAGCTGTGTTTTCGCCTAACCCAACCCTGTCAGTGGAAAATAGAATATCAAACTTCAAGAAAGACTAGTTTTCATTGCAAGGTCTCCGAATGCAAAATCACATCAGGGCAACATATCTCATTGGTTTCTCTGGAGACTCAAATTGATCATTTCATATTTTACATCTGCAAAATAGTATTCCGTATTCAGCAAGACTCTTCACAAACATCAAAAGCCGTCATCATGTGTTGGGAGCTTGGGAGAGAGAGACTGCCCCCTAGTGCCAGTCCATCAAACATTATAAGGTGGGTAAAACTTGTTCTTCATTTCAATTCCAATATTAAATTTAGACAGACAGACTAGATAGATCAGATAGATAGATAGATAGATAGATAGATAGATAGATAGATAGATAGATAGATAGATAGATAGATAGATAGATAGATAGATAGATAGATAGATAGATAGATAGATAGATAGATAGATAGATAGATAGATAGATAGATAGATAGATAGATAGATAGATAGATAGATAGATAGAATAATTGATGATCACTGGTTTTATTTTTGACAATTGCTTTTATTAACTATCTGATGATAAATGAACACACACTTTTTCAGTAGAGTATGAAATTAATTATATGAAAGCCCTCCAAACGGCATCACTCCACATCGTTCTGTTCCAGCAGGACTCATCTCAGCAGAGAGAGTGACAGACAGCACGAGATGGATGAAGCGCTGTGACATCTTCATACTCAGACAGGTCGGGATCCCAATCAGCTTGAGCCGCAGGTCCCTTCGCACACTTAATTAAATCAGCCTGCAAGAGACAGACCGCAGCCAATGCATGTCCCACCAACTGTAATTATTACTGTTCCATTACAGTCAAGCGGATTTCATGAACATTTCTCCGGCTAGCAATCAAAGATTTCCTGGAAGAGGGTATTAAGTGGAAAAACATGGTACATGAAGTGACTGGAGAGGTTTTGTTGTTTTTCACCAAGTAAAGAGCATTGCGAATTCACTAAACCAAGGGTTTTCAACTGCAGACACATGCAGTAATGACCTCCATCCACACTCTTAACCGAAGACACAGCATATAAAAAGAAAGCACATTTTCTCAGTAAAACTTATAATTTTCATTAATAATATAAACTATTGCTACATTGACAATAAAAAAAATTACTAGTTTAAAAGTTATTAAATTAGTTATTAGTTAGAAATGGTAATGAAGAGAAAAACGACATATGCATCTGACAGTGTTTGAAGCACTTAATAAAGCATGTCTCATGTTTAAGACAACCTGGATCGTGTTCGGCAGCAGATCCTTATTTTTCAGATTCACCAAAGTATATCGACATTAACTATACTTTCCCATCCTATAGGGGGCAAGTTTGAAAAAGTTCAGAGTTTTAACTACATTCATGCACACACAAGTTCTGCACATGCAGTGGTTAAATTAACTCTGTATTCATTTGGTACACATTAAAATTCTGTTCGATAGTTCACTATAGGATAAAAGTATTGGGACACATGAATGTAGGATTTTTTTTAGAGCATTTGTGAGGTCAGGTACTGATTAGGGCTGTCAGTTAAATGCATTATTAACGGCGTTAACGCAAACCAATTTTAACGGCGTCAATTTTTTTATCATGCGATTAACGCGTTTGTCCTAGCACAAAGCAAGCCGATCCACTTTTCCATGTTGATAAGAGCATTAAAATGAGAAAAAATAATGGGACAAAAATAAATCAAAAGACATTTAGAATAGATAAAAATGTGATTAATTGCGATTAATCACGAGTTAACTATGGCATTTATGTGATTAATCGCGATTAAATATTTTATATTTAAATATTTTTTAATATTTTAATTTTAACGGCGTCAATTTTTTTATCATGCGATTAACACGTTTGTCCTAGCACAAAGCAAGTCGATCCACTTTTCCATGTTGATAAGAGCATTAAAATGAGAAAAAATAGTGGGACAAAAAGAAATCAAGAGACATTTAGAAAAGATAAAAATGTGATTAATTGCGATTAATCGTGAGTTAACTATGGCATTTATGTGATTAATCGCGATTAAATATTTAATATTTAAATATTTTTTTATATTTTAATTTTAACGGCGTCAATTTTTTTATCATGCGATTAACGCGTTTGTCCTAGCACAAAGCAAGCCGATCCACTTCTCCATGTTGATAAGAGCATTAAAATGAGAAAAAATAATGGGACAAAAATAAATCAAAAGACATTTAGAATAGATAAAAATGTGATTAATTGCGATTAATCACGAGTTAACTATGGCATTTATGTGATTAATCGCGATTAAATATTTTATATTTAAATATTTTTTAATATTTTAATTTTAACGGCGTCAATTTTTTTATCATGCGATTAACACGTTTGTCCTAGCACAAAGCAAGTCGATCCACTTTTCCATGTTGATAAGAGCATTAAAATGAGAAAAAAATAGTGGGACAAAAAGAAATCAAGAGACATTTAGAAAAGATAAAAATGTGATTAATTGCGATTAATCGTGAGTTAACTATGGCATTTATGTGATTAATCGCGATTAAATATTTAATATTTAAATATTTTTTTATATTTTTATTTTAACGGCGTCAATTTTTTTATCATGCGATTAACGCGTTTGTCCTAGCACAAAGCAAGCCGATCCACTTCTCCATGTTGATAAGAGCATTAAAATGAAAGAAAAAAATATGGGACAAAAAGAAATCAAGAGACATTTAGAATAGATAAAAATGTGATTAATTGCGATTAATCGCGAGTTAACTATGGCATTTATGTGATTAATCGCGATTAAATATTTTATATTTAAATATTTTTTAATATTTTAATTTTAACGGCGTCAATTTTTTTATCATGCGATTAACGCGTTTGTCCTAGCACAAAGCAAGCCGATCCACTTTTCCATGTTGATAAGAGCATTAAAATGAGAAAAAATAATGGGACAAAAACAAATCAAGAGACATTTAGAATAGATAAAAATGTGTGATTAATTGCGATTAATCGCGAGTTAACTATGGCAGTTATGCGATTAATCGCGATTAAATATTTTAATCGTTTGACAGCACTAAAACTGATGTTAAAAAAAGTGTTAACTGCGTTTCTTTTTTGTGTAAATGCAGACAGAGTGAATAGGAGCTTGATTTTATACATTGACAATGATCTGATTGAAATACTTTACTTTAATTCAATAATTAACATGTCTGTCCCAATACTTTTGTCCATATATTGTATATTCAATTCTTCTTACTTATACAATTCTTATTAATAACCTCTCTTGATTTTGACTGAAAAAAATGCCCTTATATACGCCTCCCCTTCAACATCAAATTGTCATAAGTTGAATACATATCTGGACTTTGCATAGGGTTGGAGGGGGCAGCCATGGCCTGCGGGCTGTAGACGAATTCATCCTCAGCTAGGTGGCCTGCCCCATCATGAGCTCTTTGATTAGCCTCGATGACCTCCTCTGATTCCCACACAGCACCGGCAACCCACTCAGCTCTGGCTTGGAAATCCTGTGGCTCTGCATAAATTGGCTCCGCACTAATGTCCCGTACCACGTCATTAATTGCTAATTGCTGGATGGAATCACCAAACAAGTCAGTCAAATCTTCCGTGACCCTCGTCTCTTCACGCGTACCCTCGAAATCAGACGACTGGGAAATGTCAGGGTTGGTCTTGAAAGCGTCTTTGAGAGATGTAGACTGATGGAGAGCTTTTCTCAGGTTTTGCCAGTGCATTTTAGGGTCTGTAGGGGAAGTGGCTTTTGGCTGAGCTTTTGACACCGTTGCATAGACGGCTTCCTTATTCTCGAGGTTGGTGTCAATTCTCGTCATTTGACTTTCGCTTTGTGGCTCTATTGCATTCAAAGAAAAGCTCCTCCAAGCAGGGTTGAGCATTTTTGATGGACGCTGAACTGCTCTCTGCATATTGCCCTCAGGTAAAAAGTCCGAGCTTTGAGTTTCTATGGTGTAGTCGTACGTTTGATCCGTGGCCACGGTTTCTCGAACTCTACTTTTTTCTGAATAGTCAAGGCTGTTCGTCTTATCTATGGGCGGTCTGGGCAGATTCTGAATGGATTCACTGACAATATTGAACAGTCTTTCGGCCTGATGGGTGGCAAACTCGAAATTACCCTCGCCGGAGTCACATCTGCGACCAGCCTCAAAGGAAAAAGACAGCTGAGGGAAAGAAAAGAGAAGGGAAAGTTATGAAATCTATTTCAGAGACCAGATATGTTTGTCCACAATCACTCGGGCGTAAATAAAGAAAGGCTGTTTGTTTCCCATGAGAAAAGGCATGCAAATTAAATCCAATATGTTTAAATGAGGAAATTGTTTTAAAATAAAAAAAAACGATCTCACACCTGCACATTGACAACAGTAAAGCTCTTTTAAAATTAAAGAGTGAAGAAAAATGACATCTTTACATCAAAGGATCAATGACAGGATAAAGGAAAGGAAACATCACAATGGAATATTTGGATTCATGTTTGTTTCATAGTTTAAAAAATAACAGTTTTTAACCATTATAATAACCATTTTCAAGAACCATTTTCAAGAAGCATTCATTTCAAAAATATCATGTGTAACTAAGTAAAAACATTTCCCCTTTATCTTTATACTTTATACTGTATGCACAAAAGGGTGTTAGATATTTTAAAAGTTTTTTTTTTAAATAATTATTTTAAACCATGTCATATCACCACATTGGTGACATGACATGGTGCCATTTCCTGTTTTAATGATTTTTTTTCTGCATGCTAGTTGCACCACATGTGAAACTGTGTTTAGATATACTATCATACGTATAATAAAAACAGTAATATTGTGAAATAATGGAACCTTATTGTAAAGTGTTACCAATCATTCTTATATGCGGACTTGCTGTTCACAAAAAGTTTATAGTATTATTATTAATGTTGAAAACAGTTCCGTGTAGAACCGTGATTCTAGTTTTCCTCAGCGCATAACTTGCATCTAGCAGTTGTATACTTAGCCTACCTGTAAATGTTACAAATCCTTGCAAGCATTTCCATTTTCACAAACAGGATTATCCTGTCAGTAAGCAAGTCTATTTTCAACTTGGTAGACTTCAAAGAACGAGTGCCAGCGTGTGTATGCACGTCAGGTATATAGCGGATAAAAATGGGAGCACAATAATTATGACCTTATTTTAAAATATTGTTTGAACATATTTTGCATTCAAAAGAGTAAACACTTCAAATTCCCCCAATTACAGCAGCACCATAAACTGCAGTGTGTTGTGGTAGACTATTTAAAATGTAACTACAGGTATAGTTTGTTCATCACGTTTTTATTAATTAATTAATTAATTGTTTTTACCCCTGCTATACCAAAAACATTCAGAACCGTGTCTGTGAGGAGGTATGAGGTATCGTCATCAAATCGTTATTATCGTGAATGTTACACCCCATATATATTAGTAGATATTAAAAAAATAGGACCATGTCATTAACCACAAATTTAAAGTGACACCAGCTTACCGTGTCTTGTCCAAACTTCCTTACGTAACAGTACGGCCATTTGAAAAGCACTTCCTTAGTTTTGACGTCCTTCAGGATTAAGCAGTCCAGCAGGGGAGTAAGGAAATAGTCCCCATACAGATTGCACTGAATGGCCGCCTCTGTGCCCACTGCTATAACCAGAAAATCTCGAACTGCAAGACAAAAGAAACTTGTTGGCACAAAATGTAATCAGGAAGAAAAAAAAAAAAAAAAAAAAAGATAAAATAAGGAACAGTACAAATTAAGCCATTGTTGCAATAATTTGCAAATGCAAATACTTGCAGTTAGTTGCAGCAAAAAGGCCTTTGGTTATTGAGTGCCGTGGCTTACTGTTAAAAAGGCACATTAGTCATATGTTACTTGTGCAACTTTTATGGTACTTTTGAGTTGATTTCATGACAATTCAGTGATGATTTTTGTTCTATTTGAAGCTTGCAGTATAAAATTGGCAATTAATTTATTGCATGAAAAAAGCACATTGTGAGCATTCTGCTAAACTTCTCCTTTTGCATTCAACAGAAGAAGAAAACGAGTCATAAGAGTTTGAAGCACCATTTAGAATGAGCTGTTCCTTTAAATATTTCCATCCGCTCCCACAATTTCAACTTCTGAACTTTCCACATGGGTGCAAGTACAATATAGCTGAATCACAAGTCACTGAAACGTAGACTTGCACCCGAAGTCAGCAGGGAACACAGCCTATTGCTTTTCCTCTGGAGATAGCTTTGAAATTCAAAACTGGTTGCTGTCCACAGGAGCAGGAAGAAGTCAGAGAAGGCAGACCCGTCTAACTTCAGCCTTTGTTCCTTCGGTTGATGTTCACAGCTGTCAATTTCTGAGCCTCTTCCTCCTCGCTCTTCATCTTCCAGGATGAAACAAGCTCTCAGACTGTTGGCTTGTTGCCCTGTGAGGCCTCACACTTGACCGTGAATGTCAAACGTACTTGTTTTCTCTGTTCGTTCTCGTTCTCGCAGTGCAGCCAAGGAAGAATGTTACACGCAGCACTACCAATAATTGTGCCCAAGTATTCTTATGTGCAAACAATGTTCTTCTTCTTCCCCTCGACCAACAATCATTTGCGTGTATTCACAAACATTTGTTTTTACTTCTTTTGTAATGTTATTGACATTTGAGTTCCTTTCAGTAAAAAAAAAACAAGTTGGAACTTATTGCCAAACCACAATTAATTACATTTTGCTAACATTCCCATTAAGTAAGAAAACATAATTTCTGAATATTCTTTGAGCATTCACCAACTTTCAGGGTTTTTTTTTTTTTTTTTTTTTTTGGATGGATGTGCTTTTTGGGGCTTCAAAATCTGAAAAAAAAGTTACTTTTCACTCCCATTACAAAGCTTAGAAGAGCCAGGATATTTTTTTTATATAACTAAGATTGTGTTCACCTGAAAGAAGAAGTCTGCACCTTGGATGGGTGCAGGCGTGAGTAAATTATGGGATAGTTTTAATTTTGGGGTGAACTAACGCTTTAAAGATCTGAACACACTTGATGTTGTAATTACAACTTCTAAACTCGTAAATACGAACCTTTCAGGAAGACTTGAATGCACCAATACGATCTGTTTGACATGGCTCTGTTTGAAACCCTAGTGAGCTGACTATATCAGCATTAAAATACATCTAAGCTGTGCTCCTGACACATACACACAAACAAACACACAATGTTCCAAAAGATAAAATACCTAGTTTTGGCCAAATTCAGCATTGCATATATCCTATAGAGAAGGCAATCCCATTATGCCTTTTTTAACATCCAAAATCCATCCAATACGGTGACAAAGTGAGATAAATGTTGATTATCAATATACTTTATTCAGTACCCATTAGTATGGATATAAAATAGTTAAAGCAGCACTATGTAGTTTATTCAACCTTTATAATATTTTTCCAAAACCCTTGAGATGATGCATCGACTTACAATAGGTTGAATGACAGGTCTGCCGTAGCCTGACAGTGTCTGTATCGCTTTTACTGGCACTCTGTAACTTCGGGGAGCGGGTAGGAACCCGAGCACAAAAAGCACTACAAAATTCGACTGCTTTACGGCATACATCACTTTCCCCACTTCCTCAAATTCTGATATGAAAGCCCAACAAGCGTTTTGGTTTTTTTTTAACCTAGGGTGGCTAAAGCGTCGGATGTTGACACATGGTCAAAAGCGTCAGTTAGATGACGCTTTGGGATGAGAACGGGCTGCAGTAGTAGAAGACAATACTGTTTCCCAACTGTAGGGGGACTCGGAGAGCAAAATTTCAAAAATAACAGAATGTTGCTTTAAATCTAATAGAAAATAGCTATTTTGCTTGGGTGATCATCACAATTTGTATAATGCATATATGTAGGGCGTTTCGAATCTGTCACTAATGAGGTTCCATTACATTTAAGTGTCTATGTAGGCAGCAATGGAGCACACTAGGTCCTGAAATAAAGCTGTTGTCTTTTAATTGTACGCCATCATTCACTTGAACACCCAAACTGTTCACAAAGGAGTTTTGTTTAGCTTACTGAGTTGTCAATTTGGAGGGGGGAAAAATCATGAAAACATTCACGTTTTTATTATGTTTTCCTGAGTCGTGCTTTGGTGCAAATCAGTACTTGACAATTACTTTTTATGTGGTCGTGTTAAGCTGACTCTCAGTCTTAGAGCCCGTCTTGATTTCAAGGGTGTCTGATGAGATCTGCCAAGTGTTAATCAGCCTCTGATTGTTGGGTCACTGATTAAAAAGAGTCTTAATAGAACCAGTTCATCAGCATATTACGCAGATCAGAAGAGATACATTCATTAGCCATCAATTTAATTGTGCATATGTGTATATGTATTTTTTACATGTCTTAAGTGTCTTATGTTTGCCAATTTAAAACATCACAAACAATACGTGATCAAATAAATTTTCAGCACTATTTGGTTGTCTGAGTTTTACGCTTTAAACCCACAGCGGTATCAAAGGCACAGTCAAACCACAGCAGCACCGGGGGTATTATTAGAGACCACCACAAGGCCAGTGTGAAGTTCACCTCAATGTGAAACTGTACCACCTGCATAAACAAGGTGCAGAGACTGCAGCGGATTTAGTAGATGGGTCAGGGGCTTCTCGGGAAGGAAAGGCATGAAAATGCGATTCCAGTTGTGAGCTGCTGATACTATCTTGACTCTCAAAGTTAAGATCAGAGAAAAAATACCACTTCCTTCTTATCTGGCCCATGGGTGTTGCATCTATCGGCTAAAAATATACAACAGGAACTACAATACTAGCTTTGCTGTCCCAAAACACTCTGTCTGACTATCTTCATCTGACGCCACTTATCCTGTAAGTTTCGCGATATTCAGAAAATGACTACATTTCCTTAAAGGGATACTCCACCGTTTTTTCTTATTAAACTATGTTATTCCTTTGACGAGTCATATATATGTATATATATATTGACATTTTAATGTCACTTTTGAGCAATTTAATGCATCCTTGCTGAATACAAGTGTTTAAAAAAATCATGCTTTTGATCGGTGGAGGAGGGACATTCAGACAGACTTTTTTTTTTTTTTATGTCAAGCTTCTATACAAAATATCATACACCACACACAACCCGACTTGAAACACTTCTATCAGAGGGTGGTTGCAATCCAATTATTCTTAAACTGCAGCTAGTCTGACCTTTAGCGTCTTTAAACTTAGCATCACTATGCAACTGTGATGAAGCATTTCAGGTCAGCTTGGCAACTAGATTGAGATCTTGAGATCCATACAAAGACGTCTTAATTTGTACAGTTAATATGAATAATAGCCATTATGTAAAATGTGCATAGGAAAAAATGAAATATAAAAGGCATTAAGAGATAGTTAAGAGAAGGATGATGAACATAATCACTTCATCTTCTGCCAAGTCTAGCGATTTGCTTATAATTAAAAGCTATTCGCTCAGTCCTCAACCAAGGACACTGGACTATATGTTCAACATGGCATATTGGCATACTACTCTTTTTTTTCTGCCATATACAGTGTAAAGTATGCAAATGAATGAGAAATGATAAAGGACTAAATGTGTAGTATGCAACTGGAGATGCTGCGTGGGATCTTGAATCCCATAATGCAGTGAATCTGACATGACCTTGCATTTTCAGTAGTTGAAGCAGCAATATTACATTTTTAAAGGGACAGTTTTAGGGGAAATTTCCCTTTAACATATTCCATTGGTCATACAAAATTATGTGTTTTTTTTTTTTTTTTTTCACACAATCAAATTTAAAATGGTTTCTCTATACTCTATACTGTTTTACACATTGTTGCATTAAGAATAAGTTCAAGATTTGTGCATCTATTATACTATTGTACTATTATATATTTGTTATATAGACTCTAAAAAATGCTGGGTTTTTTTTAACCCAATTTTAGGTAAAATATGGACAAACCCAGCCATTGGGTTAATTTTTTAAATTACATTTTTAACCCAATGTGCTGGGTTTGTCCATATTTTACCCAAAATTGGATTAAAACAACCCAGCATTTTTGTGTGTGTGTGTTAAATAAATTTTATATATATATATATATATATATATATATATATATATATATATTTTTATTTATTTTTTTTTTAAATCATGTCAAGGGAGACGTAAGTATTTAAAGTTGTTTTGTGTGATGGCATGGCGTAAAGAAAAAAAAATTGGATGCTATGCGTCACCCCTCCTCAGACAAAAATAGAAACATTTTGAAGTTCATGGAGTACAATCAAACAAGTTTCATTCTCCTCCCTTCCCCTCTCTCTCTCTCTCTCTCTCTCTCTTCTCTCTCTCTCTCTCTCTCTCTCTCTCTCTCTCTCTCTCTCTCTCTCTCTCTCTCTCTCTCTCTCTGGCATGTCATTCTGTCTATAAGTGCTTCTCTAAAAACTTGCAGCGGAACCTAGACAGAGCCCTCGTGACAGTCTGAGATCGTTTACCTCAAGTGATAAAACAGAAGTTAGAACTATATTTGCCAGCTGTACTTCTGGCCCAAGGGCAGTGACACTAATGAGATTTTAAAATCTCATTTTTTTTTTTTTTTTGGCCATGCAAAGTCACAGCAACAATGCTAGCACAATGCAATTGATTACTGTTCCGTAATGTTGGTATTTTGCTAGCTAGATATGATTTTAGCTAGACATGGCGCAGGACCCTCATTCAAGGTAACTCTATTGGATATTTGGGCTGTTTTACTGTCCACCAGGGGAGAATCACAACTCTTTTTCATTGCTTTTCAGTTATGTCTAGGATAAGTGTGGCACCAAAAACGTAGTAATGGTGCTAGTGATGCTTGCCTTAGCAAGCGCCACAAAAGAAGTGCCCTGTTGTCAATGATACTCAAGGATAGATATCTTGAACTAGATGAAAAGGAAGAAGCAGGAAGTCAATAAGAAGTCGCCTTGGGTGAATTTGGGACAGCTTGCATCCCTCTGCTTCATTTCATTTGTCGTCTCCCCTGAATGAGCTCTCTCTATACATACACCTGAAAACAGTGTCCCCTCTTTCCTGTCCTTTAATGGAATCAAGGTTGGCCACCTGTGGCCCAAATGGGCAATTTGAGTCAGGCCTGAGGTTTCGCTTGAAAAAGAGGCGGTTCGTCCTTGCAACAGGACAAACTAAAATAGCTTCTCTCTCTCTCTCCTCTCTGTTCCTCCAACATCACTATGTTAGGGTATCCAGATATATGAACAGCTAATAGACTAAGATATTAACATTGTTATCAATATTGGTTTTTTTTCGGTGGGGGGATGGGGGGTGTGCTGAAATTAGATATTTTCACAATTTTCTTTAAATACATAAAACATGAGAAAATAAATAAAAAGATTTTAAAGTCCTCTATTATGCTTTATAAAATATTAGTTTTCATATTGTGTGTTTCTGAATGTAAAATGTCCTCAAAGTTTTAAAGATCAAAGTGCAGGTTAAATTAAGTTATTGTTTTTCAAAAGAAAAAAAAGAAAAAAACAGATTCTGAACTGCCTGAAACGAGTCAGTAATTCTAGTTCCACTTCCTGCTCAAACCTAAGTATAGGTTTGTAACAAATTTGCATAACGCCAGTCTATGGTCTTCATTGGCTGCCCGGGAAGGACGAGACCATTGTTACTGTTCTTATCACTGTATAGTATAGGGTGCTGAGAAAGCTTCCACAACAGAAATTCAGATATGGTAATGGATCTCATAATTACATGGCGTTATGCACCTTTGGTTCTGACGTACTGTAACGAGTAGACCAATCACAACAGACTGGGCTATCTGACTAATCAGAACAGAGAAGACCAATCACAACCAAGGGGGTAATCCATCAGCCGGAAGTTGAAGCTGCCTTCGGGGGCCGCCATTGTAGCGGGCTATCACCTGCTGTTAGCATCCCATTGACTCCCATTCATTTTGGCGTCACTTTGACAGCGAATAACTTTATATCTGAGGCGTCCAAAGACTCCATTTATCCATTATTTATTTCTATAGAAACATGACAATGTATAAAAGGCTCCATTACTTTGTATGTTACGTTATAGAAGCCATTCTTGTAAAAATAGGCTAAAAATTGTGTCATAACCACTACACTGTCCGTCGCACAGTAGAGAAGTTACCGTATAGACAGGAGAAGCTCGCACAGCCTCGCAGGTAATCTTTTACTGTCTAAAGTCAGCCCATGGCATAAATAGAAGCAAAATGACAAAATAATTAATCAGAATACTTACCAAAAGTTGCTCCAGGTCGCGCTTCGCCGTCTTTGTGCACGATTAAAATTTGTCTTGGCACAGCTACTAAAAGATTTACAACTGTCAGTCAGTTTGCTCACGTGACATCTACGTCGTCAAGCTCAGTTTGAGCCTGCACAGAACGCTTGGCTATCTGGAAGGGAGTGCCCATGTTGAGCTTCAACTCTCTCCGTTGAAATCAACGGGGTCGCTGTGTCCATTTCTTTTACTGTCTATGATCACAACAGACTGGGCCATCTGACCAATCAGAGCAAAGAAGACCAATCACAACAGACTGAACCATCTGACTAATCAGAGCAGAGAAGACCAATCACAACAGACTGGGCCATCTGACCAATCAGAGCAAAGAAGACCAATCACAACAGACTGAGCCATCTGACCAATCAGAGCAGAGAAGACCAATCACAACAGACTGGGCCATCTGACCAATCAGAGCAGAGAAGACCAATCAGAACAGACTGGGCCATCTGACCAATCAGAGCAAAGAAGACCAATCACAACAGACTGAGCCATTTGACCAATCAGAGCAAAGAAGACCAATCACAACAGACTGAGCCATCTGACCAATCAGAGCAGAGAAGACCAATCACAACAGACTGAGCCATCTGACCAATCAGAGCAAAGAAGACCAATCACAACAGACTGAGCCATCTGACCAATCAGAGCAGAGAAGACTAATCACAACAGACTGAGCCATCTGACCAATCAGAGCAGAGAAGACCAATCACAACAGACTGGGCCATCTGACCAATCAGAGCAAAGAAGACCAATCACAACAGACTGCGCCATCTGACCAATCAGAGCAGAGAAGACCAATCACAACAGACTGCGCCATCTGACCAATCAGAGCAGAGTAAACTCTCAAGAAAGGGAATGGGGGGTTAGAGAGAATCCTTGATTGAACGGTTTCAGACACTATGAGAAAAGAGGTAATGCTGTTGTGTATTATGAAAAAATTAAAGGGTTTTTCTAAACTTGGATGCATTTAAACCAGAGGAATGCAGTGGTGTTCTGCGTCAAACAAGCACAGAGAAGAGGCGGTATTTATCACAAGAACTAATCATATCCTATCATAACCAATCATAGTGCGATGGAAGCATTGCCTCAACTCAAATGATTTTCCCCCATTTATTCTCCATTACTCCCCACTAAACCCAGCTCATGCTTTAGGGGGTCTGTTAAAAGTCAAAGGGCTCAGGGGAGGCACGCGAGATGTGTACTCAACTGCAACTTTACCTGCTGGTGTTGCTGTTGTACAGTGATTTATACACTTTTTAATGTCACATCTTTTCATATTTGCATTGTTTTATTTTTGTAATATGTTGAGAAAGTTTACCCTTGCACTATCTTAAGGTCATCATTGGTTTGTGCAATCTTATTTACAATGTTATAGGTAGCTGAATTGCAAAGAAAGGCTGATTTTGTAATCATTTAGAAAGAAATGAACTGGCTTACCGCTCTCTGCCGTGTCATATAGAGAGTTTTCCTTCATTTCTCTGGCATTGGAACTGCTTACAGTAACAGGATCATAGATGCAACTCTCTCTCTCTAATCTTTGTTCAGCCTCGATGTTCTGAAAAGCATTAAGTGGTTTTAAAGTGTGACATCTGCACCTGAATGTGTCCATTATGTGTTACAAGCAATTAGCAAAACGCTCATCATCATTATGTGCTGTGATTTGATGCCATTCAACCTACAGGGAACGCCTGCTCGCACAGACTCCTGATCCAGTCCTTCACCTCCGAATGGTGGGAAGCGAAGAAGTAAAGTTTATCTGAGGTTTCGAGAAGAAAGGCAGCGCAGTCTTTGGGGCGGTCAGCCATCTCGCACTCTGATATGCGGATGCATTCTCGCAGCCGGATCACCTGTTTGTAGTCGGGTTTGCGTTTGGCGGAGCCCTGTTTGATGGAGCTCTGTTTGATGGAGGAGTGTTTGTGCTCGTACAGCTCCAGTCGTGCGATGTTGCGCCTGCCCTCAGCCACCACCACACACCACACCTTCCTCCATCGCTGAAGAGGACACATGCACATTATGGTATGTTAGCCACTCAGTTGGAGTTTTTTTTTTTAATGTTAAATCCTTTATACACTCAAGTAGTGATTTTCAAATGGTTTGGCCATTGGTCCCACAAGTCTTTAAGCATGACCCAATTTTATTTAAAGGGTTAGTTCACCCAAAAATGAAAATTCTGTCAGTATTTACTCACCCTCATGTTGGTCCAACCCCGTAAGACCTTCGTTCATCTTCGGAACAAAAATTAAGATATCTAAGATATTAAGATCACTCCTGTATTGAGAATGAGGAGTTGACGTCATTTTACAGTGCCCCTCCCCTTTCCGCCATGTTGGTAGGATTCCCACGACAAAACAGTATTGATTACGTGTGTTTTTAGCTCGGTAGTAGAGGAGTTTCTCACAATACCGCACTGTTTTACCATGCCTGGAAGTATCTGCTGCGTTAAAAACCGATAAAAACCCTGGTAACCGATAGCGTCACCTACCATCATGGCCGACCGGCTCAGACCCCGCCCAAATAGGCACGTGACTCCTCATTCTCAATACTAGTCCATAGGCTTTTTGAGGGAATGACTTGCTGGCCTCAGAAGTCATTAAAGGACATCGTTAAAATAGTCCAAGTGACAGGGGCTCAATCTTAAGTTTATCAAACGACGAGAACACTTTTTGTGCGCAAAAACAACAAAAATAACGACTTTATTTCAACTATTCGTTTATTTCTCCCTCTGCCTCGAGTCGGGTTACTAGTTTAATAGCGTAAGCTTCTGTTATTGTGCGTCACACGCATCACACACATGACCAGCGTCGGCCAATAGTGAGCCTACGTGTGACGTAGCTCTACGCAATCACACTACGTTAACTGACTACAGGCCCAAAGAGAAGGAAGTGAATAGTTGAAATAAAGTCGTTATTTTTGTTTGTTTTTGCGCACAAAAAGTATTCTCGTCATTTGATAAAGTTAAAATTGAGCCACTGTAGTCACTTGGACTATTTTAACGATGTCTTTGATTGCTTTTCAATGCCAGCAAGTGTCATTCCCTCAAGAAGCCTATGGACTAGTATGCAGGATTGATCTTAATATATTAAATATCTTAATTTGTGTCCTGAAGATGAACGAAGGTCTTACGGGGTTGGAACAACATGAGGGTGAGTAAATACTGACAGAATTTTCAATTTTGGGTGAACTAAATATGAACCAAGCAAATTTATTTCAAAAAAAAAAAAATGGTTCTGTGAGAGACTTTTTGTTTAGTTACAAAGAAGACTGACAACATATCATTTGACAAGATACTGGGAACGCGTTTTTCTTATGCATTTTTTACTTAAACTTCGTCTGACCGAAGAGTCAACGACTTTCACTCACGTCTTTCAAAATAAAAGTCTCCCATCGGAAAACTTTTAGAAACTTTTGAAATTATTTAGACATTATTTATACATTTTTATTACACTGTAAAACATTTTTTTCAAGATTTGTTATCACAACATATTTTCTTTTGTCAAATCAACTTTATAATAGTTTATTTAGTTGAGATAACTTATTATTTTGAGTTTCTGATGATTAAATTAATCTCCTTCATTGAATTAACTCACTTTTTCCAGTTTAATCAACTTAAAATTTTAAGGCAAACCAGGTTACTTACTTTTTTTAAGTTAAACCAACAATATTTTTTTTACACTGTAGTAATCACAACACTTTTTCTTTTGTCAAATCAACTTAAATAATTTATTTAGTTTAGATAACATATAATTTTGAGTTTCTGATTAAGTTAAACCATCAATGTTTTTTACAGTGTATAGCCCACTAGTTCAGAAACACAGCACTAAAGTCATAATTTATATTACTGCATTACAAATATCAAACCAAGAAGTATTTATTTTAAAGAAATAATGCACAAAATCTCTTTCAGGCAAAACATTTCTAAAAAAAAGTTTAAAATGATAAAAATGTGCTCATTTCAAAATGTATTTGACTTTAGTGATGATTAACAATTGGATGAACTACTGTGTATGAAATATTTGAACAATCTCTCAATATTAACAATATTAAAACAGTAATATTATGAATATTATTGCGATTTAAAATAACTGTTTTCTATTTTAATGTATATTAAAATTTGATTTATTCCTGTGATGGTAACGCAAAATGTTCAGCATCATAACTCCAGTCTTCAGTACATGATAATTGAGAAATCATTCTCTTTTACTGATTTACTGCTCAAGAAACATTTCTTATATCAATGTTGAAAACAATGTGCTGCTTAATATTTTTGTGGAAACCACATATATTTTATTGTGATCTATTTTTAAAAAATGATTAATGGGGTCAGTTTTGCGCACAGTATTGCAACAGATCTCGGCAGGGTTTAGTCTGACGATGCATTTTGAATCCACAGCCATTCAAGAGTGTGAATAAATTGTGTCTTTAGTTTACCTTGTGAAAAAAAAAATGGTGCAAATAATCACAATATTTTACAGCTCTGAAAAGGACATCTGGTCTCACCTTGCCGAAGCGTTGCTGATGAAAATAAAGGGTCCCTTTTCTCCTGATGTCCTCATCCATAGTTCTTCAGCTGGCCTTTATCTTGTTTTTCTCTCCTCCCTTTCACTTTCTTTAGGTTACCTTGATTCCCCTTTGCTTTTAAACTGTTTGGATGACTATGAGATGCATTGCTGTGAATGGCGGACTGACCTTAGGTACATTGTCAGCCTTACTTCCTGTCAAAGATGTCTAAATCAGTCACTTGGAGAAGTTAGATGAGTGGGCGTGTGTCTATACGTCTGTGGTAGGGTTGGTTTCCTACTCATATGATTCTTCCTGTTTGACACTATTTAGGGCTGTAGACTATATCTTCTATGAAAAGTGTGAACACGTTCAATAACATCCTACTGCTACCACATCAGAATCAATCACAGGATGCTCTAACAATAATGTAATATAAAGTTCTGCATTATTCCAACAATGGCAGTCCAAATAAATTGACATGATCTGCAGGATTTTTTAAATATAATTTTCTAGGAATTAAAAAATAAATCAAATTGTGCATATATGCACTTTTGTCACCTTAAGTAATGTGAAAATAACGTTTAGGAAACTAACCAGTGGATGTCAAATGAACGCAAGACTTTTCTTGCCTTGGGCCTACAGTCTGATCGTGTATCTAGAGTGCCCCTTTGTGACCAAAATGGGCTATTACAACACATTCACAAGCTGTACATCACAAACGGACTCTCTCATAAGACATTTTTGAAAAGCTGCTGCTGCTTAAATGTTGTTGTTTAGCATCTCTAACTTTTTTCTTTCTTTTCTTTCAATAACCACTGAGAAATGTACATTTGTTTTAGTATTAGAACTACAGTGTGTTTTGAAATGGGTCAAAAGGTCATATCTACAGCTGAAAACAGCACTCTGCAAATTCCATCTTTGGCTATGTGACATCCTGCTGCGTGTCAACTGGCCAATCAGTAGCAGCTTTGCATAGTCATACCAGGTCATACCTTTTATGAGGTTGGGTAGTTGACATAAAAGAGAAACATTTCATGCGGTGTGACAGGGTTGTTATTATAGTTGACTAAAACTGTGTGTGTGTGTGTGTGTGTGTAGTTGGCAAGGCAATGTTTCTTGATTCTCATCACTTGAAGTACCAACTAGAACTAAACTGATTGTAAAATATATAAAGGACATATTTATTTAAAAAATAATAATGATATAAATAACAAAAGCACAACAAAATGACATAAATTTTTCCTACAATATTAAAATAAGATAAAAACTAAAATAGTATTTCAGTGATACTAAAGTTAAACTAACAATGGTGTGACACTAATCTTTTCTGTGTGCTTTTGTCATTTAAAAAAATATACTTATGTGTATCTTTATTAACATGTCAACTTGAGTTATAGCTAATAATTTCAGTACTTAATTTATTTTTTATTTTATGTCTTATTTTAATTGTAAGATTTTTCATTTAAGTTTTTATTTATAGTTTTATTTTAGCTTTATTTTAGTTACTGTGAACACCGTGAACTCTTTCCCCACCAGCGTTTAAAAAAAAAAAAAGTTGCCAGCCACAGCAGCGTTTTTGACCTCTCACAAAAATGTAATTGCCCCCAGGATATTTTTTTATGAATATCTGAACATGCAATATGTAAAAATAAAGAACTCGGCTTTAAAAAAAAATGTATGCTTTATTTTTTTATAACCACTTGAATGGATAAGTTTCATAAAATAGCAACATTATAAGCAAAAAGCTGAGAAAATCACGATTTTGTCAAAAACTGCATTGGATTCAGAACAATGATCAAAACAGATGGAGTAGAACATCAACACCTCTTGTAGCTCGTCCTGGGTCGACATTTTTTTCAGTAACTTTAAAGTTTATGACCGTGTTAATTTACATATGCATTACAAATGAGATCACTTTGCTTGTTTTTGCATCTTCTTCGCAAGTGTTTTGATCAGGAGAGATTTAGTTAGTCTTTCAGAAGATGGAAATGGAAAAATTCTGTCAATGGCAGTAAGAGTTCATTGCTAATTATTTTATCATTACTATGCACATTTTCTGAACACATATTGAGAGACTAGATGGAACAGTTGTATTTAAGAATATAACATTTTTCACAGGAACACTTAAAAATTAAATACTGATACCTCCTGCAAATGTTGATGTTCATAAAAATAATTCAGACTCAAAGCTATTCTAAAGTCACATGTTGATAAAAAAAATAAAAAACAATGTTGAAATAGAAGGGAACAAACTCTGGATGAAAAAGCATTTAATCCTGTCGCCGGCTCCACGCTCTCTTTCACTTCATTCCTTCGAGTGAAACTTTCAGCCGTAATAAACCCTGGAGGGCACAGTCATCAAAATGAGACACAGGTTGTGTCCAATGAATATGTAGTTACCTCACAACCACTTAAAAGTGATGGCGCAGTGGATAAGGCACATGCCTTTGGTGTGAGAAACCCTGGTTCAAATCCACTGTGAGACACCAATGTGTCCCTGAGCAAGACACTTAATCCCTAGTTGCTCCAGAGACGTGCGACCTCTGTACAGCAATTGTAAGTCGCTTTTGATAAAAGCGTCAGCTAAATGAATAAATGTAAATGTAAAAAGTATGTATATATTATGAGTTTGTGTCGTAAATGTAATCAGGACGTACTACATGTGCCATGTTGTTATTATCATGTGACCTACCAGCCTCACTGTCATTCACAAATCCTCTCCTGTGGCCTCATGGGATAGTAGTGTTCATCATTTGCACGCTTCAGAATCTTGGTGGAAATAGGTGCTTTTTGCCTGCCCTTTTATGAGTGCTGTGAATTCTGAAATACTTCTTTTGACACATACTGGTTTTTGCCTACTATATAATAGGGAAGGATGTGATTTCGGATGCAGCCGAAAAACGAAAAACAGTAGGCCAAGTTCCTGGATGACCTACTAGCCTACTTCCGGGTAGATTCTTTACTATCACATGAGACCACAGGAGATGATTTATGTGACGATTATAACAACATGATGATGTAGAGTGCAATTTATAGTGCACACATTCATACCACATTATAGAATGCACTTTTTTTTAACGGTCGCAAAGTTAATTCAAATTAAAATATACGTAGTCTACCTACTCAGACAGTGTGTGATTTTGGACACAGCAATTGTTGTGGAAACTATTTTCACTCAGAAATTGCTAGTAAATTTGACAATAAAATAAAATAAATAAATAAATAACACCTATACATTGAATTGTGAAGCGGAAACCCTGAAATAATATTTTTATAAGACCTACTCTAATACTTTTGACTCATAACTTTGTAATGTGTAAAATCTCGTAATAAGCGAAAGCCAATGTGCACTTTACAGGTGTAACAAAAGTCATTCAACGTAAGAACGCCCGCAGAAGCCTCTATTAACTTTAAATAAGAACTGTCAATCACGCTTAGATATAATTAGATTCATGAATCCACGTGACCTCTAATATCTGAATTCGCAGTTTCACTTTAAGAAGCATGTAAACAAAGGCTCTTTTCTGCGTTAGTTTCGACGGTGGAGGTTTGCCGTAACGGTATTCACGAAGCCTCGGACGCACATCTGGCTTTATCACTACCTGCGTCAATTGCGTAAATGTTCCAGTGATTGTGGGTAGATGCGCGCATGCTCATTGTCAGGGGGAGTGAGAGGAGCATGAATGGAGCAAAATGGCGGATCATGTGCAGGTAAGTCAATGATTTTGTTTTGCTATTATTAATTTAATCTATTGTGATCCACTGCAGTTTAACGCTAGATCCTGGGGCTTATTTCGGCGATGCGGACGTGTTTGTTTTAAATGCATGCGTCGCGCGGTTGAAGAGGTTGACTCGCATGCTTTATTGGATGCGATTATCAAGTGTTGACTTGTGGCCTGTCATCATGTTGATTTTAACTCTGTAGTCTAGGCGAACACACAACTTTGCCAGTCGTCTGAAAGTTGTTTTAAAGCAAGATGCAAAGACTTTTATTTTAAGCAGCAGAGATTGGTAGATCCAGAGAGATCAATTATACTACACTGCATGTAACTCTATAGCCACAGTGATGTTTTACATTGTAAACAAGGCATCATCCCTCATCCAACCGCTTGCAAAGCAATAAATACACTGGCCTGTATACATAAGCGATTGTAACTCACGATCAGCGAGACTTTTTCCTAGAGAAAAACCTCTCGGTAAGCCCAAAAGCGTATTTGTATTCGGTTATCTGTCATTATGTTGTTGCTAGACGCAAATGTGTCCAGTTTGCTGAGCTCTCGCGCTGTTAGCCTGTAGCTCGCATGCTAACTCATGAGATTCTCCCGCGCGCCGCCTCGTCAAACCAAAAGCCAGAACAGAATGGGGTTTTCTTGAAAATTATAAATACCCTATGCGCGTTAGCGTCCTTCGCAGGTTGTAAATGTGTAATTGTTTTTAAAGTAATCCAAATATATATAAATATTATATTTTCTTCACCTGTAACTAAGCGGGTGAGAAGCGTTAAATGACTCCGCGGAATAACTGCCATTATTGGATGACGTAAATGTAGCGAATCGGAAATATCCTTTTTAAAATTTATTTTCACTATATTATGCATTATATTTAATGCTGTATTTTGTTATGATTGCTCTGAGGCGTGTTTTAAATAATCGATTTAATTACATTGAAACATAAAAAAACATGATATTCTTATTAAATTTATTTGACTATCACGACATTGTTCTTGATAACAGGAGTGAGCCAACCAAACTTACCAACCAAAACAATTTTGTGTAATTGACAAATAATGGCTGTTTAGAATTTAAAGATATTCTTTGTAATTTTATACTCGTCATTCACTTTTGACAGACTCAACACGGTTGTCATAAAAATCTCGACATGGACCGCATTTTTCGGGCTTTACTGTTGCGTTAAACACTGTCAGACACGGGCACTGCTTGTCATGTGTCATCTTGTAAACAAGCTGCTCAAGACAGGTCATATTTGAGGCCAAAGGTTAAGGAGGTCACGAGGTTAAACACAGTGTTGAGTAACTGCATATTCCCATGAAACTCAATGAAGTGGGGGACGATGCAGTTGTTAACCTGACTCTCATTTGCACAGGCTACAGTAAACATGAGCTTTCCAGTGTTGTTGCCACGCGTCCTGTTACTCTGTAGGTGGTGAAGAAGCCATTCCATTTGCAGTAATAGATTATTAATTACCATCAGAGCAGCCCTGTGTCTTACAGGCCATGTGAGTGTTGCTGATCACATCTTGGTAGTGTAACACTCATTTTATGCATAAACCAACCAACCAATACTTCAATATATGTGTTGACGATTATCAAAGTATTGGTTGTGAGTTTATATGACTCAGCGGTATTTCTGGCTTTAACATTCAATTCATTTCTTGTTTAACATCTCAAAAAGTTGGTACATGGTGTCTTCATTTTGTGTTTTCCAACCTAGAGTTGTCTTATCTTGTCTGTGCAGCTCCTTGCTAATTCAACTTCTTTTTTATCTATTAGGATGCAAATGCATTTTTTTGTATCTTTATGGGGTCCTCCCTGTTCTTTTAGGGTATCTTGATTTGGCTATCACCAGGTTGCATCAAGCGTACATGGGTATGCCATGAAATACTAACTTAAAGTTGTGAAATGCACAAGAAAGTGTGCATATTTAAACGTTTTTGCACAAGTATTAAACTACTTAACATTGTTTAAATTTTGAGAGAGTTTATTAGTTAAGGTTCAGAATTGTTTTGCATAACAAGCATGAACATTTTCATTGAGACTGTACGTTTGTTGCAGCTGCTGTTTTTCTGCTGATGCTGATTTTGTGTAGTTGGTTATGCTCCACAAGTGAAAGGACTGTTTGGAGTCAGAGGCTTGTTGCTGCATAACACGAGTTAGCTCGTTCATTCTCCTCTATTATTACCAAAGTGTATCACTGACTTTTTCTCCAATCACCATAGTCTTTCATGCATGCATGAACCAGATACTCCCTTAGTTACCTAGAACAATAACTTGTGGATGTGATGGCTGTGCATTAACTTGCTTAATGGAACACAAGTGTCCGTCTAGTTTTTCATAATCCCGCTGTTTGTTGTTATGATTGGACACTGAAGCTCTCTGGCCTCTGGTTTAAGATTGTAAGACTTGACAATACTTAAAATTGTGTCTCTTGTTGTTGTTGAGGAGATCTGCTGTGGAGCTATTTAATGACTCTAAAAATTCCATGTGGTGTAACCAAGTAAAAATGAACTACAGATTTGCTTAGATCTTGGTTTCTCTTGATCTTATTTTTTTAAGGTTAATGTATTATTTTTGCAAATAATAAATTGTTGAATTGTTAATTCATAAATATACATTTTTGTTAAGTCACACCACATGAACTAACTAACTTTATTGACCTTGATGCACTGATATAAGATTCGGCACCACATGACTGATGATTTGGCGTGCAAAAATGGTCTTTTTTAAAAAAAACGAAAATAAAGATTATGCCAAGCTACTGAGTTTTCTTTAATGTTTTATATATCAGATCAGGGCACTTAACTCTGACATTTTTTTAATACTTTATTTCCCCCCAAAACTATCAAAATAGATTTTAATGTAGAAATAAAAACATGCTAATCTCAGAAGAGGTCTATTCAGGTCATGCGTTTTAGTGTATTTTTTTAGGGCTGTCAAAGATTAATCGCGATTAATCACATCCAAAATAAAAGTTTGTGTTTACATAATATATGTGGGTGCACTGTGTATAATTATTTTTTATATATATATAAATACACACACATGCTTGTATATGTAAGAAAAAAATATTATTTATATATAATATATTTATATATAATATAAATTATATATAAATCTTTATAAAACGGTTAGTTCGAATCCTTGATTCTGATTGGTCAAGAGCTGTGCTTTATTCACGATAAAACACGGCTATGACCGCTTCACCCAACGGTTCTATTGTTCGCTGCGCAACACCGCAGTTCTATGTTGTTTTTTGTTTGAGTTTTTATGCGTTTTACACATTGAAACGTTGTTGCTGTTCACGCTCAGGGACTATTTATTTTAGTGGAAGGAAGGCTTTTAGTGATTTTACTTCAAGAAAGTTGCACTACTACATTGGTTTTTACTTTAATATTGTGTGGCAACTGTTTTATAAAAGCAATAAGGTACTCGAGGCAAGTGCTGTATCGTAATTAAGTAACGGGTGAAGGGGTTGCAGGCACTCCAATACAGCACAGCCTCTCGTACCTTATATTGCTTACATATACAATAATATTTCTTAAATATATACAAGCATGTGTGTGTATTTATATAATATAATTATTCACAGTGCACCCACATATATTATGTAAACACAAACTTTTATTTTGGGTGCGATTAATCACGATTAATCGTTTGACAGCCCTAGTATTATTGATGAAAATAGTAGATGTGGTTAAATGAATGTCATTGATTGACCAAATCCATCATCTAGCTTGATTATCAGTGCTAATATATTTCTGCAAATAGAGTTTGTAGAACTTGGTTTATGAAAATAGTTTTGACATGTGCTTAGTAAGTTCTTGGAAGACTGCAAAAACAATAGGAATTTATTTTATTGGTCCATCTCACAAAAAATCCTCTGGATGTTTTTTTTTTTGTTTGTTTGTTTGTTTTTGCTGCCACTAAACTCATGTGGGTCTCTTTTTCAGAGCCTAGCCCAGCTAGAGATCCTGTGCAAGCAGCTATATGAGACCACAGACACCACCACACGTCTGCAGGCCGAGAAAGCTCTAGTGGAGTTCACCAACAGTCCGGACTGCCTGAGTAAATGCCAGTTGTTGCTGGAAAGAGGAAGTGTAAGAATTAAACTTTTTGAAAGCTGTGAAGAGCAGGATATCTGAAATGAGCAGACAGCAATGTTCTCAAAAATCCTAGTTCTTCCTCCATTAGTTAGGGTTAAGCAACTATTTAAAAGTGTTTGGTTAGTTTTCCTCGAATTACCTGACAGTGTATTTGCTTACTTCACAGTCCTCGTACTCGCAGTTGTTGGCTGCAACGTGTCTCTCCAAGTTGGTGTCTCGTACAAGCAACCCACTTCCCCTGGAGCAGCGCATTGACATTCGTGAGTTTATACCATCCACCAATTTGAGATTTAGACCTCATAAAACCTTGAAGAGACAAAATTGTGTAATGTCTCATTGGTTCCTCAGGAAATTATGTGCTCAATTATCTGGCAACCCGGCCAAAGCTTGCTGCCTTTGTGACCCAAGCCCTGATCCAGCTTTATGCCAGAATCACCAAGCTTGGCTGGTTCGACTGCCAAAAGGAAGACTACGTCTTCAGGAATGTTATAGTCGACGTGACAAGATTCCTGCAGGTAGGCATAACAAACATTGATAAGGTGAGAAAACAAAATCCATGTGGATATATACATGTTCTTTGGATTTGGTCTATTTGATGAGATTTATGGATGGATTTATGATGTTTGATGCAATTCTCAGTCACCTTGAATTTTGCGAGGACTTTTGTCCTTATTCTTGAAACATGAAAACAAAAGTTTTTATGTAAATCCTTCCTAAAACAAATCTTATGTAAACTGTTGAATCAGAATGCAAGTTAAATACATTAATTTGAAATTTCCATACAAAAGGAATTAACAAATTACTCACATTAGCTGTACTCCTGTTTCATGAATGAGGACTTTTAAACGTAAACCGCACATCATTTGTGAAACATTCGGTGCTGAAAATTCAAGAACAATTGCAGTTGGTGTTTATGTTTCCTAGTGCACTCTCAGTGAATGACATAATTTAAATGCTAATGCAAATCACATCTTGGTTTTGCTTTAGTTTGTTTAAATTTCTGCGCAGTTTGTTTAATTTTTGGCAAAAGATTTTCATTTCAGTGCATCACTCGAGCTAAGGTGTCTCATGAGAAGTGTTTGACAGTTGTCACTCATTCTTTCATACTCAGTGTAATGGCATAGATGATAACATTGCGTGTTATTGGCAAATTAGGAAAAAAATGCAAATATCAATATTCAACTGACTACTAGTGTAAATTGACTAGTGTTCAGGAGGTTTGCTTGGTTGAAAATATTTTTAACATGCTACATTCTTATGATACTTTCAGGATAGTGTTGAACATTGCATCATAGGAGTCACAATTCTTTCCCAGTTAACCAATGAGATTAACCAAGTAAGTTTCTCCGCTCAAAGCAGTATGTCTTCATTTAGTCTTTCCTTAGTGTTTCGAACTTTCGATATTTTTTTGCTGTTTGTTTAGGATCAATAACCGTATGCCACATTAAAGATGAATTACTGATTCCTTGATTCTTCTTATGTTCCCCCAGGCAGACTCCTCACATCCACTTACAAAACACAGGAAGATTGCGTCATCTTTTCGAGATTCCTCTTTGTTTGACATCTTCACACTCTCCTGTAACCTCCTCAAGCAGGTGAGGCTATAGACTGCACCATGTATCTGTATATACTCCTTCACAACTGTTAAACCAGCTTTAAGTGAAGGTCTCAATGCGTTGTTCTGTTTGTCTGCAGGCATCTGGGAAGAACTTGAATCTAAACGATGAGAGCCAGCATGGGCTGCTCATGCAGCTACTCAAACTGGCCCACAATTGCCTCAATTTTGATTTCATCGGTACATCCACCGATGAGTCCTCAGATGATCTGTGCACCGTCCAGATCCCCACCAGCTGGAGATCAGGTGATCTACCATTTTTTGGCAAATAATGAAATGGTGCAAACAGTACTTGTTTAAAGTGTCTGTATTTTTTTTACCTTCTTTAGAGATGCTTATAAAGTCGAGTTGTCTTGTTTCAGAAATGTATTTTTCTCGTCTACAGTACCTTTTGAGACTTCAGTATGCAAATAATTTTTATAATGGCTGGCTAAGCAACATTTCAAAATGATTATTCGTGGTTGACATTTTTGCATATATGGTACCGTACAAAAGTTCGGAGTCAGTAAGATTGTTGTCAAAGATATATTCAGCAAGGACATCAAATTCATCAAAAGTGAAAGTAAAGATATTTATAATGCTACAAAATATTTCTATTTGAAATAAACTGTTTTTTTTTTAACTTTGTTCATCAGAGAAAAAAACTTTCTACAATAATATTAAGCAGGACAACAGTTTTCAACATTGATGATAATAAGAAAAGTTTCTTGAGCAGCAAATCAGCCAATGAGAATGATTTCTGAAGGATCATGTGACACTTAAAACTGGAGTAATGATGCTGAATGAATTATTATTTTAATATTTTAAATTCTAATGCAATTTCACAATATTATATTTTTACTGTATGTTTGATCAAATAAACGCAGCTCTGGTGAGCATTAGACTTGAAATAAATGTGACCGTACCGAAACTTTTTGAATAGTAGAGCGCATGTTTAGTTTAAAATGAGGCATTCATGTTTAACTCTTGTATGCTTTTGGTTATTTTTTCTCATCTGCAGCCTTTTTGGATTCCTCCACCTTGCAGCTGTTTTTTGATTTGTATCATTCCATCCCTCCCTCGCTGTCTCCCTTGGTGAGTGTCAGATAAACAGCATGATATGCATATAAAGATAAACAAGCCTTTGCCTCATAGATACTGTTAGACTCTTCCTCTAGTGAAGACACATTTGATGTGAACTGTTTGTTTGTCTTTTAGGTTTTGTCTTGTTTAGTCCAAATAGCATCTGTCCGGAGGTCTCTCTTCAACAACGCAGAGAGAGCAAAGTTCCTTTCCCATTTAGTAGATGGTGTGAAGAGAATATTGGAGAACCCTCAAGTATGCTGTCCATCTTTATATTCTTTCAAGTGTCTTTATAAATATATTGTAGTATTAGATATGTGTATAATAAACGTCATTGCAATTAAGCATGATTATTTCTGACTTTGCGTTTGGTCGAAATGGTATTTGAATGCACACTCGCTTTCAATTTCACGTTTGAATTTGCATTCGCTGCCTAACGGTGGTTGAGGGCAGGGTCAAATCGGATTGTGCCCACCTTGGTAGAGTATGTGTCTTCATATAGCGATTTGCTATATTGGTCATTTGCCAGTATTCTCCAATATTGACAAGTTAAAGCTGACTGGGTGGGTAAGAATAACAGTTAGTTATTTTGTTTATGGGTCAGTATATATCTAGCTTTCTGCCTACTTCAAATCAGACAGAAAATAAAGCAATGTGGTAAGATTGCATTTATTTGAATGAATTAGTGAAAGAGAGAGAGAGAATGTTTGTGCATGATTTATGAAATCTACACATAGGTATATTGTTGATTGGGTGACGTGGCAATATTTTTTTTTTTGTTTATTTTGCAGAGTTTGTCGGACCCAAACAACTACCATGAGTTCTGCCGACTACTGGCTCGACTGAAGAGTAACTATCAACTGGGAGAGCTGGTTAAAGTAGAGAACTACCCTGAGGTCATAAGACTGATTGCTAATTTCACAGTAACAAGTCTGCAGGTGAGTGAAAGACTTGGTATGCTACAAGTTTTTAAAATGTGAAAATTGGCTTTTCAAAGACTGATAATAATTTGACGTGTTCCAGCACTGGGAGTTTGCCCCCAACAGTGTGCACTATCTGCTGAGCCTGTGGCAGCGTTTGGCGGCATCTGTTCCTTATGTGAAGGCCACAGAGCCCCACATGCTGGAGACCTACACCCCTGAAGTGACCAAGGCCTACATCACGTCTCGCCTGGAGTCCGTGCACATCATTCTGAGGTAGAGTGAGCGCCATCCAGTGTTGTCACGATACTGATCAGTGTTAAAAACAAAATCAATGTCTAAATTAGATTGTTTGAATGACGCGTTCATCTGTCGATTTTATTTAGTTTTTATGCCTTGTACAAAGTCAAGCAACAGGTGCTTGGCAAGGTTATACAAATACTGGTCAACCTTAGTTTCTATTTACAATATCCTTTCTATACAGGGATGGTCTTGAAGACCCCTTGGATGATGCTGGGTTGGTGCAACAGCAGCTGGACCAGCTGTCTACTATCGGGCGGTGCGAGTATGAAAAGACCTGTGCCCTGTTGGTGCAGCTCTTCGATCAGTCGGCCCAGTCATACCAGGAGCTGCTTCAGTCCACCAACTCCAGCACAATGGACATAGCAGTGCAGGAGGGTGAGCTTGAAACGCCTCACATTTCTTGATGCACAAACATACATAATGATATAACCCTAACATTATGAGTGTTGTCCAGGTCGTTTGACGTGGCTGGTGTACATCATTGGTGCAGTCATTGGAGGGAGAGTATCCTTCGCAAGCACGGATGAGCAAGATGCCATGGATGGGGAGCTTGTGTGTCGGTGAGGAATCGGCACCTAAGGCTGTTCAGCATTCAAGTTTCACATGCAATTTGATCATTCTAAAATAATTCTTTGAAAGTAGGGGTTCAACGTCTTCAGATTTTTTTGTCGACATTTATTATGTGATGAAAGTTTACAAAGCTAATTGAATATAATAAATCATTTTTTTGCGGTTATCGGTTGGCCTAGAATTTTTATTTCAGTGCATCCCTGGTTAAAATCCACAGCTATCATAGCACATGCTGAATGTATATTTTATATAGCATGTTTATTTAATGAACAAGTAAGATATAACTCGTCACTGGCATTAGCTTAGTCATTGCTTATAGAGTCAATGTAGCTTTCTCCATAGTCTCTTGTTCAGCACAACGGTAAATACTTCAACATAACACAAACTATTTTAAATTTCAAACAACAGAATTAAACACTAACAGGCCTTTCCCTTCACTAAAAACGAATAAAATAAAATAACAGTTCATTTCAACATTTATTCTCCTTGTTGTGAACTCAGTAGTGAAGATCAGAAGACTCGGGTGTATCTAAGCTCTTTATTGCTGTTGCATCGCTGTAGTCTGCTTCGTCCAAAAATCTTAGCCAAGTCTGACTAAACTAAAATACAAACTGTTCATATACCTTACAAGGGGGAGGGATTTACATTGAGGCGGGAGAAACTCTCAAACAAAGCATGTAAATGAGGTATACAGGTTTTGGAACCTGCTCAGCAAGAGAAACGAGAACAGGACTTCTCGTACTGAGACGGGAACTTACTAACAACGGGTAACGGAGAGTTCAGGACAGTCAGGAATATCCCACTGGGAAGCCGTAACGTTTGCAGAGATTTCCTGATCTCAATTATGAACTTTCTCAATCTAAATTAAACATTTAAATAAATTTGTAATCCTACATCCTTATCCAGTCCTATATAAACCATGCAGGAACTAAAAAAGCCACTATATCCAATAACATTTAAATGTAATCTTTAGCCTATCTAAGAAAAAAAAAAAAATTTAATGATGTGATTCCTAATTTCCCTTCTATTAAAAAACAGTTCTTTTATGGATTTTGTGCTCAAATTTGTGGCAAAGTGGTAAAGAATTAAATTAATTAATCATTTAAAATGACTAGTTCTTTTGGTTTTTGCTTAAATATAAACTTCATCTTTTGTCATTTTCAGAGTTTTGCAGTTAATGAACCTCACAGACTCTCGGCTGGCTCAAGCTGGAAATGAGAAGCTCGAGTTAGCCATGCTAAGTTTCTTCGAACAGTTTCGGAAAATCTACATTGGTGACCAGGTGCAAAAATCATCAAAGGTAATTTTTCAGTTATTTTACAGTTTAGCATATGAGCACAAATTTCAAGCTGTGGTTTGTTTAGACATCAAATGTAAAAAATAAAATAAAAACATTCAGCTTGTATAGATTTGATCATTGATCTCTCGTAACTTTCAATGGGTTTTGTCTTTGAACTCTCTGCATGGTTGAATTTTGCAATGGTGTTGTGTCTGGTCTTTGAAAAGAGACCGTCGATTCAGCTTTTTTTGTATGCTTAGTTGTGGGTATCACTCTTTTAGTCTGGCTTTCTAAATTGACCTGTAGTTTTGAAAACAAAATAGTTTGTTTTTTGGGGAGATGAGTGTCCTGTCTCAACTAACCAGAAAGCTTAAGTTTTCTCTCTTGTTGCTCCAATTCTCTGATCACTCACAGTTTGGAAGATAAGTGCACATAGAGAGACTTGCTGTTCCTTTAAAGGCCAATTCACATTACACCGCCACGGACAGACGGCAACAGTTTTGTTGAATCAGTGTGGGATCCTATCGGTGTCTGTTGGCATCTTTCAGAGTTTGTTTTTCGCCGAGTGAACATTGTCGGGTTGTGAAATTTTTGAGAAGTGTTCAATTGGCGTACTGTAAGCATTGGTGGGCGTGTGTTGGTGCAGTGTGAATTGGCCTTAAAACTGTGTTTAGTTCTGCTTTAGCATTAACTCCTTAAACACCTTAAAAATGCTCCTCATAACTGTAAAACAGTGCAAAAATCAATATGAAGGATTATTTGATCTTGATGTTTTGACTTTAATGGCTAATTTGTGTATAGTGTCCCAAATGGCACACTTAATTTGGATTGTAGAGATGCAGACTTTACAGTGTACAATTACCCAACAGCCCATGCAGCGTATTTTAGACTCAGGGAAGGGTGCCATTTGTGACTGGTCCATAATCAGGACTCAACTACAAAGATTTTTTTTCCTTCCAAGAATTTATTTTTCGTGTTAGAAAGATTTGGAGACTGAATTTGCCATTAAATATCACATTAAGTTTTTAATTTGTAAATGAAATTGAACTGCTTCATCCCCCTATTCTCACCAAACATAAGGTTATGGTTTTGTGAGAAATGCCTGTGAATCGTCACAGTTGCTTGCTTCTTGTGGCTTGGTTCCCCAAACTTTTTATTTTTCGGTAGTTTAACATATTAAATACTTTATAAAATGGATGTTTCCAATCTTGCAGGCTGATTGGTTAATCAGTGTTTCCCACAGGATTTTGTGAAACTGTGGTGGGTGGACCTTGGTCCCTCTAAGGGGGTTCGGGGTCACGCTTTCTTTTTATCTTGTTTGACAGCAATAGCACAGAACACAACATTAAAGACCTTTTATGGGTTTTTTTAAGAGGTTTAAACATATTTTTGGGCCGCCACAGTCTTGTTAATAAACAGAAAGTACTGAAATCTTTGTGGTGGTCAGTGCTGATGTTGTGGCACACGATAAATAAATGTTGTGGCAAACAGATAAATCAAAGTATGGGAAACACTGGATTAATACATCATACCATTTAAATACCATTTGTGCTGGATATATTAGTAAGATCTACAATATAAAACACCTGTTCAAGATGACATAAATTGATACTACTTTTGTTTTATCCCTAGTTGTATCGGAGACTATCAGAGGTTCTTGGCTTGAATGATGAGACCATGGTACTCAGTGTTTTCATTGGTAAAATGTGAGTATATGAGCACTAATCATAAATAAAATGAATGAGAAACCTTACTTTGTCAAAAATTATGAATGAAAAACATTTTTAATGAATAGTTTTGTTTTAATGCAGAATCACCAACTTGAAGTACTGGGGACAGTGTGAACCAATCACATCTAAGACACTACAGCTCCTCAATGACCTCTCTATTGGATATCCTTACACACTTGTTGCTTTAAATAAAAGTCCATCAACCTCAGTAACAATGCTGACACTGTTTTATTTAATGTAAATCTATAGAACAGTCTGTGATGTTTTTGATGATAAATATTTTCTTATGTGTTTCCTTAACCTTATTTGGCACATACAGCAGTGTTAGAAAACTAGTGAAACTCAGTGCTGTCCAGTTCATGCTAAACAACCACACAGTAAGGGAACAACTTGAGCTTTTTTCTTTACTGAACTTGACCCTGTAGTATAAATAATAAAATCGTAATTTCACTTTTAAAATAATATAAAAAAAAAAAAAAAGTTTCTTCAGTGATAAGCTGACAATGTCTTGTTTTTCTTCCATATGACAGAGTGAGCACTTTTCTTTCCTGGGTGTGAACAATCAGGCCAACCTTAGTGATATGAGGTGTCGGACCACTTTCTACACAGCCCTGGGAAGACTTCTCATGGTAGATTTGGGTAAGGGTGTACCTATTATAGTTCATGTTTCAAATTTACAGTGGGCTGGCCTTAATCATCAGATAATGTAAGAAATAGAACATAAGTGTCATGTCAAAGAGCATCTTTTACGATGTTCTGTCTTTGACAGGTGAGGATGAGGACCAATTTGAACAGTTCATGCTTCCTCTCACTGCTGCGTTTGAAGCCGTAGCTCAGATGTTCAGCACCAACACCTTCAATGAACAAGAAGCAAAAGTGAGCTGTCATATTCTTTATCATAAATGACCTCCTCTGTGTAACGTGCAGCATTTGCAAAATACCTTTTTGTTTTCTTTATTGTTGCTGACCTTTATAATGTACCTCAGTGTTTTTAAGAATAATAGATGAAAAAAAATGTTTTGCTCTTCTTTCTTTCTTTTTTAGAGAACTTTAGTAGGACTTGTGAGAGATCTAAGGGGAATTGCCTTTGCCTTCAATGCCAAGACCAGCTTTATGATGCTCTTTGATTGGATGTATCCTTTTAACATGTTTTTTTTATGTGTAATTATTTGTGTTTTTATTTTGTGTGTTTATTTTTGGTTTTATTTGTTTCTTTATTTATCTTTCATTAATTTTTATTTAAAACTATTGTGCATTTCAGATTGAATGTCAATTTTAATGTTCCTTAACAGATCATAGTTACCCCACTTACATGCCCATCTTACAGAGGGCAATAGAGCTCTGGTACCATGTACCTGCCTGCACCACACCGGTCCTCAAACTTATGGCTGAGCTTGTCCACAACAGGTAAGAACAGGGCCTAAACTACCTTTTCGCCACCGGCCAGTGCATTTTCAAGTGCAAGGCGACATAAAGAGTTCAATTCAGCATTCACTGGCTGTCTGAGACATGGATTTCTAGCCGCGTGCTTAACATGTTTGCGTACAGAAAACTTCCCTAAAGGCCATTGCACACTGAGTACGAAATTTTCGTATGCGTTTTTTCCTGTCCGTCAGCCTAAAAATTCGTCACGCACAGAAACCTTGCACACTGTGTCCGATGCGTATTTATTAAACCTTGCGGGGAAAAACGCAAAAATACAAAATGAATTTGTCAAGCCGTAAGGATGATTTTGTTGTCCTCTCTCGTATTGAAAAGAGTTGCGAATTTATCCTGAGCAAATCAAAATTTACCTCAGAATGTCAGTGGAACAGTTTGATGCTTTGCGAGCCACATTTTAAAAACAAGACCACCAATTTCCGTGAATCAATCGATTCTGAACAGAGACTGTCAGTATGTTTCAGGTGACACACGCACGCGCACCGGTGGAAGCGCTGGGCAGACAGAACAGCTGTATAGGCTACAGGTTATATATTGTACCCAAATAATACATTAGTTATTGAATTGGCTGCTCAATCACACATTAATCGATCCGAAATTTCAATCTGATTGAAAGGGGAGGTTATTCCTTTCATAATCCAATCGAGAGAAGAGAACAAACACTTGATCGAATTGAAAACTGAAACTGAAAGCACTGCGCATATGTGCAATAATGTGCGGAACGAGCTCCATAGACCGTAAACGAGCTCCCCCCCGGCCCTGAATTGTCAAAAAACCTCTCAAAATGCTGGCTTTGGATGCAAAAAACACAGAAAATCGAACCCGATCCGAATTTTTTTATAACGGACGAAAGTTTCGGAGGCGGTGTGCAAGCGTGATTGACATAACGGTTAGTGCGGAGGTCATTTTTTTTTTTTTATGTGCGAAAATTTCGGACTCGCAATGGCCTTAATAACAGAGAGTAACTTATTGAACTTTATTTTGCATCATCTTGCACTTGAATATTTAAATCTGCAAGACTTAGACTGCATTGTTAGGATTCATATGTTATCAGCCAACTGATGATTGATATGGTTTCGTATACTCGCCAACACTGATTTCTACTTACATTTTGTGCTTTGGCGGGTGTTAATTTTAGACCCTGGGTATGCATGTTACATTTTGCGCATGTCCATGAGAGCTGTGTTTAAAGGTTGTTCTCTGACTAATGGTCTGTTTTTTTATATATATATAAAGGTCGCAAAGATTACAGTTTGACGTGTCGTCACCGAATGGAATCCTGTTGTTCAGAGAAACCAGCAAGATGATTACAACATATGGTATAATAATGACCCAGTTTTCACCTATTCCTCTTGTTTAGGGTAGTAGTAGTATTAGATTGTAATCACTTTGATGACTAAGTTAAAAAAAAAAAAAAAAAAAAACTTTTCTTTTGCTTCAAGGTAATCGGATCCTGACACTGGGCGAGGTGCCAAAAGATCAGGTTTATGCACTGAAACTGAAGGGAATCTCCATTTGTTTCTCCATGCTGAAAGCCGTATTAAGCGGCAACTATGTCAACTTCGGCGTCTTCCGTCTGTACGGCGATGATGCCCTGGACAATGCCCTGCAGACCTTTATTAAGCTGCTCTTGTCCATCCCTCACAGTGACCTGCTGGTATGAGCCGTCAGCTATCAATACCAGGATTGTGTCCTTCAGCATTCAGATCGGTTGATTTTTGGTTGGTTGGTTGTTCTTCCTGCAGGACTATCCAAAGCTTAGTCAGTCTTACTACTCTCTTCTGGAGGTGCTAACCCAAGACCATATGAACTTCATCGCCAGCCTGGAGCCTCATGTGGTCATGTACATCCTGTCCTCAATATCAGAAGGACTTACTGCACTTGGTAAGGACCTTCTCTTCAGTTCCATCATGGACTACTTGGGTGTTTGTTAACCTATGAGCCTGATCTTTGTTTCTGTTTGTCCCTTCACAGACACAATGGTATGCACTGGTTGCTGCTCGAGCCTGGATCACATAGTTACTTATCTATTCAAGCAGCTGTCACGCAGCACGAAGAAAAGAGCGGCACCCATGGCCCAGGAGAGCGACCGCTTCCTTCACATAATGCAGCAGCACCCTGAGATGATCCAGCAGGTGAGGCTGCATCTGTTGCCATCTGAGACTTTGAAAGACATCTGAAGTTACAGTACACCCAATCATTAATTCAACTATTTGATGATTTGTTAAAACATAATTTGTAATGAAATATTCACAGCTTGTTTATGTACAAATATATTGTTCTTATATATGTCTGTTTACTTTTTTGGAGTGTATTGGAGATATTTGACATGACAACGTTCTCACAATCTGCTTATTCAGATGCTGTCGACAGTGTTGAATATCATCATTTTTGAAGATTGTAGGAATCAGTGGTCAATGTCACGGCCACTGCTTGGCTTGATTCTGCTCAATGAGAAGGTAAGTGGTGTGTAAATTATCATGATTACATTATAAATGTCTTTACCTTAAGTCAATTTAATGCATCCTTGTTGAGTAACAGTGTTTATTCCTTTCTGATCCTACATTTTTAAACGTGTGTGTAAAAACAATGTAATGTAAATATGGTGTCAGTTCTGTAATGGTCACAGCTATAGACACCTAAGAATGTAGTGTGACTATACAATTATTGGTTTTTTTTTTTACTTTTAATTAGCACTACAACACCACTTGTGATCAGAGCATTGTGTTTGTAGTATTTTGCAGATCTGAGGAACAGCATTGTGAACAGCCAACCACCAGAAAAGCAGCAAGCCATGCACTTATGCTTTGAAAATCTCATGGAGGGCATAGAGCGAAACTTGCTCACCAAAAACAGAGACAGGTCATTTGATTTCTTGTGATTTTCATCCTGCTTTGCATTTAAGTTTACAGAGAAATGCTAAACCATAATAAAGTTACTTTAAAATATATATCAAGCACTCATACGCACAAACAAAGTTTGTCGCAATGGCAAAAGTAACAATTATGAATGTAATTTTAATAAACTAATGCTTTCTGAGTCAGTGTCGTCTGCAAAGATGGTTGACAACGCTGACTCGTCATCCGCAGTAAGCGATGTATTGATTTAGCTGAGAGAGTAGCCATTTAAAATGGCTGATGTTAGGCTGCTAATTGCAAGTTTCAAATGATAAGCTATGTTTGAAGTGGATGAATGATAGACGAAAGTTTGGATTTCCTGCCTGACATGCTCTAATTTCCACATGACTTCACCAATTGGATATATAATTAATTTATTTATTTATTTTGACAAACCAATTAAAATTTGGTTAACTAAGGCTACGTTCACACTGCAGGCTGAAACGACCTAATTGCCCCTATGCGACCTGTATCTGATTTTTTCATGACAGTCTGAACGACACAGATCCGATCTTTTCAAATGCGACCCAGGCCACTTGGGTATGTGGTCCAAATCCGATATGTATCCGATCTTTTGAAATGCGACTTCAATCTGAACGGCCAGGTCACATATATCCGACCCGCACGTCATTCCACGCACCTGTAGCTAGCCAATACACGCTAACTCCAAAGCGTTTCTGCACTATTATGGGCCGCTGCAGACGTGTCTCTTCCCCAGTGTTGTGCCTGAACGCGTTCAATGAACGATAGTGCATGAACGCGTTCATAAACATACTGTATTACTGCCTCATGAACATTACTGTGAACACGTTCATTCTGGTGTCTGTGAACGTGCGCTCTCTGTCAGTTTAACTTTGTACAGTAGGGTGCCAGATTTCTATAGAGCCTTCCAGGCGAAAACCTGGCTAAAACACATGTAAACATGCCTTAAAATGTAGCGAAAACAAACCCAATCTGGCAACACCAGCCACCAGTGTCGCACCGCGGCCGCCGGTGACAAAGCAAGGAGCGCCGAGCGGACACGCACTATCAATTAAACGGGTTTTATGACGAGGTCGGTGAGGATCGGAAAAATCTTACATTTATGTGCAAACTTTTCCCGTCGATAAAATAATTGTTGTCTGTGTTTGTATATGGGCTGTGGCAATAATAATAATAAAACAAAAGCTCGCAACATATGGAAAAAAGAACTATTCCGCAAACAACAAGTGACGTCGTTGACCGTTGATTACTCTTCTGCGCATGCGGGTCACTTCTGGGTCATTTCACGTTCACACAGGAGATCACAAAAGGTCGCATTTAATTGGAAATGTGAACGGCCTTGCAAAAAAATCTGATTTTTTAAAAAAAATCGGAATTGAGCATTAAGCCATGCAGTGTGAACGTAGCCTAAGACTTTTCCTCAACTAGTTCTTCTAGGGGCAGCCCTAGAAGCTTGACATTTATTACTCTATCTTTTATTAAACTACTGTATATCTTGTATCCCAAGTTTTCAGAGTATTACAATAATTTGTAATTTATACTGATTTTGCCTTGCTAAAAGACAGAAGCTGACACTCGCACTTTCTTTCTAGATGTAATTTATGCATTAAGTAATCAACAATTTTTCTTTATTTTGCAGGTTTACACAGAATCTTTCAGTATTTAGAAGAGAAGTCAATGACTCCATGAAGAATTCCACATACGGGGTAAACAGCAACGATATGATGAGCTGACATTCCATAGAGCACCAGGCCACGTGGCCCGGCCCCGTCCCGTACTCCCACCCACCCCTGGCCCGGCTGCCGGGGGACCACCACTGCGCAAGCCTGCACCTCCCGCTCCCCAGTCCCTAAAAAACCATTACCTCTCTCCCCTCACATCTCCTCCCCCACCCTTTTTTATATATATATATAAATATATATATATATACACATATAAATATATACATATTTTAAAGCCAGTTTCAAGAGGTCCTTCTCCTTGACCATTCTCTTGTCATTTGGGGCTCAAAGTCCAAAGAGAGTGAAGAGGGCTGGAGAATGGTTGGGAATGGGTTTGGGTTGTGGGATGGCACCAGTGTGGACTCTAGAGTGGATGGCACATCCAAACCGCTCCAAGGGATGATGGGAAGTGGGCGTGTGTGTGTATGTGTGTGTGTGTGGTGTGCGTGTGTGTGTGTGTTTGAGAGCATGTCTGTGGGAGGAAGGGTTAGGATGAGCGTGCTCTGCTTTTGCCTGCCTTGTATAGAAACACATAAGGAAAAAAAAAGTGTACATTTTTTTTCATAACATTTTCAACAATGTTTATAATTATTACAATTTAAGACAAATAATGAGTGTGATTGAAAACTTTTTACAGTCTAGTAAGTTAGTGCGGATTTGTCTGTATGGAGAGAGTTGTTTATATCCGGGTGACCATGTGGGATTGTGGCATGAGTGCTGGGATTGACACCTGTCCGCAGAGGGGGCGGGATGGAAAGGTGTATAGGGTCACAAGTTGTACATTTATTTCCTCCTCCCCCCTCAAATTGACTCTATAGAACAAAAACAGGAGATTTGTAAATACACAACCCCTCGCGTTAGCTTTTTCAGGAGGGATGCAATTTCCCTAAAATCTTGGGCATGATGAAGTCCGTCTTGCATCAACCTTTCCCCGTATGGTCATCCATTGCTGAGGATGTTTAGTTCTGCTCACCTCTGACCTGGAAACGGGCCCAAAATCACCCATTTTAGTGTATGATTAATTCTGAGACCTCCATTAAAGGAGAACGCACGTGTAACCTTTTCCCTTTTGTCTCTGAAGGGTTTGATCATGTCGTCTGTGGATTTGATTAGATAAAGTGACTTGGTTGTGGTGAAGTTGCTCTCTGAGCTTTCGTCAAACTGTTTTCCTTGCTTTTAATCTCACAGACTTCGTCTCTCGTGGCTTTATTGTTGATCTGGCGTTCTTCGGTAGTGAAGCCTATAGAATGTAACCGTGTCATTAAAAAAGAAAAAAGAAAAAAAAAGACCCTGGTACTCAAGTCATTGCGACAGGATCACTCTCGACAGTTTCTCTAGCTTTAACCCCCCTTTTTTTTCTTTTCTTTTTTTTTTAACTCCCCCTGGATTCCAGATTTATTTTTAATCACAGAAAACACATCGGAATATGGTAGATCTAAACAGAGGTGAATCAACAGATGTTGCTGCTAACTGTTTGTGAAGAACTAGCTCATCTCTTAACCATGTCCAACACTCATGGATGTTAACTTTCTTTTCTTGGTTCCCTGATGTGAATGTGTTTTTGGCGACTGTGTGTTGGGTCCATTGAGTGATAAGGTTGAATTGTTTGTTTGGATGTCTGCTACATATAGTGTAAGCATTGTGACTGCAAAATAAACATCATTGGTTTGTATTAGTATGTGCACGTTTTGTGACTGCCACATCGTGGCTAAACTGTCATGCTTTTAGTCAACATGGTCAAATTTGACTTTTTTTAATAAATGCTCCTGTTATTAATAGCGATAGAGCTTTCCATGGTCATAGATGACTTGAAATGTCAAGAAAATTTAAGGGATAGTTCACAAATTGAAAGTCAATGGGTCCATTATCTGTTTGGTTACCCACATTCTTAAAAAATATCATCTTTTGTGTTGATAGAAAAGAAATTCATACAGGTTTGGAACAACTTGAGGGTGAGTGATGACAGAATTGAAATTTTTGGATGAACTATGCCTTTAACATGTGAAAATTAATTATTTTTTCTAGTTATGCTCTGCTCAATATACTATTGGACTGAATTTACTATATTAGAATAATCTCAGTGTGGTAGTGGGTTATTGCAAAAACGCTATAACTTGCAAGAAAGTTGGCATTCGGATACATCAAGATGTTCAAGTTGAAACTCTTAAAGCATAATTGCATTAACCTTAAGCTTTTTGTTGAATATCCTGTTTTATTTGGAATTTAAGTTTACAGTGAAATGTGAATGGAATTACATGGCTTTCAACCAATGAATAATCAGTTACAATATGATAAATTCACAGTACAGCAATGCTTTTCAGGGGGAAATGTGCTGTTATTTATTACAAAAAAATGCAAGACATTACAGGAAAAATGAAACTAAATTTTATCCACCTTCCGACATAAGTACAGATGGAAAGAGCAACTCTTTTACATAGGACATTTATTATGTATTTCTCCACTTTTGAACTTGATTTGTACGATCAATACTATGTCAAGAAGGCCACTTTAAATACCACACCGTCATGATTAACACACTTCTTTTTTATGTTGTTTGGTTTTTGAATTGGCATTGTGGACGATATCATTGTATCCTTCTCGGTTTCTGGCAATCTCAATGGCGTAAAACTGGATTCTGGTAGCTGAAATGAAAATGGGGAGGGAAATTAGTGCGTTTCCTTCTAGCAATATTTTGTTTTCTATTGGAAAGATACTGATCTATTTCTGAAATGAGTGCATGTGTGGCATTGCATACCAAATATTGTGTTCTCCTCAGTGTAGTCCTTCTGACAGTCTAGACGTAATAATGTGCCATAGTTGAAGTCATCTACAACACCTTCAAACTGGTTACAAAAGGGCCTCCATTTCTGGAAACAAAATTGAAACAGAGCTTGACAGACTCTCTGAGTAATGTATAAAAGTAAACTCATCTCGCGCACAAAAGTAACGTCCCAATCCCAAACCTCTTTAGCGTCTGCAGACTTCAGCTGGTCCGGGTCCAGAACTCCAATACTGAGGTCAGGAAATGCTTCCCGGAATTTAGTGTATATCTGCTCGTCTGATTTAGTTAGCTTTAGAAATTTAGGCTCAACTGAGGAAATGAGCTGTGGAGAAAGAAACTGTCAGTTAAACTGGACATTCAAGTATTCCAAAATCGCCGCAGGATAGATTGTGACCATTCATTTGTTCATTTGCTCACTTACATTAAAGTAAACTTCAGCGTGATTGTAGGCTTTCATAGCCCACATTACTTCCAACTGGGCCTGATGGGGAACAAAATATGGTTAGTGTTTTGAAGTGATAATGCTTTTAAGAAAATTAAAAGTTTTGCTTATTTGTGCAAATATCAAAACATCCCATCTTACATCATTTCCATACGCTTCTGCTGGAAGAGAAAGCGCATGCGCAGCAGCGGTTGCTCCTTCAACCCCCTGTTTATTAAAACAGATATTGAATGAAACATTACAGAACATTTATAAATGTTAATACGTAAAACTCGTGCCATTTTAAAGCACACAAGAGCTCGTGATAATTAACGTTGTCGTGATTATCAAGGATATTATTTCTTATTACTGATCTATTTTGTTTTTGTTGCCACATGCTGTTGACATGCTTCTTAGCATGCAAGCTAACTATGATAAGTAGCAATATGGGCTAAGAGCAGTGGTGAAAAACCGTTAACTGAGAGCATCGGTTCGATAAAATGCTAGGCTTGCCTGTCGAGTTATTGTACAGTGCGTTGTGTTTGTTGATACGTTAAAATAATTCGTTCCCTACCAGAGATGCAAGAATATTCCCCGTGTCCATGCTGGCGACTTTTGACCCGGATGAGCTACAACAAACACGTCATGACGACAGGTCATCTGATTTAAATACGTTTTGTTGTTTTCAGTTTGACGAGAACAGCTATTGTTGCAGTGGAATTGATTTTAGAAGAATTTAAATAATTAGAAGAAAAAGCATTTATATTAAGGTGTGTAAAAATGAAGCGGCATAGCCTACTACAAAAACGAATCCAGTGGTCATGCTGTGTATTACATGTAGCTCTCTGTTTTTATTATGAATTTTAAAGCTATTTATGATGATATTTTTTATTTATTTATTTTATATATAATAGAATATAATGAAATGGATCTAGACTGGACAGGAAAGATTAGAATAGTCTTTACTAATAGCAAAACTAATAGAATCGAATAATCCAGGAAAGAATCAAATATGACAGAACAGAACAAAATAGGTGAGTAGGGGAGGGAATAGAACTACCAAGGAAGAACGGAATAAAATATTACATAAAGTATTTGACTATGACAGACTAAGAGGGAATAGTTCTAATAGGCTAATAGATCATAATACATTAATTAGAAATAATTGAATAGAAAAATAATAGAATGAAATGGAATGTGACAGAAAAAAATAGAATATGGCACAGTAGAATAGAATGAAATGTATCTAGACCAGACAGGAAAGCAATAGAACCTAAAAACTGAAAAAATAGAATATGACAGGAAAGAATAGAATATTACACAATAGAGGGGGACAGATATAGGCCAAACATGAAAGAACAGAATAGTCCTAAAAAGTGCAATAGGAATAGACTAGAATATGACTCAGACACATTATAAGAAAATAGAAGGTAATATATCTAGAACATACAGGAATGAATATAGAATCGATGTTTTGGTGCTATTGTTGTAGTAGCGTTCATGTAAAATAAAATGTAGCCTACTCATAAAAAATATATTGTAGCTGTCATAATAAAAGGCTTTACCACGTCCTCTAGTCGTGTAAAGTTCAATCATGACCTTAGTTAATTTATTTTATTTAGCCTATATAGCCTAGGCTACATATTTCAAATACACTGTGTTAGGTAGATAGCCTATCAGTTGTTACTTAATAAAATCAGAGGCGACTTGCAAATTAACGTAAAACGTAGGCAACTATATCATCACACGTAAAAAATAAAGTAAGAGTAAGTGCCCTATTAAATTTAACAGGACGGTCCCATCTTGAGTTAGTTGAGTACAGTTGTTTTACTCTCATAGGCTGGCCATTTACTGTAAAAGATGCTTCAGACGCACATTTCCTCCACAGCGGTTGTGTTGCAAAAAGTACAGACGAGTCAGCGGACGCCTAAATGGACTATGACGCACAATAGCTATGCGGTCTAGGTAGGCAGCTCACTGGTGTTTGAGACACGGCCAATGTGGCACGAGCATATGAACGCGTAATCCACGCAATGATCTTGAGAGTGTCCAAGTCCAAGACCTTTAAAATTCTGCATCTCTGGACGGAAAGGACAGAATAAACCGCTGCTTTAAAATATAAGGTACGAGCATGCGACGTTTTTGTTATATCTGCGAAGGGATCCAGTGGAGTAAAATGTGCAGACTAGCCTATAAATGTTCAAAATATTGATGTGCAATCATCGTTTGTTGTTGTATGATGGATGTAGGCTATGTATTCATATTTTGCCGTAGTCGATTACGATCATCAGTAGAGGTTGTGCATCATCGGGCACTTGCAGTCTATGGAGGACCATTTCAAATCAGTTCTATTTGAAAACGGCCGGATTGGTATTAAAAAATAAAACGTGTCGTTTTGTTAGGCCATATACATCTGTAACCTTCAACAGAATCTTGACTTCACACCTTAAATGTTATGTGGGCCTGTCCTTGTTATGACCCGTGTCATATAATAATCTTGAACAAATTGATTCAATTAAATTTCCGAGATAAACGCTTGTTTGATTTATTGGTCATTTACATTTACTTGTGCCCTACAAGCGTCACGAAATAACAGCAAACAGAGTAAAAAAAATAATAATAAAGAAAGGAAAACAGCAACAGTCTCACTGCTGGTACTTAAAGTCGCGCCCCCGAACAGCTGCGCGTCCCCGCGCGTTTCCCTGTCTAAAGCAACAGGAAACTACTGCTTCCTTTAAGATACCCCAGTCCTGCATGCAGGTTTAGGAAACACTTCTTATTTTTCATTGGTTGTTCAAATGAATTTAATATGCAGTGATGATGATAATAATAATTATTAGTGGAAATAGACTTTTTTTTTTTTTTTTTTACCAGATAATTGCCTGAGTATACACACTCTGATTCGTAGAATAGAAGGATTGCCTGCACACACAAACAAAGGAGCAATTTGCTGTCACATTTCCTCATGATCACACAGTCTGAATTGACAGCATTTATGGTGGCAGTGAAAAGGTTTTCTCATCATCAGAGAAAAGGGTGTAAGATGTAGGAGTAAAGAGTCACATGTTAAGAGATTCTTCAGTTCCTAATGGACACTGTTTTTGTAGCTAAAAAAGCATTTATTTCTTATTCCCTATGATGGTTGAGAGACTAAACGGATGAAGATGTGCAGTGATGCTGTATAATGAAACACTGATGCAGGCTAATTGTCTGTTGGATATTAGAAATCCAGTTAGACCGCAGATAACCTCCCCTTCCTACACTGTTTCATTTAGATCCACTTTGCATGGAAAGTCCATTTTGAAGAGAAATAACATTTCTATTCCATTTTTTTCTATTCTGCCTGTAATAGATGTATTATTCTATTCTATTCTGGTCTATTATATTCTGTTCCCATTTGCACTTTTTAGGACAGGGCAGGGCTATTCTATTCTGCTAGAAATTCTTTTCTACCATATTGTAATAATTCATATAATATTCTATTCGTTTTATGACTATTCTATTCTATTCTGGTCTATTCTATTTTGTTCCCTTTTGCACTTTTTAGGACAAGGCAGGGCTATTCTATTCTGCTAGAAATTCTTTTCTACCATATTGTAATAATTCATATCATATTCTATTCGTTTTATGACTGTTCTATTCTGTTCTGTTCTGTCTAGTCCCTTCTCCTTTCTTCTACTGTACCATAGTCTATTCTACTGTTATTAGGGTATAGGGCTAACTTGTCATATTCTGCGATATTTTATTAATTCCTTTTCTATTCCATTGTCAAGTTTTTAGGTCTATTCTGTTCTATTATTTTCTGTCTGGACTAGATCTATTTCATTCTATTCTATTCTGGCATGTTCTATTTTATTATTATTTTTCTATTCTATTATTTCCTTATTCATTTTTAGATTAGAACTATTCTGTCATATTCTATTACGTTATGTACATATTATATTCTGTTCTTTCGTGTATAGATCTATTCCCTTCTGTTCTGTCATATTTTATTCTTTCCTGGATTCCATTCTTTTAGTTTTGGGATTATTCTATTCCTTCCTGTCTGGCCTAGATATATTAACTTCTGTTTTGTTATACTCTGTCATATTCTATTCTTTTCTGTCATATTCAATTCTATTTAGCAGTTTATTCATATTTTTCCTGTCCAGTCTGATCTATTTCCTTCAATTATACTGTGGCATTTTCAATTATTTTTGTCATATTCTATTTTGTTCTTTCCTTATTCATTTATGTTCTAGATCTATTCCCTTCTGTAATATTCTCTTAATTTCAGTCATATTTTATTCTTTCATGGATTATTCTATTCTATTAGTTTTAGGACTGTTCTATTCTATTATATTCCTGTCTGTCCTTGAGATATTCCCCTGTCTTCTCTTTCTTTCTTTTTAGGACTATTCTATTGGTTCCTGGCCAGTCTAGATATATTTCATTCTATTCTATTATGGCATATTCTATTCTTTAGTCATATTCTATTTTATTTCCTTATTTTATTATGGGCCAGATCTTTTTCCATCCAATCTTTTTTATTCTGTGATATTCTATAAATTTCTGTCATATTTTATTCTATTCTTCCATGTCTGGTCTTCTACACTGTCCTAAAACTGCAAATTAGGCTGTAATACTTTGTGTGAAAATGTATGTTGCATAGAGTTGTGATAAGACACTTTCCTGCCGCTAACGGTGTCCTCCTGTCATTCAGTTTGCAGTGAAGTGATTCACTAAGAGTGGACATTGAGTAAGTTTAATCAATGGGACACTAATCTGATTGAACAAATCCAGCAGTCAGTCTCTCTGCTAGTCTGATCTTCACAGAACTAGTCAAGACAATCCAGAGCTCTGCTAAACCCCCAGGCTTATGACCTGGATAACTCTACACGCAGAATAAAATTAAGCCTAGCGTGCAGCACATCAGAAGTGACGGGGAGGAGTTAGGAAGGGCTTGTTTTCTGGGACGTGGGGTGCAGCATGGCCATTGTTCAAACAAGAAAGATCTTCAAGAGGAGGGCTTCCTCAGGCTGTTTATGTCAAGCAGAAACACAAGCTCCCCAGATCCTCGGCCCGTCACATCGCACTCCCAGTGGAACCGGAAGGCCTCGCCAAGGTAATGGATCCTGTATCCATCAGCACTGTTGAGAATTCTCTTCAGGCGGAGCAGAGCGTTGCCCTGGTGATGCAACCGACTCGTCTGATTGGGCGTTGGCTGCTGTTGGTCTGCTGAGATAAGTGCTTTTCAGTTTGGGTGGAGAGAGAAGTGGGTGGGGTCTAATAGACAGCATACAGAGAGAGAGAGAGAGAGACGATGAGGACTGTGGAGAATGGGAGAAGGATGACAGGAAGTCTGGATCTCTCAGCGTAGGATTTCCTCTTCATCACAGAGCTGGAGCTGAGGTGGAATCCTGGTGTGTATTGTGGCTTGTTTTGCCTCCAAAATTACCCTTTCCTTTCAGACTAATTATGGTTGGTTCTGCGATCCACTCCTTAATTTTTTATGAAGCTATGGGTTTTTGGTGCTTGGTCCTGTAGTTTGACCTAAATATGCAATGTGTATATATAATTTCTCTTGAAGTTCTTTCATACCATAAACTTATCACTGGTTTCTTCTGTTTACTTTTGTAAAAACCAAACCAAATTATTATTTATATTCAAATCCAGATTAAAATTAGGATATTTTCCTTTTTAATATTCAACTGCTTTATGTATTTATATATATATATATATATATATATATATATATATATATATTATTATTTTTTTTTTTTTTCTTAATCAGTTTTTTTTGTCTTGTCTTCCAGTTAAAATATTTAAACATCTTTAAAATAAGATATATTTAAAGAAATAGGTTAATGGATGGACCCCATTGACCTCCATAGGAAAACACAATTGAAGTCAATGGTGCTCCATTAACTGTTTGATTAACAACATTCTTCCAAATATCTTCTTTTGTGTTACGCTGAAGAAAGAAACTCATACAGGTTTGGTACACTTTATGAGTAAATTACAGAAATTTAATTTTTGGGTGAACTATCCCTTTAACAATCGCGTCAGATGTTTAGTTTTCAGACACTAATGCTGATTAAGATTTTGCTGTGAATAAGAATCATATTACTCTTGCATTCTAAACCTCTCCGATGAGAGATAAGGACATTCTCTGGATCTCATAAGTGCATCGCCTGGCTTCCTTATCAACACTAATATGACACACTATGCTGTCAGAGTAATGTTAGTAATGATCATTTAAGCTTGGTTGATGATCTGTGTACTTTGTAGTAGTGCCGTATACTATTTTATCCTATGAGCATACATGCAGTTCATATGTTTTAAGTGCAATGGATTAGATGAATTTTATAAGTAGCTATATGGATAGTAATTAGCAGCCTATCAGCTAATATGGGCCATCATTTAAAGTATATTTTGTTGTTGCTAATGCTAATTATTTTTATTTAATTATGACTATGGCCATTATGACTATTTAACAAGAGATGGCAGATAGTTTTGCAGTTGTAGAACTTCACTGCAAGAACATCTCCAAACAATCGTCCTCATTCTGAGGTGATGTGTGCTATCAGATTCCTGCTGGAACAGCAAATGGCTCAGTTTTGATGTGCGCCAGCAGTAACCTGAAGTTCACAGCACAAAAACACAATGGCATCTCCACAGGTAACTGGTTAGTATATGTCAAGCAATTGTGTAAGTGCTAAATTGTCTTCTCGGCATGTGAATCAGCACTAAATCAAACTTTATTTGAGCCTGGTGCTCAGGGACTCTTCTTAGCCAGATTGAACTTGAATTACAGGCAGCTTGATGCACATGGGTCCCTTCGTCTCATGACAGGCCATTTACATTGTGCTCAGGTTGATCAATCACGTCTTCAGCACACACACACACACACACCGTCCTTCACGCCAGAGTAAGCCTGACCTGAGCTGATCACTATAACCCTACTAACCAGCAGGGACAGATGTTTATGGCTAAGGAAAGGAAACGACAGTGATGTTTGGTGCTACGATAGATTTCTCTCTCACTGATTTCTCTGTCAAACATGGAGGTGTAAACGAAATCAATTACTTTTGGCTTTAGAGTAAAAACAAAAGGGAAGGTTTCATAAGCTGTTTAAGGGTCTGGATTACCCAAAAGGAAAAGAAAATTGGTAACACTTTACAATAAGTTCCCATTAGTTAAAGCAACACTAAGTAATATTTTTAAAATAATATTTCCAAAATCGCTTCAGTGGTTCATTAAGTCGTAATAGGGTGAAAGGCACTTCTGGATTCACTTTACGGTCCTATATCTGCTATAAGCACGCTAAAGCCAAATTTATACTTCTGCGTCAAAGTCACGCCGTGGCTACGTCGTAGGCTGTGTGTAGCTCGCGTACCCTTCGGTGTACCCTAACGTGCACCTAAAATGTATACAATGAATCAATTCTACGCATACCACAAGTGCTGTGATTGGTCTGCTAGAACCGCTCCCAGGGTTTCACATGCTTCCTCTGCATGTGTAAATGCGCGTCAACGTGGACAACAACACATACGTATAAATGAAAACCAATGCGTATCTATAGCGTAGGCTCCGGCGTAGGTCTGACGCAGAAGTAAATCAGCCTTTTTTCAGCCTTTTCGGGTTGCGTTTCTGTAGATCTAATGAGACATAAGAAAACTACAAATTTGACTTGCTTTACGCCAAGCGTTACAATAGTCATTATTTTGTTTTTCTTCGTTTCTGATGTCGCAATACATCCTACTTTCATGAAAACATGCAACATACTCTACCTTGTCTGTGGACATCGTTCATCCCAAAGTTGGTGCTGGATAAACAACGAGTGGGCGTGCGACTAGGCTGCACTAAGCTAAATTATTTACCACAGCTGTAATGGACAGTTCCGCTTCCAACCTGTAGGGCGACCGCAAATGGAAAAGTTACAGTGTTGCTCCAACATTGGTAAATGCATGCTGACAATACAATTGGCGATGTGCACTACATTTGTTACATTATTTATTCATCTTTGTTCATGTTAGTTCAGATTCAACTTTTGATTTCAATAATGTGTTAGTAAATGCTGAAATTAACATTAATTGAGATTAATAAATGTTTTAGAAGTGTTTTCATTGTTAGTTCATTTTAACTAATGTAGTTAATTACTGTAAATTTTATATATATATATATATATATATATAATGTCTAGATTTAACCTAATGTTTAACCTAATATATATATATATATATATATATATATATATATATATATATATATATATATATATTGTAAGGAAGTTTAATTATAGTTTTTTTATAATTATTTGATTTTGTAATTTAAAATTACTAAATGTATTTTTTATAATCATTTTATTTTATAATTTGAAATGTTATTGCAGTATTTAATTAAAGCTTTTTTTCATTATTTTAAATTATTCTATTACAGTTTTGAGAAGTGTGCACATAAAGTCACAATGCGCAACATTTTTGTCTTTTTTTTTTTTTTTTTTTTTTCCTCCTGAAGCAACACATGAGCAGTCAAAACAATCCGGAACGAAAAAAGCATTACCTCGAGTGAACATCGTCAAATCAGAATGCTGTTTTTTTGCAAATAGAGCATCTTTGTCAGCAATTTTAATGCAAGAAAATGGATTCAAAATGCCTTGAGGCTTGTACCCTGCTTAGTGTTACTTATGCTCTTGTTATAAAATATTCAAGGCTCATCCTATGAAATTGAAATTACAGTTAAAACTAATTAGCACATTAACGACTACCAACCAGAAACCATCAGTATAATTCTCTGGTGTTTTCCGATGCCGGAACCTGATAAATTCTGTGGACAACTCAAGGTAAAATTGGGTGAGCAATCTTGATGTCTCGCCCCCTCCCCCACACTAACGGGATGTCTCATTTCATACATTAGTCCACTGATCCTCTTAGTGGAGATCAGACGGTTGGTGGAACTGCTTTCTTCATATTTAGTCATACTGACAGCAGCTTTTAAGAGAAAATTCTTCCAATAATTGGGCAAAAGACATTACCCCACCCCCCACTATTGGTTGATCCAGTGTTGCTATGGTGGGCTGTTTGGGATGAAGGCAAGTGTTAAAAGTGTCACAGAACCAGTGTTATCGTTGTTAACTAAACTATTAAAGATAGTTTTTGGTAATTGAAATAAAATAAAAAAATAGGGTATTAGATTTTAAAAAACTTACATTATACCTTTTTGTAAGACTGCGGTTTCATCTCTGAATACAGTGCAAAAGCTTTGTGTGGAATAACCTTGTTATCCAAATATCCTGTAGGTGGGATGAAATGAAATGTGTGAAATGAGTGGGCGTGTTGAACACCCTCAGTCAGACTGATTTTCAGGAACGCTCCGCTGATAGAGTCTGAATGGGATGTTTCACACAGAAACTGTTTAAATCAACTCATCTGAATTTCATAATGTTGTTTTGTTGCAGTATTCATATTTCTAAAATTGTAATTAATTTTATATCAAAACTCACAGCAGAATATCAAGACCAACTTTCAATTTCCAATTTAATGTGTGTTTCGGAACTATGGGAAATGCCTTGTAAAATATTGTTTTCCACCAAAAAAAATCTAAATATAGAAGATTTGAAGGTTTTAAAAAAAATCTTTGAGAAGCAAACAATAGTAAGATTTGATTTAAGATGACATTTTAATCATGTCATCTTAAACACTATATATATATATATATATATATATATATAGTGTATGGGGTATAGTGTGTTATTTATGCTTAATTGTTATATATATATATTTACACTATACTTTTTTCTGTGAAGTGACATTTGTAATGTAAAAAAAAAAAAAATATTTTTCAACAAATTCATGACCGGAATAAATAACATTTTCAATAGAAAACAGACATTTTAATTTGTAAAAAATATTTTACAATATTTACTGTAGGCCTACTTTGTATTCAAATAAAGGCAGCCTTAGTAACAATAGACTTATTAAAAAATTAAAAATAAACTTCTAAATGGCAGTGCACATAATAATAATTCTTTAAATTCTAATAAAGAAAAATAGACATTATTCAAGAAATATATATTTACTTAACTGAATATATAATATATTGTAATAATAATATATAATTATATAATTGAGATACAATTCTAAACATGATACTCTAGGATACTCTCAGTAAACTAACCGAATTGACGATTGGTCTTGTTATGGTTTATTGCAGATCTGTGTAACTGGAAGAACAAAGAAGGAAGTTTTATAGTTGTCCTCAGTCATGCAGAAGGTAAGGTACTGTATGTTGAATTCATATCATCTTGTTGCCATGAATCAATGATCTCCAATAGGGTTTCTGATAGCTTTTTTTAATTCTCATAGAAAATGTGTATACTAATCTATATTATAGTTTCGTTCCAATGGAAACTCATTAAAGCGTGATCATATCTGCACTGGGATGATGATTTCCCTTAGTGAGAATGGAAAGGGGGCGTGGCCGAGTGACAGACATCATCAGTTTGATTGATGATATTAGATATAGGTCTTATTTCTCATTAACAACATGTCATTGGATAGGAGCAGTTAAATCATGACCTCTGACCTTTTTGATCTGCTCCGCCGCTGCAGGCAGGGACGGCCCCGTCTTCCCGGGGTCCAAGTGCTCCTGGATCCCCAGCCACCTCTATTGTGGTAAGTAAAACTAGCCTGCATGACCGCTCAATAGCTTTCAGTTTCACAGTAACACATTCCGTTCTGTTATCTTTCATAAAGCACATGCTCAATATCCCAGTTCCTGGGAACCCCTCGAGACATCTCAGAAAACAACCGCTTCTTTCACACCAAACTGAACTTAGCCTCTTTCTGTTTAACTCCCCAAAGGCACGGATGGACAATCAGGTCATTGGATATAAGGACTTGGCAGCCATTCCCAAAGACAAAGCCATACTCGAGGTGGAACGGCCAGATCTGATGGTGTACGAGCCGCATTTTAATATCTCAGCCCTGGATCGGACGGGTCTCTCCAGAAGCAGAGAGGTCAGGAAACGACCAATCGAGTCTTTGTTTCATTGTAATCTTTGAGAAGGGTTATTGTACGTTTTACAGCTTCCACTTAAAGCGGAATCAATATGTGTTTTGGCAAACAGGAAGCTGAATATAATGGTGAGATGTAATGTTATTAGTCAAGCTTTGTTATGTAAAAGTGACTTTTGAATGTCAGGCCTTGAAGACGATGCATGAACTGTATGTGTGTGCTCTGTTTTCTCTCCCTGTCTTCTCTAGAGATCAATGTCACCTCACTCGATCTCGCCGCCTCCTTCCCCTGAGGTGAGACACCAGGAACGGTCGCTAGTCACTGATCACTGACGTTTATCTCCCTGCACACTTCACATGTGATGTTTTTACTGAGACACTTAATTAACGGAATGACGCCGCCATTTTAAATGACATTCAGTTTCAGTTCTGTGTCTTAATTATGCTTGCTAGCGGGAATATGGCACTGTGTACTTTAATTTAATTCATATTATTATATTTTATTTATATGTTATATCCATATTATATATATATATATAGTATTTAATTTTAGCATCATCCATTTATTAGTTATTCGCTAGAACGTGAAAATAATTGTCATATCGTTAGCAGACCAAATTTTTTAAATGATTTAAATTTTGTTAATTATAAATAATAATATGATAAAATTATTATATTGTAATATTTTTTTTTTTAAATGATGAATAATAATTAATACTGAATGTGAATTGATAATGAATTATTTACATTATTAATCATATTAATTAGAATGGCGTCTTTATTTACTGTGTAACATTATTAATTTGTATTAATTACTATATAATACTATTTTATTATAATATTGTTGTAATATTTCATATAAGTATGAATTAATAATAATATTATTACTTAATTTAATGCCTTTAATTCACAAATATTTCAGTGCAGACATGATCTAATCATTATTTAGCTAATTTACGTATTATCCATATTATATTTAATTTGAGTTTTTGTGTGTTTTTATCAAAATACAATAGAATTTTAAGATTGGACATTTAGGATATTGTAATCTGCTAGAATTTGAATGTCATGAATTTTAACATGATTTCATATTTATTTATTTATTATAATAATACCATTCATCATCATATAATATTGTTATATTGTAATATTTTAAATATTGCATTGTAAAAAAAAAATGTTCTTGGTTTAACTTAAAAATGAAGTAACCTGGTTGCCTTTAAAAAATTAAGTTCATTGAACTGGAAAAATTGAGTTACTACAATGAAGGAGATTGATTTAAGCATCAGGAACTCAAAATATTATGTTATCTGAACTACATAAATGAAGTTGATTTGACAAAAGAAATAATTTTGTGATTTACAAATCGTGATTTATTTTTTTACGTTGTGTATGTGAATATGAATAAAATCTATTAATTAACATTGTTATTTATAATAATTAAAATGTAATCTTTCTCCACTGATTAATATGAGTAATTTGTAGTATAATTAATACTGCTTTTCATAAAATATTGTAGTATCATAATATTCTTGTAATATTAATAATATTAACTATTAAAATGATCACTTATTATCATGCTTTAATTTAATGTCTTTAATTCACATTATTGTGGCGCAGTCAACATTATTCAACAAATCATTATTTAGAAGATATCAAAGGAATTATCCACGTATTATTCTTATTTCATATTGGTGTCAGCCTGACTTCCGTTAGCATATTTTACTGTAAGGCATGAGTTTGCAATGTCATATTATTGATGCAGGCAGTGAAATATGATGGTCTGGCTTCTGTTAACATGCTGAGTGCTTAAATTGTGTCCACTCTTAACGTCGGAATTGAAACATGAATTTATATTGCCATACGCCAGTGCTTCATTATTTGCATTCCAGAATAATAGAAGGTAAATGCAATTCCCCTGTTTCTTTAGATATTTTCCTCAAAAGAGTGGCCAGAGCAGGGTTCTCCAGGAGGGTCCAACATGGGCTCCACGGTGCACCTCCGCAAAATCAGCCCTGCTTCCAAAGGCCCCATGCAGCACTTCCACAGGCCAGGTGCTTTGTTCATCTCAGGGTTCTTATAGCACAATGTTTCATAATCATTCAAATGTGTTGTAACTGTCCACCTTGTTGTAACTGTTTCAGACAGTGGCATCAACATCTATAAGAAACCACCAATTTACAAACACGGTATTTGTTCATTTATAATGTTTACAGGTTTTCCAAGGTGTAAGGACAGATTCACTGGTAACGATGTTTGTCTTTTCCCTGTCCTTAGAAAGAGAGACTGGAATGTCTCATAATAAACATGATGTCATCATTGAGTCCTCCAAGTTCCCAGCAGCCCAACCACCTGATCCCAACCAGCCTTCAAAGATAGAGACCGAGTACTGGCCCTGTCCACCCTCTCTAGCTACTATGGGTAAATGCTCATCAGCTTTCATATTTCTGACGCATTGGACAGTTAGCCCCGCCCACAATGACATTTTATTGGTCTCCTGCTCCACACTGCTTTACATTGACAGTAAAAAGTGGCATTTTTTTCCTCATTCTGTTATTGCACCTTTAGAGAAGCATGCATACTTACAGAAACTAGTTAACTTTTTATATACATTTCAAATTTGGAGTCTCTAAGGCCCCGTCCATTCTGTTTAAGAATGGTCACGCGATAGGCATTTTCAGTCGTTTTAATGTGGACGGAGATCAATTCTAATACGCAGATAAAACGCTGGTGTGGACGGAGATTGTATTCGTTTTAATTCTCCGTTTTTAAGCGAAAACGCAGTAGTGTGGGCGGGGCCTAACTCAATCCTTCTAGCGCCATCAACTGTCCAAATTTGCGCTTATAACTTTTACCTCAAGGGCTAAACAACATTTTGTCCTCTTATTCCTTGGCTCAAGACAATTCGATTGCATCCTATGACGCAATGTTTGTCTGATTTTCATCAAAAGTGCCTCATCATCTTCAGACCATGCTGACAGACCAAAACGTTCTCGAATAACGTGCGAACAAATTTGACGAACACGTCAAAATAGATGTATTATTGCTATATTGCAGCAATGCTTTAGCATATTTTTCAGACCAAAGTTGGTAAATGTCATCATAAGCATGACCTGGGGCTACCCACAGCGTTTTGGCACAGCGCCACCTACTGGGCAGGAGGTATGAAAAATTTATATATTAGCGTATAATTTCTGAACAGTTTGACCAAAAACTTTTCTCTTTTAATTCAGTGCAACATACCGAATGATACTCAGTATTTTTATATCGACCATTTTGGGCACCGGACAATTAAAATTTTGTCATAAAGGGCTGTATTTACAGTATAAACTTACTTAATGCTGTAAACTTTGTGTTTTGCCTTATTAGTAAGTGTACATTGATTGGTTAAATGCATGCGAAACACTGGCATCCGTCATTTGAAAAGAGCCATATAAACTCAGTTTATAGCCTATATATTTACTTCGCAAACATGAAAAACAGCGAGAAATGGACCAACGTCAAAGTCCAGGCACTTCTCAGCAGTTACGCCAAAGGAAATCCAATGCAAATTTAAAGGGACCAAGCAAAACATGATTACGTTTTTCGTTTTTTAGAATACTTTTTTGTATACTGTGGTACTATGTGGTTCTATCTAATAACATATAAGGACTGTTGACCGGCTTACGTCACTTAAAAGATCCAACTGCCGGTGAGAATGCAATAAGGAAAATGTTCTTGGGGGAACATTTAGTTCTCGGGGGACTCCCCTGGTCTTTACTATAACTACCTGATGCGAAAGCTCCTTCATTGATACACGCTCAAGGGCGATACACTTTTTTTTACTTCGTCTGTCAATTCCTCACAGAGATCGAGTGGAGAAAGAAAGCAGCCGAGCAGGGAAAACCAATGGAGGACGATGAGTTTGAGGACCTGACTGAAGATGCAAAGAGACTCCAGGAACAGGAACTCCTGAAGGTGAAAGCAGCTTTCGTCTGGAGCAGGACTCACTGCCCCATATCAATAAATCCTGTTCAGATTAATACCCCTCAATGTCTGTCTGTCTAGAATAAATCAGACGCTGGGCTGGAATATTTTCTGTAAGGCTAGATGATTAAGTGTTTTGTTCAGACTATTAAAATAAGGGAGTGCTGGAAGGATATGCACACACAACATGAGGCCAGTGCTTAATGGAGCTTTCTAATCATGACTGAGCTGTTTTGTTTTGTTTTTTTCAGATACAGTCCAACTTGGGAAAATTAATCCTGAAGGAGGAAATAGAGAATTCAGGGCTCATCCGCAGAAAAACACGTTCCTTGCCAGATGGGACAAACATACTTTTGGGTATGGGACATCTGTTTTAGTCTTAGTGCACTTCAACATTAGCCTGGCAATGCACCAGTTCACCAGCAGCAGCAGCCATTCTTTGTTTGTGAACCGTCGCATCTCTGTCGTCATTATGTTAAGCCCGCCCGCCGACTCTATACATGATGTGATTGGCCTGACTAGAGTTTGTTTTTTTCCAGCTTGAAAGTCAATGGAGAGTTGCTAGACTAGACTGGCGGCAAAATAATTTTTGCAGCCGCTAGGGGGAGTCTAGATTTCTTGGCTACTTCAACATGAAGTGCTTGAGTATTTGTTTTTGTATCCAAAAAGGATACACTTTTAAAAGTAAAGGTTCTTTATTGGCATCTGTGGTTCCGAAAAAAAACGTTAACATCCGTGGAACCTTTCCATTGTACGAAATATTATTTATAGAGGGACAAAAAGTTCTTTAGATTGTTAAAATAAGTCCTTTGGGGAACCAAAAATGGTTCTTCTATCTCTTCTGCAAGTCACAGAGGACACCCAGTGTTCAAATGATGAAATATGTTTGTGTGAATAGAAATTCTATAGAAAGAAATGTCAATTGTGCTTATAATTAAATGTTTCATTTCCATTCATTGCAGGATCATCAGCCAGTGCTACTAAATCCGCTTCTTTACCTCCTTGCAGTCGAACAGGCCTCACAAGGGTAAGCGAGATTCACCTTTAAAGGTATTTTATACATTTTAATCATGTTCCTCCCCTGACCAATATTGAAATATAATTGTAATTTAAATATGAATTTTAATTAAAATAGTCTTTTTACTGATTAATATCATCCATTTTTATTTTTAATAATAAAAATAATGAATAAGGAATTATTAAGATTATGTCATAATTAACATGCAATCTTTTGCTTATTAATGTCCTATGTTTTTTTTAATAATATTCAATATGACTATTTATTATTAGCATTGTTAATTTTAATGATTAAAATATAGACTTTCTTTACTGATTAATAGTATTAATTTATAATATTAAAAAAAAAATTCTTTTAGGACTTTTCTAAAAATACTCTATGTTTCATGTGACACTTTTAAATATGTCCCAATCATGTGTCAAACATGTCAACTCTTGTTTCAGATGTCCCTGTAGTCTTTTAATGTGTGTCCTGTGTTTTTTTTTTTTTCTCTCGGCATATAGCTGCAGTCTGCAGACTTTCCCTCCACAGACAATGGAAAAGTAAAAACAGGTACGGTCAGAAAACGTTAGTATACACAAGCAAGATTCTCATCATACATTAAAGTTCCAGTATGAATTATGTTAACAGAATAATAATTTGATCGAAATGAGTATGAACCAATATTTGGTACATCCCCCTTTGTATTTAATCATTTTTAAAGTTTTTGGACCTCAATGTATTTCCAAAATGATTCTGTGTTGTTGTCGTTTATGCGTTCTAATCTTTTTTTTCTTGTTATGTTTCTCAGGTGTACAGGTGAGATGGCGTTGTTTATTTGATTTAACAAGCATGGTGTTTGGGTTTTATAATTTGCTGACAGATATAGGCTCTGACATAGAAACCACATCCTGTTCCTGCTACTAATTAGCCTACACTCCTTTTCATGGCGCCTGACTCATGTGATCACCACATACTGTTTGCATACTTAAAGAGGTCCTATTATGCCCTTTTATGCATCTGCTCAGATGTAAATATTAAAGGAGTAGTTCACTTTTTTTTAAAAATTGCGGATAATTTACTCACCCCCATTTGAGCTTTTTTTTTTTTTTTTTTTTTTTTTTTTAAATGAGCGATCATTTCGCTTGATAGGACCCTTATTCATTGTCTGAAATCGTTTAAAAGCCCTTTGAACAGTTTGCAGTTTTGCACTGAAACTGTCTTTTGGACCTTGAACTGTTTGGTTCCCATTGAAGTCAATTATATGGAGAAAAATCCTGGAATGTTTTCATCAAAAACCTTAATTTCTTTTCGACTGAAGAAAGAATGACATGGATATCTTGGATGACATGGGGCTGAGTAAATTATTGGCAAAAGTTTTTTTTTTAGAAAAGTCTTCAATTTCAAACCAATTCAACCCTGATTCTTAAGAATGTTTACAAACAAGAGGATCATCCAGAATGGATTTCATACAAAGACTTTGCAAGCACAGATTTCACTGGACATTTCAGATCAGTGTTATTTTTTTGTAATTTTCGTATACATTTTAGATATGATGTTATACACCATTTAAACTTGAAACTTGTCGGAAAACTATGGTAATACAAACACACACCTAACTAATGTTGTTAACCTAACTAAGTGGAAAAGCATTATAGGACCCCTTTAGTAATGAGTCAAATGATCCTGGTTCATTATTATGGATGTAATGAAACCCTCCTCTCTAAATGTACCTGTCTCATATTGATCTCCTTTGTCCTGGGGGGCATTTGTCTCGGGCTGGGGTGGTGGCGTCTTCATAGAATGGCGATTCACAGAGTGGGAGAATGGACAGAGGAAACTCTCTTCCTAGTATTCTGGAACAGAAGGTGAGGCAGATCTTAAGAGACCCTCCAAAGTTTTCATGCTCTGCTTCTCTCTTCTAACCCCATGCCATACATTCACTCACATCCATGTTGCTTCTGCCTTGCATCCATTGAATGCAGAATTCAAAATGGCAGTATCACTGAAGGCAACATTGAACTGAAAACTTTGGAGGCTGAATGTGCAGTAAACATTCTCCCTTGAGCAAACCTTTTGGAAGCCTTTGGCCTGTTTTCTGAGTACTGAATATAATGTCCTCAAAATATAATAAAATGCCCTGTCCCTTCAGATATATCCATATGAAATGCTGATTGTGACCCACAGAGGGCGCAGTAAGCTTCCTCCAGGTGTTGACAGAACCAGATTAGAGGTAAGTCCCAAATGAGCACTAGTGAACATTAGTAAAGAGTTAAGTCAGTTTAGCTGATTTGCACCTATCAGCTCAAAAGAAAAATAATACTCCTAAAACAATATTCATAATAAATAATTATTAAAGTATTATTATTACTATAGTTATTATTATCATATTATGTTTTCCAAAAACTTCCATAAATAATATATATTTTTTTTTATTATTATTATTATTATTATTATTATTAAATTGTTCATTTATTTGTATAACAAACACTTCTATGAAAAATAAATAAATAAATAAATACATAATATTTTTTTAAATGCATTTTAATATTTTCAAATTGTTCATTTAAATTGTAATAAAAAATTAATTAAAATAAATACTGTTTTTAATAAATGATTATTATTGTTGTTGTTGTTTCATAAACACCCCATGACAAATAAATCATATTTTTAAATACACTTCATTCTCTATTGTTCATTTATGATTAGTATTATTATTGTTCATTATTGTTCATTAATTATATATTATTACATTTTTCCTTAACACTCCTACACAAATATATTTATTTGTATTTTTTTTTTATTATTATTACTGCATTTTTCCAAACCCTCCAACCAAAATAAAAAAATGAATGCATTTTCATAAAATAAAAAAATGGATTTTTTTCTTAATAATATTATTATTATGTTTTTTAAACACTCCCACTACAAATAATAAATGTCAATAAAATACATAAATATAAGAAATGTATAAACACTTTTTCTTTTCTAAACAAATATTATGATTACAGTATCCATATATCTCATCTTATATTAGGTGAGAAACAATAAACTGAATTTTCATATAATATTTAGTGCAATATTTGACGTTAAACTGTAGGATTTTGTCTCAGACTGCACGTCTGTAATGTGGCTGACTCTTTTGATATATTTATATATTATATTTGTGTATTTAATAGAGGCATCTGTCTCCAGAAGACTTCCAGAGCTTATTTGGAATGGCCATCACAGAATTTGATCGTCTGTCGCTATGGAAACGGAATGACCTGAAGAAGAAAGTGTCCCTTTTCTAACATTTGGACATTTGGACTCGGACATTGAAACACTCTCCCTCCAGAGACGCTAGTAATAACCACTCTAATCCAATACGGATGCTATGCAGACATTTCAAGATAAGTAAGGAAGATGACGCAACATTACCAGACGTTATTTCAATCACACATACAGCAGTCTCTCAATATGTCTCTGGTGTACATAATAAAGACAGGGATGACTATTCACGCATCCCTTACAGTCACTCCATATATGAAAACTCGGATTATTAGTGATGGATTATCGATTTCATAAACCGCTTCAGCCCTTTCTTTACGCCTTATGTCTATTTTAAAATCTTAAAGTGCCCAGAGAAGTTTATAATAATAGGCCTATATATTTACACAAAGTTTAAATTGTAAACCATCTCTTTTGTTTCAACTGTGTTCACTGATATTACACTATAAAAGTTATTTATTGTATCCCAAACATGTCTGGCACTGTACATATATCATGTTATTTTTATCTATTCGTGATGTTGATTCAGTTAAGCTTATAAAAAACACTAGATGAACATTTCTACCACCTTGAAAAAAATGAAATGTTCCTTTTTCAGTCATTAAAAAAATGCATGGACACGGAGTATACAAAATTTATTGAGTTTTACCGATACAAGCCACTGCGAAATATGACTCCCATTTGTGCTAATAGCAACAGTGTTATATTGTGGACTAATTTGACATAACTAAGCTCAGGCTTGCTGGAAAGATCTGGCTTTTGGTTCTCGTACACTGTTGGTGCTTCATGCAGTAGGTTGTAATTACTGAACAACACTAGAATAGCTTTGTTCCACACGAAGCCTTTAGCAAACCATTTACTTCAATTTCAAATGTCTGTTGCCGATGCATACATACGGTTTTCCACTGCCGTTAGTAGTTATTCTCCATTGCAGTCTTTTGAAATGGCATAGGTGTTATCAAATCATACTGGACACTGTCCAACGTTCATGTGTCTGGTCATAGTTGTCTCATCACCGTTTTTCTGTAACAACACGGTGTTAAGTTGAAAAAATAAAAGCTTCATGTTAGATTTTGTGTCGAGAAACATTTGTTTGGTACATTTAATTTAATGAACAACCATGGTGCATTATAATCTGCATACTATGTGCAGTTGTCTTGTTAAATAGAACTAAGTTTGGGGTCTGTGAGATTTTGAATGTTTTTGATTGTCTCATGCTCACCGAGGGCATTTATTTGATCAAATATACAGAGAGAAAAAAAAAAAAAACGAATATTGTTTTCTATGTGATAAATGTAATTTATTGCAACGCATTCTCACCCCAAGGCGTCACCTTTGACCATGCTTCAATATTTGACGTTTTAGGCGCCCTTTAGCTTCACTTACATGACGCGATCCTACGGCGTCATCTAACTGACGCTAAAGGAAAGCGTCTGTTAGAGGACGCGGTTAGGTTTAGGTGTGGGGGTAGGGTACACGCGATCCTAGGGCGTCATCTAACTGACGCTAAAGGAAAGCGTCTGCTAAAGGACGCGGTTAGGTTTAGGTGTGGGGTGGGGGTAGGGTACACGCGATCCTAGGGCGTCATCTAACTGACGCTAAAGGGCGCCTAAAGCGTCAGATATTGAAGCATGTCCAAATGCTTCCCAAAGCGTCAGTTAGGTGACGCCTTGGGAGTGAGAATGGGCTGTTTATTGTTGTGATATCAAAGCTGTATTTTCAGCATCATTACTCCAGTCTTCAGTCAATTGATCATTCAGAAGTCATGATGATTCGATGCTCAAGAAGAAACACTGGTTATCAATGTTGAGAACAGATGTTCTGCTTCGTTTTTGGAAACAAAAAAATTGCGTGAAAAAAAAAAAGGATTTTTTGATGAATATAAAGTTCAAAAGACTGTAACAATGTTAATGTTAACCTTACACTTTTGATCAATTGAATGCCCTTGCTGAATTAAATAAACAGAGACCCTTACAGAGAATTATTTTTTTTAAATCTTACCCTATAAAACCTTTAAAAAATGATATAAAAAAGTGCATATTTTTACTTTACATTATAAGTTACTACATACTTTAAACTAACTTTTATCATTTTCATTTTTTAAATTATATTTTATATTATAAACATGCATTTTTTATTGTATTTTTATGTGATAAAGTAACTCATAACCAATTAACTGGGTTTTTAATGTTTTAGAAATGTTTAAATTATAACCATGTTATAGTGATAAAAAGGAACTGTCAGTGCAAGTATTCACTGATTTTCAGAAACATGTGGACATCACAGAATTAATCACACGGTAGATTAAACTATTAGCGCATAACATTAAGACATTTTAATCTCGAACATTAACATAATTACCTGCATATTTAGAGAAGCAGGCACTGGAAAAGTGAACAAGGAAAAGTGTTTTAGATTTCCTGTCTGTTTCATATAACTGAACACAAGGTGTTAGCAGTGTTCAATACTTCTGTCAGGACTACTATAGGCCTATTGTATATTCCGAGACTCATATCCTATAGACCTTATGTAGCCCCGCCCCTATTCAGCGCTGCACTCATTGTCTTTTGTCTTCCGGTCTGTATTTTCACAGCGATCTTGCCTATTTATGAATGAATGGCTCGTTTTAAAATCTTCCCCGGTCTACTGACATTTGTTAAGACAATTGCTTTAAACATTACAACCCTCATGATAACTTTTGTTAACTTCACATTACGTAAATCCACTTCAAAGTGAATTAATCCTGGACTGCCATAGAGATATACACAGAGAACGCAAAACCGGAAGTTCAAAGACAATATTCTAAAGATGGCGGCTCCCACGTTTCTCTGGTGCATAAGGTCTATAGCTACCTGTATAATAAATTGAATTACTATTGCATAGGGTATAATTGAAAATAAATGCCAAAATAATGGTGTATTTTCGCATTCAAATCTTTAGCATAATCGGTGAGAAAAATTCAACCCGATCTCACGATAATTCATACAAATTTTACGAGGTGGCTAATTCGTAACAATTCGTACGACCTCACTCGAATTAGTACGATTTTAGCTAAATTGTACATATTTTACGAGTAGGGCCAATTCGTATGAACTTGTACGAATGACATACCCCTGACCCCGCCCCTAAACCTAACCATCACATGGGTTTAGACAAATCGTACAAATTCGTACGAGGTTGTATCAATAGAGTGCCGAAGTGATGACGTCATGTAGGACAACTCGGAAGCTAGCGGCGCATGGGTTCGAAAAGCTATGCATTTTCCCCATAGACTTTTGAAAAATCGCAAAAAATAAGATCTGTGTTTAACAAAGAGTTGTGTCCCTTACACGTTTTGTCTATCAAGATAATCTTTACAAGTTAATCCAAATACATTTTTAAGCCTATATAAAGTTTTTTTTTAACACAAGTGTACACAATAAAGTTTAAAAAAACACAAGCAGGTTTGTGTTCTACGCATGTCATAGATCGAAATGTGAAAATATTTAGAGGCTTTATTCACCACAGACCTTATTTCAGGCGATTTAGCAAAAACCCATTCAAAAATCCCATAGACTTTAGAGCGAGGGAACCAGGAGTGCTAAAATGCTAACTCACTTCTGCGTTTTGGCCTATAGAGTGATGTCGTAACTTCGGCACTCTATTCTTACGAGTTAGCTACCTTTTAATCACTCTTACAAATTCATACAAATTGGTCGTGAGATAGCAATATTATGAAACTAAGTGTATCATCAGGATGTTAAATGTCAAACTAACTTCTACCACACTTTTGAAAGTTTACTTTTACTTAGTATATCCATGCCGACTCCCCTACCTCCCTCCCTCCTGCACCCCCTCATTAAACAGCCTGTCCACAATGTGGAGCTCAATTGTATTCGCTGGAGCGCTGCTGCAGATCTCCATTGTATGATTGGAAAGGCAACCCCTCAGGTGGCCCATCGGGTCCGTACCTTTCACTTTCTGGTGGTCTAAATGGGTTTCTGGCTGTTTCACTCCCACAATAGAATGACTGGAGACAGGTCACGTGACCACCTGTGAGTCAGACCAAGACAAAAGATAGCCACCGGGAAGCCAAGTGCATTGAAAAAAAAACCACAGCAGCTTTTTCAGTTTTTCCGTTTTGCAATGCACGTGCTCCATTATGCTGATCTTTAACGTGGCCTGCGAACACGGTAATCTGTTATGTATTTTTCCATTCCTTTCATGTCTTCGCAGCATGTAGCTTTAAGACATCAATGACAATTAGGCCTAATGAAACTTTGTATGTGTGGGCACAGCGAATGTCAAAAATGTGCAAGGATATCAGAAGTAAAGCCTAATAATCCCCCATATAAAGCAGCATAAATTCTAACTGAACCACTTTTAAGTTTCACCCCTTTGACTTTGATCCTATTTTAATTGGAGGAAACATGCTAAGTTCGCATACTTATTTCTCTGAAAAACACTTCTACAGCCAGTTACTTTACTTTGAAATGTGTGTTTCCAGGCTGGAATGTTTGTGCTTGTTTCTGTTTTGGTCTGTGATATTGCACATTAGGCCTACCAACTTGTCAATTTTCATTGTCCAGTTGCTGTTCATGTTGCATGTGCTCAAACTGGCAACCCGTGTGAACGTCGTCCAGTCTGAGTGAGGAGCAGGTGGCGGGAGAAACAATGATATCGGATATTTTGGACTGCAGTACCTATTTCGACCACTAGTTGTTATTCTTACAGACTGCACTTTTAATTACTCAAAACACACCGTGCCTTTAAGCAGATGCAACATTGTAAATGTACTTTATTTTGCAAACGAGTTCTAAAACTATAAAGTATAATGTGCGACTAATATCCTATGTAGTGAGCATGGATTTGTGTTGTTTTACACGGAAATTCACATTGCTCACGTTTTGTAAATGAGGCCTGTTGAGTGATGAAACACTTTGAAATATCATAATCTATCATCATCTCATTTTGAAGTTTTTATGATGCATAAATTGATGATGAAGCAAAAACGGCAGCCTTGGGATTCGTCTTAACTGATCACAACAGCCGTTCGACTTGATTTTGCATGTCCAAAGCCCGTCAAAACCTACAAATGTTGTCTTCCTGTGCTATAGATTTAGGATTATATAGGATTAGTTCACTTTAAAAAAAAAAAAAAAAAAAAAAAAAAACTTTTGTCCATGTCATTCTTTCATCAGTCGAAAAGAAATTGAGGTTTTTGATGAAAACATTCCAGGATTTTTCTCCAATGGACTTCAATGGACTCCAACAGTTTCAAGGTCCAAATGACAGTTTCAGTGCAGCTTCAAAGGGCTTTAAACGACACCAGACGATGAATAAGGGTCTTATCTAGTGAAACGATTGGTCATTTTAAAAATAAATAAAAAAGTTTACGTTTTATAAGCACAAATACTCGCCTTGCTCTGTTCTGTGATGCGCATTCGTGACTCTCCAGTTCGAACTCGTTCATAAAAATGAACAAATATTTTTTCGAGTCGTTTGTTCATTCAACGAACGAAATGAACGACATGACTCGAAAAAAGATCTGCGAAACTATCATTTGGACCTTGAAACTGATGTAGTCCATTGAAGTCCATTATATGGAGAAAAATCCTGGAATGTTTTCATCAAAAACCTTAATTTCTTTTCGATTGAAGAAAAAAAAAAAACATGGACATCTCGGATGACATGGGGGTGAGTAAATTATCAGCAAACGTTTTTTTTTTTTTTTTTTAAAGTGAACTATAATGCTTTAAGGTTAAAGTCACCATGATTTCAAAATTGAAAACTCAAAACTGAATTAATCTTTAATAAAAATAACTTCCCCTCCCTCTTGTAGTGACATCTCTTCTCTGATGACGTGTTTACTGGCCCGAGGGCAGGACAACCTGTCAATCACGTGAGATTGACCAATGGCAAACCACAACCATCCAATCAATTCCACATGGAAAAAGTAAAGTCCTGCCCCGAGAAGCCGTTTCACTCAGATATAGGCCTACATCAAAATAGGGAAGAAAAGCCTATCGCAACTTGCGTTTCATGGTGGCTTTAAGCAAAGTTCAGAGTGTATTTATCACCCAGAAGGAGAAATGGAGATGGCAGAATCTGTCACTTCAATGAAGCAATGTTGTGAGACGGAGAAACCAGGGCAGATGGCTAACCCTCAAGTAAGAAGATCTAATTCAGAACTTGCATTTCAGTTCACAAATGAAAGTGTGTGCAGAAGGCCTTGAGCAGCACTCATCACAAAAAAGTTATGTGATGATTCTGAGCAGCAGACTTGTACTATTTCCTTAGTGCTAAATGATGCATCTTGCAGCTTCATCACACCTCCGCTCATGGTGTAGATGTGTGTGGTTCTTCTGCCTCTGATGAAGCTGTCATATTTCATCTGCACTCTGCTAAATTGTTTTGCAGAGGCTCTACACAAATTGGCGTTTAGTATGCCCAACTTTCCTCAAAGAAATGAAGAGTTAGATATATGTGGCAGAGAATCCGTTTGATTCCATTTCATAAGCTCTAGAAGAACTGCTTTAATTCGATTCCGATTAATTCAGGCATTTACAATGTCCATTTTGCTTTCAAATGAAATTAAGTGTCAATTACAGGGCCTTGTTTCAGATTTATTGATCTTGAGGAATCGAGCTATCGCACACGTTTTAAGTTTTTTTTTTTTTTTTTTACATTTGCATTAGTCAGATTTAAAATGCTGACTTTAATTAAACACATTTGATTTTGCGGTAATCACATTCAAGACCTAAAACATGGTAAACAAGCAACGGAGACACTTGGGCTTTGAGTGTAAGCTAATGAAAGGCATGTGAAATGCAATGCGATCTTCATTAGGGAAATGTTTATTAAGAAAACAGTGGGAGACAGCAGTTTATACACCATCTTACAAAACAAACACTCAGTGAAAAGCATGTACAAGCAGAATACTGATACAACATGTGTTGACTAAGAAGTTTAAATTAAATATAATATTTTGCACATCTGGTCACAATATGTACAGACCCTGAATCCATTTGTGAATCAATGTATTTCACCGTTTAGATTACATTACATCAGACAACAACACATTTACATTGGAAAAATGCAGATCCCAAAAAATAAGTACAATATTTGTATTTAATTTTTTTTAATGCCACAACACTTTTCAAGGGTTAATAATGCAGTAGAATTCCATGCATATTTACACAGTACCTGAAGCTATGCATAAAATTTCTGATGTAGAAATCACTCATTTTAAAAACATGAAAACATATAATTTTTTAAACCTATTTATTTGTTTAAATTATTGTATATACTGTATTCGTTTTTGAATAAAAGACCATACGTTGTGTCACTCATGAGAAATTAAGCTATCTCATGTTAAATAGAAGGCTCAGAAGCACAACACATAAGGATTAAAGGTAGGGTAAAGGCAGTCTTCGGAGATAGCAATGGCGAGCTAGCTTTGAAAGCATAAGATCCCAGCCTCCCTTCAGAGCGTCTCCAAAGCCACGCCTCCTTCAAAACACGTGATAATGGCATGCGAGCAAACAAAAGCATCACAGAGACGGCGTTTAACTACTTCATCTCAAAGCACATAACATTACAATAATACTGAACAAAAACAACTCAATGAGCTCTGACCTGTACCACCTGACTGCTGCAGATTCATTTCAGCATTGATAGTGTTGCCATAGAAGCATATATATTCAAGTCTCTATTGTAACAAATTACAGTAGTTATGGTGTGAACGCTGCATAAGCTCATTGTTTTGGCTCAGAAGGAACTGTAAAAGGCAGCTGCTGTTTCATTTGCGGTGTGCATTCGGACAGAATTCAATGATTGGACAAACATTTTATGGTCCTACGCCTTCCACAGATGATATATAGGCAGGCTACATGTAAATTTAGACCACTTACTTCAACGTTTATGTATTTATAGCGCATTTAGGGCTTCACAGTTTATAGTAAAAACATACATCTATAAAAAGATTTATCAAGGCTAGCAGATGAACGCATGACTAAACACTCCTAGACATTCCCCTCACCCACCAACAGTATAATGCGATTAGTGTGGAGAGAAATAAAACCAACTAAAAGTAAGTAATAACTACAATGTACACTACCCTTAACTAAAAGCTAAAGTTAAAAAGATACGTTTTTAACTGAGACTTAAAGTTGGCATGAAACGGAAGTTGAGATTGTCATTTTTTCCTTGTTGTGACGTATATCCGAGTGAAACGGCTTCTGAAAATAAAAAAAAAAATGTAGGGCGGAGCTTGATTTCATCCTTTGGGAATTGATTGGATCGTTGGAGGTTGGGTGTTGCAAACAAAATGGAGGCAGATTTGAATGCTGAGAGTCGATGCATCGATAGCCGCACCCTCATCGGCTCTGGCCGCACCCTTTCGCCATTGCACGCGACCGAGAGAAGAGAGGTCGTTTCGAGGGGGGAGGGAAGGGTTATGTATTTGATTAAAGATCATAAGGGTACATGAATTTTTTTTTTTTTAAATAATGAAGTGCACAGATAAAACATTTTAAATAAACACTGCAATATTACATATAAAAAGAAGATTTGTCAAATTTGATTTCATGCTGACTTTAAAGATTTCTCTTGTTTGAGCTAATCGGGTATGACTGTTTCACAACTTGGGAGCCACAGCTGAAGAAGTTCGGCCACCCTTTCATTTCTTTTTAGAATAGGGTACCGCCAGCAGGGATTGGTTAGTTGATCTTAATGTCCTGTCTGATGTGTAAGAATCTAAAAGTTCAACAATGTAGTTGTAGTTAAAGGGGTCATATAATGCACTTTTACAAGTTGATTGTACTGATATGTGTGTAGGCAGTGCCTGTACACAACAATCACATAACGATAAAAATACATCCAGTGTGTTCTTTTAATCTCCTTATGTTTTCCTGTCTCAAATCGAGTCGTCTGACTGTGTGACTGTGTGTATGTATCATGTCTCACTCACAGAAAGCGTGCAGCCATATACCCCTATTCATAATTTGCACGTGATATCACAAGTACTGGCTGATGGCGGGCAAGAATGTCATTCTCTAGCAACAAAACCCAGTAAACTAATTAAGGATCGTGCCAGGACGTCGCCAATTTTAATGAACAAAAGTTGCATTCATCTGTAACTGCTATGTGATTTAATTTGATCAACTTAATTAATTTAATTTGATCTAATATGCATCTACTTATTATACAATTACTTTGCATGCATACACTTACTACATGTACACTACTATACTACAGTACATCCTAACAGAATGTCAGTCTTGTAATCTTAACTGTGCTCACACATTTGCAAGTAGGTGGCGAGAACGCGTTCATCTGTAACTTTTGCGTGATTTGATTTGATATGAGAAGATGAATAAATGGAGAATGAATGACACGTTACTGTTGTACTCCGTCTACTTATTACTTACAGATACTTTGCATACATACTATTGTACACATTACTATACAGCCTTACAGATTGCTAACATGATTATACGCATTTCGCTGCTCTTGTCTGTTGTCTGATCCTATGTGGAGTGGATAAGCAGGTAGGCTACAATGTTTGACATTGTGCTAGCCATATACAGTATGATACAGTTGACTTAAGTTTTTATGTTGTACTACTTATCAAGCTGTCATTCCCCGGCAGGCAGGGTGTACATATTCAGATGAAGACGTCATCACACGATGGAACAGATCAATTTGTCAAGTCAAGTCAAGTATATTTATATAGCGCTTTTATATAGACCATTTCACAAGATGTAAACAACACTGGTCCAGAAACACTTCCTGTTTCAGTTTGTTTTCTTTATTTCACATGTAACTGTTTTCAACTGTTTTCTTTATTTCACATGCAAAGAAAACATCTTAAAGATGTTTGTTGAACTTTTTGATTCAGTTTTAAATGTTCTGTTGGTTGTATTTTATCCCAGCTTTTATGTAGTGTTAAAAAACTGAAACAGGAAGTGCTTCTGGACCGGTGTTGTTTACATCTTGTGAAATGGTCTATAGATTGCATCAAAGCAGCTTCACAGTATTAATTTGAATATCCCCAAGTTTGTGTAACGTTCTGCAAACATAAGCATACAGACCTTTGCTTTGATTATGAAGTTGTTCCTGTTTTTCACCTCCCATATGACAGCGTTTTTAAGCCATCCACTCTTGAAAAAAGATAACAATTTGTACTTTTGAAGGCTTTCATTTTTTGTGCGGTGTAAGGTGACAGATTCTCTGCAAGATATATGTAAATATCTCCAAACTCCGAGTCTGGTTGAGACTTTGCCAGCTTCAAAGCAATGAAAACATCAGCGGGTGCTGTGGATGGATCACACATTCCGAGTATGTTAATCTTTTCTTGATATCTAATTTTAACATTCGGTGACATATGGTCTACTAAATAGTTAATTGATTCGCAATTTTGTCAGCTTTTGTTGCCCGCCAGGTATCCATGGTAGTCACGTGACTGCAAAGTATGAATACAGCGCGCATGTAAAATTGAGCTGTTTCGTGTGTGAATGGACAAATACACACAACTTTATGTTTAAATGTCCGTTTTGGAGAGTATTCACGTAAAATAAGTCATTAACAGAGTTGTCATCCAGTCTCTTTGGTATAGACCCTTTTACGGTTTGTACACAATGATGACGTGGCAACGTATGCGCGCGCATATTGGCAACGGAAGTATGGCGAGAATCAGCATTGTGTCAAGCTCGGTCAAGCTACGCGAGCGGATTTTTAATATGTCCTCGCTCCAATCAACACGTTTAATCGCCTGCAGCCACAGGCACCGCCGGTTCTTCTGAAATGGCCGTGATTCTGTCGCAAATATAAAACTTAAGCCCCTTGGTGGAATATTGATTAGTGCAACCGTAAACGCAACAACCAGACATTTTGAAGCTGGGAAACCGTTTTAATAAACTTTCGGAGTTGCTAACACGTTACAGTCAGTGGGAAACAACACCACTTTCGTTGCCAAAATGCGCAAGCAACTATTTGATCACGTGGGCTGTAAAAGGGTCTAGAGAGAGAGAGAGGGGAAGAAAACAAACAAGCATTCAAATGGAAATTATCGTGGCCGGAAAAATAAACAAGGAAAGATTAAATGATTTAATGGCTACCGTGACAGGCCTAATCCAGATTAATGACAGCTAGCCATGAGCCGTGACTAACAGCTGGCAAGCTACCAGCTGTTAGCCTCTTAACTAGCTAACCACGCTACCTAGTCAGAGAAAACATCCACTAAAATCACACATTTAAATTGTTTTCAATAATACTTATTACATTTCCCATGATTATAAATCCTTGGTGGCCAGGTACTGCACTTCTACCCATCTAGCCACAGCATACTGGTATGCATTGTTACTTTTAAAAGCCTTCAAGCGATCCCCACTGTATGGGGAGTAATGAACTCATTCAACTTAGCGCTATTATTTACTAATTCATTAATCAGAGTTTCTTGTTAGTAAATAGTAGTTACTAGAATGTTAATATTGCGTTACTCATTTGTTCCTGAGTAGTTAGAATAGTATTCTAAAGTGTTAACACATTTTCTTTCATGGGACTTAACCCAAGCAAATCACAAGTATTATGATGTACCAGATGAGCCACCAAGCTACTAGCATTCATTTCAGCTAAAAATTGCATTGAGTTGTGTGTACAGGTATGTTTTAATGTTTGTTTGTTTTAAAAAAAGAGGTATGTTTTTCCAGTGATGCTACGTGGGAAACTTCACTGTCTTGGGATGTTTTGATGAATCTGACTTATTATGATTCCCAATGAACTCCTTCCAAACAGTGTTTCTTGACTTATAGACGAGCCAAGAGGATGTATTTTGCACCACCCAATTATATAACCAGATTGAGAGCAGTCAGAGTTTTAGAGCCTCATGCACTCCCATAGCCGAGAGTCGGCGGTTGATGTTTCGATAACGGCAGCATAACAGGTCTTTATAAGTTGAACGCAGGTCTCGGTTGAAGAAGGCGTAGATGAAAGGGTTCATGAGCGAGTTGGTGTAGCCCAACCAAAGCAGTACCCGCTCCAGCCAGACAGGGGCGCAACTGCAGAGCAGCCCGCAGATGAACGGCCGCGCTGTGGTGAAGAGGAAAAACGGCAACCAGCAGATCGAAAAAATTCCCATGATCACCCCAAGAGTGGTGGCCGCCTTCTGCTCCCGCCTGAAAATCGAGGCGCTCTGACGTTCGCGGTTCAACAGGCAGGAGAGGGTGGAAAACTCCTCGGTAGCTGCAGGGTTCTTCATCCCTTGCATGCAGAGCCCCTCTACGGTGGCCAAGACTGGTTCAGGACAGGCTATCTGAATTGGGGGAAGTGCGGCGAAGTGGTGTTTGGCCCCACTTTTGCGGGCAGCTTTGAAAATCTTGTAATACATGAAAAGCATGACCACCATTGGAATGTAGAAGGCCACAGCTGTGGAGTAGAGGGTGTAGCCCACATCCTGGCTGATCAGACACACTCCCGCAGTGTTGACGTTCTGAGCCCAACCGCAGAATGGTGGCAGAGTAATGGATGCAGACACCAACCAAACGCCGACTATCATCTTGGCCATAAGCAGTCCATTCTGTCTCGCTGGGTAGGTCAAAGGGCGAGTGATTCCGAGGTATCTGCGGAAACAGAGGATAGCGCGTTTAATGAGGTAACTTATGGAAATGTTTAGCAGCGAACTGCATTCCTCAAAACGACTGAACCCAAAGATCTTGCACCTACCCTGGTATATTCCAGATATGGCTAAAAATTCCTCAAAATCACCAGACCCAATAAATTCCTACTGACCTGAATTTTGCCAACAAACTGAGTGGAATAATCATTGTTCACAACTAAATCTCTGGTATGTCAGACAATCCAACTAACCAAGCAACTCGGCCAACAAAAGTAGCATCCGGGGGGGGGAAAGCAGTATGTGAAATTTGTAGAAAGTCCAAAATCACAGTATTCATAAAACATTAGGCGTAAAGTACCAGGATGACCTACTACTACAGCCGAGATTCTGAGTAGTAAATCCACTGACAGCGAAAGGCACACGACCTGTGTTCCTCACCACATGTAGTACCTCCCTTGTTTTTCGGACGCCCCATTAGATTCATATACATATATAACGGGTTGGCGCGTATGGTTGGGTTGCATAGAGATTGTGAGATTGTGGTTAGGTCACATGTGAACTACGAGGAAGGAGCAACCTCAGCAGCAGGAGGGATGTAAAGATCAGTAAGCTGGGCTGAGTAGAGTGGGGGACGGAGGGGGGTGACTATGGGATGCCAGAGTCACTGTCGAGCCTTCTTGAGGTGTCATGGGCTAGAGTGTGAAGTCGTCAATAATCGCGGTGGTGTGGATACTGCCATTCAGAATCACACATTATTGTTTTTTGGAAGTATGACCAAGACCAACATAAGAATTTTCACTGGAAAATGTAATCTGAACTAGTAAGAAACATCCACGTTTGTTCTGGTTCTGACATTGCAGTAAATCGCGCTGATTAAATATAACAATCGCTTATCATTTCACGCAAAACCGTGCAAATTATTCTTTGATCTCAAATTGTTAATGTTAACAATGTAGGCATTGCATGACTACATGTAATGCCCTTCCGATATGTCTCCTTGTTTTTGCATGGGACCAGTTGCAGTCTCTTTTTTGTCTGTATAGCCACTTCGAATTCGGAAGTCTTTTGCATTTTACAGCGGATGAATCTGTTGTCACTGGTGATTATCATTTGAACCTTTCTGGATCCGCCATCAAATTGATAAGTTTAATTATATCCAGTACTGTGAGAAAAGGCTATAAATCTCCACCTCCAGCAACCTCACACACAATATAGCTTATACTAGCCGAGACTCCTTCTTTATGTGTGCAGATGTGACGTAATGACGCAAAGAGGTGCTTGAATTTCCCACGGAAATCCACCAGTACCACTGGAATTAAAAGCATTGTTACAAACTTACCGCTTAGAATCGAGCTAATGCAAGCAGTTGTGGATGCTGGTAATGTATTTTCTCAAATATGTATTTTGGATCATTTTAATCCAAAAAAAGCTACAGACTGCGGCAATGCTACTCACCATGCAATTCTTATATGTATACCCTTGGACATGAAGTAAGGAATATAGCCTGTTACAGATGTTTCTGTTCTCATAGTCCACATCATTAATGTCGAGACTGAAACGCGCCTCTAAAGTTTACAGTTGGAGCTGGGGCTTGGGGATTACTGTGATCCAATATGTTTAGCTTTGAAGGTTTGAATCCTTAAAATTAAAAACAAAATCACATTCTCTAGAGATTTTCCCACAAATCACTGCATTCATACATCAAAATTTGATTTCATCAAATTCCGTTTCACATACGTGAGCATTTCAAAAGACTTCAGTGTAACTAAAGGTTCTCTAAATTTTGAATAGCACACAGTACATTGGCTTCTCTTTACCTACTAAAGCAGAAAGTCTCTATACTCCTGCCCACTTCTAAAAATAAAAGCTTTCATTTCACGCATGAGAATCCCTCTCTGATCAAGAAAGGGCTTAGAGACACACTTATTGGACCTGACACTTAAGGTGGTTAAAACCTTTCATACACCAACACAGAAACTCCATATAAATCGCTGAACCATGTAACCATTTTATAATAGTTGCTAAAGTGCTCTCTTTAACTTTTTAATTTAGTTTATTATTCAGATAATTAAAACATAATGAGTTAAATATATTGAATATAATTTGGAGGTTATATTAAAGATAAATCATTATTTATTTATTTAAAAAAAAGTTTTGTTCAAATAACCCTATACAGTACAAATGAGCAATAGTATTAGTGATGTTTGTATTAGCAAGCACCACTCATGATATGCAGATGACTGAAAGCCTCTTCATGTCATCATCAAACACTGTGCTATCAAATATAGACTAAATCAGTAGGGTAGCATCTTTTGATGTCGAGTACTGTCTACACTCCATTTTGCTCTTTGTGCCTCCTGTCATACTGGATGAAATACAGACCGCTTGCAGACGCCTCTCAGAAAACTGGAATAATAACTGGATTTAAAACAGTACTCAAATTGGAAAAGTAAAATAGGATATGAACAATGTAGTCTGGGGAACTTCTCAAGATTGGACAACTGATGCTAACAGTTGAAGGTCAAGCAAATGAGCGGAAGATATTGTGACTCCTAATGAGACATACTTTGAGAACCAGCAAAAGAATTAAAAGGGACTTCAAGGACAGACATTGGTAGTTACAAAACCCAAGCTTTGAAAGCCATATTCAGTCATTAGAGACAGTACACCAGACAAAAGCAGCTAATTCAGACAGGTGGATGAATGCATTTCATTCTGAGTATCATCAGCAAGCACTTAAATCAGTTTCTGTGTACTTCAGTCATGGGCCGGATGTAATCACAGCATAACATTTTCTGCTGTTGTAATTGATTTTGAAAACAACATTTGCTGTTGCAAAAACCATTGAGATACATTGTAGGTGTACTCTACACCACAAAAACTAAGGCAAGCTTCAAAAGCTGGCCAAATACACTCACCAAAAGGATTATTAGGAACACCATACTAATACTATGTTTGACCCCCTTTCACCTTCAGAACTGCCTTAATTCTACGTGGCATTGATTCAACAAGGTGCTGAAAGCATTCTTTAGAAATGTTGACCCATATTGATAGGATAGCATCTTACAGTTGATGGAGATTTATGGGATGCACATTCAAGGCACAAAGCTCCCGTTCCACCACTTTCCAAATGCACTATTGGATTGAGATCTGGTAACTGTGGGGGCCGTTTTAGAACTCATTGTCATGTTCAAGAAACCAATTTGAAATGATTTGAACTTTATGCCATGGTGCATTATCCTGCTGTAAGTAGCCATCAGAGGATGGGTACATGGTGGCCATAAAGTAAAAAAAACAATGCTCAGGTAGGCCGTGCCATATAAACGAGCCCCAATTGGCACTAAGGGGCCTACAGTGTGCCAAGAAAACATCCCCCACTCCATTACACCACCCCCAGCAGCCTGCACAGTGGTAACAAGGCATGATGGATCCATGTTCTCATTCTGTTTACGCCAAATTCTGACTCAGCCATCTGAATGTCTCAACAGAAGTTGAGGCATAATCAGACCAGGCAACATTTTTCCCATCTTCAACTGTCCAATCAATTTTGGTGAGCTCTTGCAAATTGTAGCCTCTTTTTCCTATTTGTAGAGGAGATGAGTGGTACCCGGTGGTGTCTTCTGCTGTTGTAGCCTATCCGCCTCAAGGTTGTGGATGTTGTGGCTTCACAAATGCTTTGCTGCATACCTTGGTTGTAATGAGTGGTTATTTCAGACAAAGTTGCTCTGCTATCAGCTTGAATCAGTCGGCCCATTCTCCTCTGACCTCTAGCATCAACAAGGCATTTTTTGCCCACAGGACTGCCACATACTGGATGTTTTTCCCTTTTCACGCCATTCTTTGTAAACCCTAGAAATGGTTGTGCGTGAAAATCCCAGTAACTGAGCAGATTGTGAAATACTCAGACCGGCCCCTCTGGCACCAACAACCATGCCACACTCAAAATTGCTTAAATCACCTTTCTTTCCCATTCTGAAATTCAGTTTGGAGTTCAGGAGATTGTCTTGACCAGGACCACACCCCTCAATACATTGAAGCAACTGCCATGTGATTGGTTGATTAGATAATTGCATTAATGAGAAATTGAACAGGTGTTCCTAATAATCCTTTAGGTAAGTGTAAAACTAATCAAATGTGTCCATAACAGAGAAGGCCGTTCCAGTGCCATTTTAATAGTTTTAGTTAACATTAGCAAAACTGTTTTTATAGTGGCTTTCGCAGTGGAGGAATCTTTTCTTAGTTCCTAGAACAATTGGCGAAAGTACCCGGATTTTGGCGTGAACTAGGAACTTTTTTAATTCTAGGAACTCTTTTGGAGAAACTAATTTAGCTCCTACTTCAGAGTTGGGTCTAAACCACCCACTATAGGAACTAAAGTGACGTTTGTGTACATTGATTGGCCAAACACACGTGAAACACCAGCACCCGACATTTTTTAAAAGGCTGTGTAAACACAGATTATTGCCTATATATTTACTCCACAAACTAACTCTACGAACATGGAAAACAGTGATAGATGAGCCTCTTAACCTTTACGCTGAGGAGAAAATCATGTTAGACTGTTAGACAGATCGTAAACTAATGGACAAGGAGAATGTGAACACTGTGTTTTAAGGCTCTGGCATTTTTAGCGCCAAAAAAATAAAAGTCACAACGACAAGTGCAAAATAAAAGTCACAACAACAACATTACGTCACTTCTGAGATTTTACTGGCGGTGCAAATGCAACCAGAAAACTTTCCTAGGGGAACCATTAGTTCTCGGGGAGCCACCCTGGGGTGCGTTTACCAAAACCATAGTTGCTAACTAAGTTAGCAACTTTGTTGGTTGCAATGCAATTTCCCATTGCCAAACAATAGGTTAGCAACTACGGTTTTAGGAAACACCCCCCTGGTTAGTTCCTAGAACTAAGTTCCTAGAAGTATCCATTGCAAAAGCCCCATTATGCTTGAGTATTGCGCTGTTAGCTTAGCAACATGCTAATATCAATTATAAATCACAATCTAAATTGATTTTAAATAAGTCATTTCCAATTATATTGAAATCAAATGCACGTCTTCTGAGTGGAGCACAATTTGTATGCCGTTTGTAGCATTGCAAATGAGATTTCATGGCAGTTAGGAAGTTCACTTAACAGGAAGCTGTCTATTTGCAACTAAGCAGCTCAGTAAGTTTTGGAACCCATGTTATGTTGTAGCAGCTGATTGTCTGAAGCTAGTACAATGCAAGAGTTTTTTGTAGCATGATGGGCAGACAAAAGAGAAAAGCAGATCAAAGCAAAATTGAAGGTCTTAATATGACAGGATTGTTATGGGTGGTAATGTTTAGATTAAATCAATATTACTGAAGTTGCACCGCAGCGTTCAGTGTGTAACAAAAAGCGCTCTTGAACCGTCAAATGTATCAGAGCAAATTAACTTGAGAGAACAGCAGTAGTCGAAAACAAAGAAAGAAAAATTCAGAGGGGATATTCTTAGAGAACTGTATTTTCAGTATCATCTGACATTCAAACGCCTTTGTGAATAATTCTATTAAGAGGATCTGTTCAAATTGACAAATTACTCTACTTTACCTCAGATTGATAAATTACACTAATTTACCTCAACTGGATCTTTTATGTCTATTTTATTTTCGGTTTTACACATGCTTTTGTGAATGGTATTAAAGGGATAGTTCACCCAAAAATGAAAATTCTGTCACTATTTACTCACCCTCATGTTGTTCCAAACCTCTATGTGTTTATTTGTTCTGCTGAACACGAGGGAAGATATTTGGAAGAATGTTTTAATCAAACAGATCTCATTCCCCATTGACTTCCATAGTAGGAAAAAATACACATGGTAGTCAATGGGGAATGAGATCTGTTTGATTAAAACATTCTTCCAAATATCTTCCTCTGTGTTCAGCAGAACAAAATAGAGGCTTGGAACAACATTTTCATTTTTGGGTGAACTAACCCTTTAAGTGTGCAATATATATCTGATTTTACTAGTCATACCCCTTTGAAGAATAATTTCATATGCCATATACCTAGTATATATTGTACTCATTTGGATTGAAGGTTGTTGGGGAACATAAAAAACTAACTCTTGTATTGAAATGAAAAGCCATATTGAAAAAAGAAACATCTCCACCAGGTGCATGGAGGCTTTGGTTGATTGGTATTTTATAATTTTAACGTTCGTCTTCTAAATGAAGCCTTAAAGTTGCCTTAAATAATGACTTCAAGTTGAAAAGAAAACTTTTCACAAAGCTTGTTAAAAGAGAATTCTACAGCCATATAAACCTTGAATTATTTATTTTCGGCACTTGCAAAATGTACTATTCACTGTGTAATTTTAAGTTAGTGAAGTAGTCAAAGTTTAAACCTGTTTTGCAGCCTTGTAATCTTATAGTCACTCATGAAACAAAGAGTAGGATGGTTGTAAAAATAGGCATAATTCTCAGCCCACCTCCAATCACCTGTTATTCTACTTCATCTGCAGTTACACATTGTCTACAAAACATTCAGATAGGCAGCAGATACACGTTGTCAGGCCAGCACTTATCATTGAGACTCGTGAAAGGACCTAATTTTTAATCGAATAACCGCAGCCAGGGTGTTCCAGCACGCAGCCCTCACCTCCTGGGGCTCCAGCTCAGAACTTTATCAAAGAGCACCATCAAAATTGCATACGCACCAGGATGCAGCTTCAAAGTAGTTCATAGCCTCATATTACATGGTAGCATTTTGTATTGCTCAGTTTATTTTTTTAGGATTGTTCTTGTGTTTTATTTGCCTACGCTGCACACACATATACACCTATACATTATGGAAATGGATGATTTTCAGTTTTCATTAAACAATAATTAATAAACATTGTGTGTGTTTAATGAATAAAAGGTTGGGGCAGGTTTTCACATTGATATTGGAGCATGTCTGTGAATATTCTTACAAGGGTTATTTATATAATTTTCTTTTTATAATTATCTTTTTTCATCAAGTTTTATTTTTCTATTAATTGATTAAGCCTATCTATATTTTATACAAAATATAGAATTATAGATTTATGCTGCATATTATTTGAAAATAATCCGTTAAACATATAGATGTATACTATATATGGACTTTATAATTGTGTTTTATATTATTTGAAAACCAGCCAAGAACATTAAGAACATTCTGAATATCTAGAATTAGCCTATTTGAATGATTATTTCAGAACCATAACATGGCTTTTAAGACAACCAAGCAAATATATAGCCTACTGATCTGTTAAGCATTTTAACATCTTTTAACGTTTGTTAATAAAAGTGTCAAATTATTTGCCAAAACTGCATCTCGAACAGAATCTCGAACTCTTCATATGATCTTACCTGTCCACACTGATCACACACAAATTCATTATTGAAGCCGTGCAGCACATGACATCCATCCCAATAAAGACATTGCAGAAAACCTCCCCAAACAGCCAGACGCCCCCTGTCAGGTCAGTCACTATGGCAAAAGGCATAACGACTACAGCCACAGAAAGATCAGCTATAGCCAGAGATACTAGCAGATAGTTGGACGGTTGTCTGAGTTTCTTCACGACGCACACCGCAATAACGACCAGAGTGTTTCCCATCACAGTGACCGCAGTGATGGTGCTCAGCATCATCCCAATGACAACAGTCTTAGTCAAGTCCAGGTCCAGAGTCTTCTGCTCCCCACACGACTCATTACTTTTGGGCTCCGTCGTGGTTATTAGAACAGTGGGGGAGAACTCGGTTGTCCCATTGACAAAGGCGATTTCGGTCTCTCTGGACCCTGAAACCAGTTCGGCCCCATGTGTCGTGAACATCACTGTATCGATATTTTGGCGGTGAATAAAACTTCCGCACGCCTGAAGTGGACAGTGAACGCCATGGTGCCTATACGACCTTTCCGACTCTAGCTCCAAACAACCAAATACACCCGAGGAGAGTGATGAGAAACACAGAGAACTGTCTCAGCCCCGTTCCGCTGAGGGGGAGAAACAAAACACGTGCTAGGCTATAAGTAGTTTTGAGAGCTGCGCTGTGAAGAATAGTGAACCTGCTAGTGAACCCTGATAGTGCAAAACACTCACATAATAATAATAAAAATATTCGTTTTGAAATTAAAATATGATTTAAATTAACGCCACTTAAACAAGCTTTGGTAAATAATATTGGTATTAAATAACTTTATGGTGTTAAGAAAAATTCGTGTTTCTGATTGGCGAAAATATATTTAGCCTACATTTATGAAACTGATTCAGAGAAACCTTGAATGATTTTGTTCTTTTAACACAGACCGTACATAGGCTATGTTATTCTGATTCAGAATGTTACAGTACTGTTTTATTCCACAATATAGCTTTGATATATGGAATATTTTTGTTGCATAACAACATCAAGTTTTCTATATTTATATTAATATTAAATATTAGATCTATAGAACTATATGAAAGCTATGTTAATATAAGTGAATGAATAAAAATAATAGCCTATTGCTTATTCAGAAGCAGTTGGGTCAGTTTTAATTCATTCAGTAGCCTAGCCTAAATAAATAATCGATCCAATTCCGAAACACTCCTTTTTGGGTCTGCAGTGTGATAAAAAATAAAATAAAATAAAAATGTTTAATCACTATGTTCCATTCAGATGGGTGGCTATATTTTATTAAAACAAACACTCTCCTTGCTCATATTTTAATGTTCATGCATAGCTCTCTGTAGCAGAACATCGCCCTCTGGGGATGAATCTTGACTTCAAAAACTTTCCATAAAAAAGACGCATCAAATTAACTATAAGCCTATAGTAGTTTGCTAGATAATCACCTCATCAGTAATAGACTTCTATAGCCTACTGTCAAATGCTCTCTTTATATTTTAATGTGGCCCCTCCATGATACCATAATAATCTTTACAGTCTATGTTAAAACAACAAAATCATTCATGGTTTCTCTGCATTCAGCTTAATAAATGCACTGTAAACAATTATTATTATTATTATTATTATTATTATTATTATTTTACATTTTTAACATAAAAAGTAACCTGATTGTCTTTAAATTTTGAGTTCATTGAAATTAAACAAATTGAGTACAGTAGGCTACACAATGAAAAAGATTGGTTTAATTAACAGAAACTCGAAATATTAGGCTGTTATCTTAATCACACGAATTACAAAATGATTTGACAAAAGAAAAAAGTTGTGATAACAAATCATGACAAATTTGTATAGTGTGCAGAAAAAAACAATAGGCCCATGTCTGAGCCTGACCAATTATGGGGTAGCCTAGTAAAAAAAAAGTCCATATCTACATCTGCTGTGGCTGAACAGTTGTTGAAAATTAGTATACCTAGGCTAGTACAGTATAAATAATATATATTTCAAGTCAGGTTTATAAACCATGAAACAATCTGACTTTTCTCTATTTGACCACTGGGTGACAATGCTGGATTAGGCTACTGTTTATGAATGATCTCCATTAATTCTAACCTCCACAATGTGTTTCTTTATAATTGCACTGACCTATAACACAGCTATTCGTGTAGGCCATTCAAAATCAGATATCCCGGATGTATGGATAATTTTATAGCGATGCACATGACTTCATATATCGCTAGATGTAGGCTATGTTTAAAAACTACACTACCCAGACCCACAAATGTATGCTGAGCATCTGTCGCCATGTTGTAGGAAATCCGTTTGCACTGTGGATTAGAGTTTAATCCGCAAGAAGGGAGTCAGGGCGACTCAGTGGATCAAACAAGAAAGAAGAAAGACAAAACAGTGAGGCACGGAATTTGAGCGTTACAATCAAACCAAACCAGAATACGTCTTTATTATTTACAGGCCATTGTGGTCGCTTGACAAAAACTGGCAACATCTCGCACACAGCCTTTTTATTGTCCCCCCGCCTCCTTTCCCCCATGAAGTCTGAGCCATTTTCTAGAATCGGTTCTTTTGAAGAGCTAATTTAAAGAACCGGTTCAGCAACCAATTTAGCGATTCTTTTACGTCGTGACGTGATTGCGTCACCGGCGTAGCATTTATATTGTGTCTATATTGTCAACAAAAATATACTGTAATATCAGAGCTCTCTTTTAGAGAGAGGTAGTATATTCATATATTAAGGGAAATAATGTTCCTGAGTATCTGCTTACCAATAAAGTAAAAGAAAATTACATTTAAATTGATTCATAAAGTGTCACTCTTCTGAGGAAAATGTCATTCACTTGTTTTTGATATAGCCTACCCAATGCACAGATATTGTGGTAATTTTTTAATTTTATTATTATTATTATGATTTTTTTTTTTTGCTGTTTATCCAATTTCATTTTTTAATAGACTTTTCTTTCCCTTTTAAATATGTTACTTTGGATTGTTTGAATACTCAAATGAGAAGGGAAATATTAGGCTATAACATTATGTCATGCTAACAAAATGTCACATAGGCCTACATAAAAGGGGGGCTCTAAACCTCTTTTCTTCATTTTTTTCAAAATTGATAAGGAAACTATCCAAAGCTCTGTTACTACAAAGCAATGAAAACTGTATTTATATTCATCTTTTGTGCCCTTGTCTAGGCTAATATGTTATTTCCTTTTTGTTACTCTGGCAGCATGTCTGTTGTGTCTTGTTAATTACGCAATGATGTTTAGTTTAAATTACATTTTAAACATTTATAACAATTTAAACACTGGAGAGGGAAGACAGTTCTGTCGACGAGTCGGTGTATTGTTGAATCAAGAACCGATTCAGTCGTATTCGACCACGAGCCGTTCAGACAGGATATATGAACAGGTTCAAACGATTCCCTGAAAAGATCCGACTCAACCGAACGATTCGCTCACGAATCGGACATCGCTACTCCCTCGGAGAAATTGACAGCAGCTGGGTCGCCTGTGTGAGCAAACCCGAAGGACAGACACGGCAGAAAATAAAACTCTGCCGCTATAGTGGGTTCCCCCTTCCCCTTTCCCCCACTGTTTGAGTGTACATATCAACAAGCCGACCCGGACGAGCGCGCTGACTCCGTTTCCCCGCTTTTATAGCGGAGCGGTCAGGACTTTCCTCTCGAACTGAAACGTCAGTAGCTTAGCCGAGCTAGCGGGCTAACGCGACTAGCTGGGTTCAGCTACAAGGAGGAATTACAATTATTCCACCGAGAAACACTGAAGGATGTCGGGGAAGGAGCAGAATAAACAATCCACCACCGAACGGCTCGTAAAAGGTACATTTTCTATGTGAAACCGTACGTTTTTGTTCAGTTTTCCTGGTTTTGTGTTAGCTAACCCGCTCTGGTAGCTGATGGGTGACATTCAGTTTATGTGTAATATAAAGATAAACAAGTGTAAACATCTGTTGTGTTGACTGACTTTTGGATAACTTCGAAAGTCTAATGACACACATGTCATGGCTAATTTGACAGGTTAGCTAAGACTGTATGGGATGGACTGGCATGAATTAAATGAGATCAATGAAGTTTTAAGCTGCAGTGTGCAAACAGTACGCAGAAGGAAAGCTCTTAGTGAATTAGACCATTGTAGGGATTTTAGTGGGAATGCATGTTACTCAGTGGTCTGAATATGCAAAGCCCCGGTGATACATGAAATTGAAACTACCAAAGCCGTGCCAAGAAGAAGAAAATTCAATTTTACAAATTGCAGGTTTTTCTCTAATATATATATATATATATATATATATATATATATATATGAAGAGTTCAGACGCAAAAGCCTCTAAATGCCATTTGAAATTTTCGTCTTTAATTATGATTTTTATCAAACTTGTATATTTAAGTTCAGTGATTTCACTTAAATGGCAATGATAATTACCTATTAATTGTTGTTTAAGTGAAATTACTGAACTTAAATATACAAGTTTGATAAAAATCATCATTAAAGAAGAAAATTTCAAATGGCATTTAGAGGCTTTTGCATCTGAACTCTTCATATATATATATATATATATATGCATGCATGCAACCTTTTTAAAATGTAAACAAATTTTGATGGTCTTTCTGGTTGCTCGTAATATACATCAGAGCCTCTGATCTTAAAATAAGATTTTTCTGTTTTTACTTTATATGTAATATATATGTTATATATTTAAAAACTGAATAAACATACATCTTAATGAGAGATTCATCTAACTTTTATAATGTTAAAATATTTTGGTGAGCTTAAAAACACTTTTTCAGAAAGACTGTTGAGGTTTACGCAAAATACTGACTTTGCTAATATTAATTCATCATATTATTGTAGTACATTATATTATGTTGTTGCTCTTGCTTCCATCCTTCCTTGGCATTTAGGCAACGTCAGTGATTTTGAGACAGTTTAGTTCAGATAACTCTATGCTCAAAAACTGTGTCACTTTACCTTGCTCCCTTGACTGAGATAGAACTAAACTAATTGAAGTTATCCGTGTGATCCCAATTAACCTTATACGAATAATCTTTAAACTCAAGACAGGATTGACCCCTGGTTACGTGGTGTGTCAGCTCCCTATCAAGGGCTCATGGGAGTTTCTAATATCAAAGGAGTGAGACACAGTAGAGTAATACGCTAATTGGATCATTTGGTCCGTAGCTTCATGGGTATAAGCACCTGGGGAACTTGGTCTTGTTTTTGATTAAAACTAGTGTGTCCGCTGACATATATAGTGTGTTCTCTCCTCTCAGTCTTTTATATGCTGCTGTCAGCTCAATGTGTTTTGGCTGATCAGGCTCAATTAGACGTCTAGGTCTCTGTAATGAGCTGATAGCACTGGGCTCTCTAGTAGTCTAGTTCTGGATCCGTAATGACTTGCATCTTGCTTCCCAAGGCCGACCATTCAGCGATCTAAATCGCCACAGACAAAAAAAAAAAAAAAAAAAAAAACCCTCCTCATTAAATAGAGCCAAAGCCTTTTTCTGTCTAGAATCTGTGATCCCTGTTTTGCAGCAACAGGAGCATTTCAGCCTCAAATTAGTTCCAGGTTTCACTGGATGCCTCTTTTCAGTTTAAGCACTCCAACACCTGGATTTTATGCTACACGTATGTTTAATTGCAGGCTGTCTGAAAATTGTTATTTTTTGTTGGCCTCGGTGGTCAGACATCCATGTTGCGAAAGGTTGAACGTTTTGCAAGAGATGTAACTGGTGTTGCTTCTGAACACTGGCAACACCAACTATCATAGCAAGCCTACTGTACTTGAAACCTGAGATATATACAACGAAACAAGACAGCGGAGAGGGAACATTGATTGTGGAATGATTCAGTGGCGTTTTTCCCGTTCATTTTTCCCATAGGGATTTTTTAAAAAGTCTTTGTTAAAGCTTTATAATCCATGAACCAAGCCAACTAAGGTGAAAAAGTATATATATATATATATATATACAAAAAAAAAAAAAACATGGTACAAGACTAGTGGCACGATCAAAATCCTTGCATATAGCAACTCTCTCTGAGACTCTGATTGGTGACATTTTCTGTAGAGGATCATGGGTAATGTGGTTTCTCACCAGGAATTCAGCTTTTAAACAGTTATTTTAAGAGTAAGTTGAAATAATGCAAACAGATGGATTCAACAAAAATTTATACCATCAATTAACAAACTCAGACCTCATATTAGGTCTGTCTTTAAAGAGTAACTAAACCAACTTTTTTTTTTAGTTAATGATCCATAAGAATGGATCTTTATTAATACCAGTCATTGATTCAAGTAACTTTTTTGAGATTTGTGTATAAAGCGTTTTATTTCTACAATATATGGTGTAAAAGCGTCTTAGTGCTGCCCTCTTCAGGTTGAACGGTGGCTACTGCAGTTGAATTTTCCTATTGCATGTTAGCGGTTCTTCGTGGCGTACGCACGTTTCAGCTCACCACGCTCTTGGCACGAGCTACGCCCTTGGCAGTATAAGAACCAGCTTGTTTCGGCAAAACCACTGTAGCGAGTCAGGAGTTGGAATTGTGAGTATTGAAAATGATCAGGATAGAGTGTTTTAGCATCTATTTCGTCCCCTCTATCTCCGCTGGAGTCAGCCCACTTTTTCAGCATTTTTCAAATATTGCCAGTGGGTGGAGTCAGGCTCTGACCAGGGGTTTAGTTACCCTTTAAACGTAATAATTATACTGTCAATTTCCCTGTGGAGAAAATGAATGTGAGTTTTTGTTCTTCCAGAACCTGACTGTTGCACTCTATTGTTGATTGTTAGCACTTTTAAACCACTGCTACCCAATGACCAATCAAGCATTGAGTGCTGTTGCGCCCGTATTCTGATACCACCTTGAGATGTTCTGGCTAAGCGTTTCTTTTCCTGGCCGATGAAAGATGAATTCAGTCAACTCGAGTGTAAAAAGAAAAAATTTTCCATGCTCATGTTTCGTCCAAAAAAAAAATTGTTTGGAAGGTAAAATAACTGAAGCTTGTCTTTAAAAGGACTACAATCTTTGTGAGAATGAACTCAGGCATGATTGAAGTGCTGAGTGGGAGTTGAGGTTCTCACCAAGGCCGTGTCTTGATGAGTCCTCCCACAGCTAAAGCACGGAGCGTGGGGAATCAAGGATTGCTGCGGCACTTTTCTACTCCGCACTCATCAGCCGAGCCTTGCTTGGAACAATACCACGGAGGCGGAGGAAAGCTGAGGTTAAGTGCCTTTAAAAGCTTTGATTAGTTGCTAGACGTTTCCACGCAACTCTTTTCTCACTTTCCCCTGCTGAGAACGGCAGACAGTGCAGTAGGCCTAGTTGTTGTGCTGTGTATTTAAACATGGACCAGCAGTCAGTTGAAAGCTTGTAAGGTTGGCATGAAAGAGCAATTCAAGTTGGGTCGCTTTTTTTTGTTGGTGGTTGTGGGGAGACATCAAAACTAGGGATGCACAATCCTTTTTCACGGTTTATTTATTTTTTTGTTACAAGGAAATGGGAATTTAGATAAACCCCGCCCAATCTGTACACACAATCTGTATACTGCTGTTTTCACTGTCCAATAAAAACGGCCCGATGACTTCCTTGTTCTATGAAGTCCCTCCTTCAGAAACACGTAACAAGTTCTGATTGTGCCAGCGAACTGCTGTGTTGTGATTCGACAGCAGCTTATCGCACGTTGCCAGGAAATGTCGCGCCTCTTACCATAAATTGCAGATTCATGCGCAGCTGAAGTGCTTCTTCTCCGTGGGAGCGCAACAAGACCACTCCCCGTAACTAGGAATTTGTGTATTCCTAGTTACGTCATTAAAAAACTAAGGAAGTAGAAGGATGTAGTCCAAACCAGACGTTCGCTGTATGCTTTCAAAGGGGACTTCTGTTAAATAAAATATTTCGCTAGGCATTGAACTTTGAGCTTTATAATTTTACAGGTATTATTTATGCTCTAACAGTAACATTACACACTAACTAAAGTTTGAAAAATGGAATCGTGAAGAACGGGACCTTTAATATCCAATATAGGATGTGTATATAGTTCGTTCCTGCTGCTTTTTTACTTTTGCAATTTTATATATATACTTCTGCGTGTCCTGTCTCTGGCCAGTGTTAACGTCATGGTTATAAACTTAGCAATAATTTCCCAAAATGTTATTTGTGTGGAAATTTTACAAAGCAAAGCAATCTGTGTACAAGTCCAGAAAAGAGATCAGCCATACAAAAAAAATAAAAAAAAAAAATGCCATCAATCAGACCTTTTTGTTTTTGTATTGAGCACATGATTGGCAACTGGTCACTTTTTGACTGCTGATTGACTGGTGCATCTCTCATCAACATTCAACAACATGAAATCAAATCACCATCTAATGCTTGTTGTCTGGAATTGAGTTATGCAGCTGATGCTATAAAGTTTTGGACCCCTGTCAGGCTGCTGGTAAATTTGATGTTTTGACCTTTTGGCTTATTTACAGATAGAAACTAGAGCTGTCAGGGTCAACGTCACCCTGCTTGTGTAATTATTCTGTCCTCATGCATGATTAACGGACCTCGGGCCCGTCTCACACAACGGCGTCTCTCTAGGTTCACTTGTACCTCCTAAGATAGCTCTCGTCATCCTTGCCCAGAACAAGTCCATGTGATTTCTTGCCTAAAACATTCTCTAATATTCAGCCAAAAAACGGTTGGTGTGATAAAACCACAGATAAGGCTTACACAGGAAGTAACATCTTTTCTAGCTTCCTTATTAATGTACATGCGGTCTGGTAGAAATTATTCTTAAATGGATAGTCCATCCATAAATAAAAATTCTATCATCCTTTAATCACCAACCTACTTGGTTCTGCATAAAAAAGAAGTTATTTTCAGTAATGTTTCAAATCTTTTTGTCTAAACAATAAGCCAGTGAGGTCCAAAACAACCACGTTAGACTTCCCTTATATGAGCGAAAAGATTTTTCACAATGTTATGTTCTACAGAAAAAAAGTTATTCATACAACTTTGGAACGATATGAGGGTGAGTAAATGATGACCGTATTTAAATTTTTGGTTGAACTATTCCTTTAAGATTACAGAATCCAAATCAATTTGGTTTCAAATGCATGTTTGAATGCACTTTTTTTTATGATTTGACAGCTTTGAAATGACCAAGTTCAAAAGCACTGTTTTTGTTCTTGAAAACTGACCTCCTTTTAAGTGGGACTTCATTGGGTTAGGTTTTGAGATCATATTCACAGTATGTTGGTACTTTGATAGTAAAATCCCCCTCCCGCCCTGAGGGCTTAATTTTCACATGCAAATTCACAACACTGAGAGGTTACACATTTTCGCCACCTCTGCTGCAGAAGAGTGAACTCAAACCTCGATCCAGATAATAGGCCTGTTACGGCTTTAGTTAATATAGGCAAATGAGCAGGTGTCCTTCCTTTATTCTGTCAAGCATGAAAGATTCACCTTGTTTCTCTTCCTCATACTGGCATGCAACAAGACCAACATCTCGACTATTTTTCTCTGAGCAGCCCCTGAAAAAATGTTGATTTTAAAACCCAAATTGATCCTAATTCTGCTTTTGGAATCCCTGGAAGGTTCCTGTCATCTGAGCTTGAAGCTTTATTGTGGTCTATAATGCCTGTGGTCCCAGCGCTGAAAGCCGTGGCCGTCGGCCAGACCCACATTCTTTTGAAAAGCGAGTCGTGCCAACCTGGCCTGTGACCCTAGCGGAGAGGATTCCGTATCGATGCCAACAGCTGGCCTTCCACCCCACCCTAACTTCAGGACGTAACTTCCCCACTCCTCTTAAACTGGTTTGAATGTTGTGGAATTCCTGCAACTGAAAATAGCTCAAGGCTCGGGGGTTGCAGAGCAATTCCAGCAGGCATTTGTTTGCATGCCACTCACCCATGCGCACTGTGTCTGAATGTAAAATCCCAGCCCCCAGGTTGTCAAGGGTTTGTTTAAGCTGTCTTCTCCACAACGGCAAGGGCTTCATGTCGTCTTAACAAGGCCTGTGTGCGTTGGTTGGGGGAAGGGATGGGACCAGCTGTAGCCATATGTGTTCTGATAACCCACATAGCTTTGTGAGAGAGTCCCAAATTCAGACCAATAACTGTAACCGTTATTACCGTGCATACATGTCACTTTTAGTTTCTGAAAGGCAGATTGGCATTGTGCATTTCATACAACCTCATTGCAAACTGTATGTCTTCAGTTATCGTCATGAATTGAGTAATAGATTGTCGTCTTGCAACCATGTCGTCAAGTTTCACACATCAGTTTAGTTTGTAATCAGGGAAAGAATTGAAGCAATGCTAATTAGTGTTGCATCACGTGCAAGTATTGTTTTGCATTCGTTTTTTTTTCCATCTCCTCCCAAACCAGTCAAATGCAAATCATGCCATGCAGCAGTGTCATTGGTCAACTTATTCACAGTCACCGATCAAGACAATTTATTTCAGAGTATCTGAAAAATCACATTGATCCGATCGTGACAAACAGTAATGCTCACTTTCTTAATATGTTACCAGCACTATATTGAGATTAAGGTTATTGCTATATAGGGGTGCACAAAAATTTAGACTGCAGAGAATTATCAGATGAAAATGGCAGCTTCAGTTTTTTGCCAAAGAATTTAGAAAATATATGCTGCCCCACCCATCAGTGTTCAGCACTCAGGTTTCACTCTCGCTCAGTATTTTTTGTAACTTTGTGAGTGGCTCCGCTTCCAAATATGCACAACTTAAGAAGATGGAGTGGCCTCTATTTAATAAATCACCTATGAGAAACTAATATTTTAGCTACTGGCTTCAGAACACCCTTGCATCATGACATTTAGGGTTTGGTGTTCAAAATCCATAATGCTTAGGATTAAACATTAGCATGTAACCCATACTGCACGCTTTATGCTGTGACAATGAACGATACCTCAAATCGTGTGGCTTATTGTATGTTTTTTGGCTGGTGGACAATGAAACAGAAGAAAATAAATCATGTTGACTTTTTCAGAACACCTTAGCTACTCAGAACAGCAACCATAGCAATGCCATGGCAACCACCCAGAACACCCTAGCAACATTGTGGCGAGTTTTCACAGGCAATAGTGATGTGCAAAACTGCATATTTTTTTTACACTTGGTCTTAAAATCTTGAACAATTAGGCTGGGTCAGGCCTAAACCAACATTTCAAAGTCTAGTTTGAACAATATAGATAGAAGCTTTGAGTTACTTTTGATTGAAGCCTGAAAGTGGATCAGAAAATCTTGGGCTGAGATATTTATATTTTTAGTAACACCTTTCTGTTTATGGTTCAGTGCTTTTATCTCACACCATCTGGCTTTGAATTTGTGAAGGAGCTGCACTTCCTTAACTTGGAGAAACCCCCGGTCTCGGATGCTATTAGAGAGTCTGACTTCACCACATGGTTATCGACTCTGCATGCTGCTTTAAATTTAGACATTTGTTGCAACGTTCTAACGGGTAGCACCAAATCAATATGGGGTCTTGGTCTGTGCTCCGGCACAAAGCTGTAATCCATTTTGTACAGTCAAAAAGACACATAATGTCGTCTTGTAGTTGCTCAGTATTTTTCTAATGTATAATGCTCGCCAACAGGGTCTCCCTGTGACTAATAAGAGTAAAGAATTGAGTCTTCCTTTCTCTTTCCCCCCCCAGCGGTGCCGTACCCTCCTACGACGCGGCTCACTATGAAAGAGCTGTATGAGGACGGTAAGCCCAAGGTGGAGCTTTTGAAGAGCCACCTGGTGAAAGAGGGCCGCCTGGAGGAGGACTTGGCCCTGCGCATCATCAACGACGGCGCCAACATCCTCCGCCACGAGAAGTGCATGCTGGAAGTGGAGGCCCCCATCACAGGTAGGCTATTGCGCACTCAGTCGTGTGATGCTTGTTCTGATGACTCACTGTGCGGTGACACTACAAACCTGTCGTGATTCACAACCAGAATCTACATCCAGGATGTGGTTCTCACAGGTTCTTCCATGCACCTAGTGCCGTACGATCACAGACAAACACGATGCCCACTGTTAACGGTGCTCACCCAAATGCCTGCTTCCTTAGATGCGAAATTAGATCAGAGTTAGGTTGTTGGTTCCCAGTAATATGGTTCCTATCATGAAAAACGTTATGAAACATTACCCTCAAGGTTCTATGGTGACTTGATAGGGCATCTCTGATGTCATCCTTAATCTTTAAGGTTTAGTCTTGACCTCAACATAATCCTCAAGCCAGCTAGAAGAGCGTGATTATTTTCATATGGAGCTAGTCTTTCACAGCAACCTAATGTGGCTGCTCTATAAAGGTCAGAGAAACAGTTGCATCCTAGACTCTCTCGCACACACACCCCCACACTTTAATTCCCCGGCGGAGGCCACAGGAAACCCCCAACACTCGCCATAGACTCGAGCGAACACACAAACAGGTGTGTGGATATAAATGGGCACGTCTATCCACATCTATCCCCCTTTAACTCCCCCCTTTGCACACTCATGTTTTTCATAACTCGCACTGTGGGCTGATAATTGGCCTACAAGAGAAAAGCAAAAAAAATGGTGGTGTGCATAATGGAGACGGTGTCTCTGCTTGCTGTTTTCTACCTTTTCTTTTTCTTTTTCTTTTTTTTTTACCTTGTGGAGGTTTAAGAGGAAATGATGATGGTTTGGCCCACGTCCTGTTTAGGGTGACCACTAATATGTTTCACTTTTCTGTTTTGTGCAGGTCTATTATTTTTACATTTCCGTCTAGTGGTTTTAAGATCAGTTATTCAAATCTTAGCATTTCTGCTACCCAATTTTTTTTTTACTTGCATGTACACAATGTGATATTTGATATGTAAGGTTTTCCAATGTTTTTGGTATGACAACATACTTCCAATGATGTCACTCTGTTTTTGTTTCATTTTCAAGAGTTTGTCTTACTATGCTTTGTCTCCATCTTCAGTGTGTGGAGATGTCCATGGGCAGTTCTTCGACCTGATGAAGCTTTTTGAGGTGGGGGGTTCCCCGCAAAACACGCGCTATCTATTTTTGGGAGACTATGTGGATCGAGGCTATTTCAGTATTGAGGTGAGTGTTAATCTGTAATGCTCGCACGTTATGTAAAATTGGGTTAAGTGGTCAACAACTTTTATAATCTGCCTAAATAAGCATGTTTAACGGAATGCTACAGATTCAATCCATATTAAACTCCATGCTGTCGAATACCATAGAAAATTATTTAAACTTGCTTCTCTGTTTGCAAAAAAGTCTATTTGCCAAGGCATTATGCATGAAGAAAAGTTATACACAATAATATACAAATATTATTGAAATTACAGTAACTAGAATTTACATTTATACCTGCTAACATGAGACTGGTGTGATCTTTCACTTCCCCTGTAGCATGTAACTCTGGTAAATATGGTAATTTTCACTTTGGAACAAATATAACACAGGGGTTATTTGGGAAAACTATATGTGCAGAAGTTACATTCGTAGATATTCTTCTCCCGGTACTAACAAAAAACAAAAGAAAAAAAATCATCAAACACATTAACAAACGTGTAGCTTCAGTTTATGATTTTTAAACTGTCCAGAATGTCTTGTCTTCCATTATAACAAAGTTTTTTTTGTTGTTGTTGTTGTTTTTTTACGGGTGGAGAAATCCTTATTTTCTCTGGCAAATCAATAGCATGCCATAATGATACACTGAAACTTTGGACAACCAAAGTGTAAATGCCAAAACTAATCGAATTTGAGTTTATGATGTTCAACTCGATGTGATTTGGCCTTATTTTTGGATTTAGTTTAAATTAAAACTGTACTTGTGTTCATTTATTCTGGTGCATGCCACAAATGTCGTCAATAGCCAAATCTACTTTAAATCCAAAATATCGTTTTGGTATTCAAAAAGAGGCTAGTTTGTGTTTTAAACCACTTTGTAATCACTATAAAAAGTATTTTGTAATTAAGGCTTTGAACACATCTTGCACATAAACGTTTGAGATGTTCACTTTTAATGGAACTTGGCCTTCAGAAGATGCCATGTGGCTGTGCTTTTCAAACAGCCTCTGTTGTACCAGGATGCATGATGATGCAATCAGCATGTCTCCTCGACCTGTTGCGCTGTATCATCATTGTGAAGCAACCACAATGATTAAGCAGATGGCATTAAAGGATTATTGATCCTGCCATCCTGTAGGCCACAAAGCGTTTCTCAACATCGAGGTTACGTGTAAACTGGTTTGAGAAAAATTCTGGTCCAGTTTATCAGCTGCAGTCTTTAATATCGTTAGCCTTGATGATCCAATGCGAGTCCTCAAAGCTTCCACCTCTGCATCTCGCTTTGGTTGCAAAGTTCAGGGACGGGAGAAATGTCATGGTTAAAAGAGGCGGCGTAAGAGAGCAGACACACCGCTGCTCAATACCATCAAACACAGTTGAGGGTTCAGGGCTGTGGGCCACCTGAGACGCATAGAGAGCATGTGTGTTTCACAATAAAGGCCAAGTTCCTACTCCCTCCCTGGACATCACAAACCACAAAGGACTGAACTTCAGTCATCGGCCACACCACCTGTTAATGCCCTCTGACTGAGACGCTGCAGTCATCAAACGTTTCGTAGGTTAGGCCACCAGACTTCGCCCCACCCCGACATCCAGATCTGTGCGGAGTACGCTTTATTTTCAGTAGTTCTTTCACTATAGGACTGGCCTTTTTAAAGCTACACTGTGTGATTTTTACCCCCATCTAGTGGTGAAAAGGTAAATGACCATCCAGTGAATATTAGTTTCTGTTCCTCTCAATTCCGATTTCGTTTCAACTCCTATGGTGGCCAATGTAGTCCAAGATTAATCTGGCTTCCAGTTCGACCTCGTCCATGAGTGTTAACTCGAACGTAAACGCAAAAGGCGAAGCTTGAATTGTCGGATATGTCCCTCTTTGGCTAATTTTTTTTCTAGATGGAGGGGCAACATGGCGAGCGACATTAGAACCCCTTACCCGTATGTGTTTTCAATGGCATATCATACACTCACGAGAATACTTTATTACTTGAAGTAAATATACATAAATGAGCACATATATTTTTGAAAGAACTAAGTGTTTTAGCTAAGAATAAACTAAGAGTTACACAGTGTAGCTTTAAAGATAACTATAACCTAAACACAGTGTATCTTTCCTGAGAGAATAAAGAAAACATCCTGTCCACTGTTATACCGCGGTGTTCTGTGATTAGTGTAACCAGGTGTGAACCCAAAAGCCTTGCAGGTGTTTAATGGGATAGCATGCCTATGACAAGACAGGCCAATGTTTTTCAGTGCTTGCTAGTTGAGAGATGATATCAGAAGAGAATGTGAAAAGATTGAAATCATAGTCTTGCTTAATGTAGCAAAATGTTTTTTTGTCTGCTCAGATGTGTTTGTGGTTCATTGTGTTTTGAGTGAGATTCGGTTTTGGTAATACTTGTCTGTAAGCGGTAGTCTTAAGTTGAGGATACTAGCATACTTCTTACTGTGTACATACAGTAACTAAAAATGGTTCACTTGTTCATCAAGACCCTTTTTTGTTTTAATACATTTTTTAAAAATGGAATTTATTCCTGTGATGCAAAGCTTAGTTTTCAGCATCATTACTTTTGTTTAGTCAACAATGTTTAGCACATTACAGAAAAAAAAAATGTCCAGTTAAAATCTTGAAAATAGATTTAAAATAAAATTAATTCATGGGAAAAATAGCATTCTATTCTTTTTTTTTTTGTGTGTGTAAAAATGTCTTAACTCATTTGATTGGAGTACTTGGTTAAGAACATTTTATTTTATTTCTTTGATGGAACTGTTGGTAATAGAAGGACAAGTCAACCCCATTGCATTATACGATAGTCTTCTTTACAGAGTATATTCCGTGCATAAAGGAAATTTGCATACTGTCAATATTAGTGGTCTGTTATGATAATAAAAGGATTTTCATTTGTGTGATCTATTCCTTTAATAAAATATCAGGAGTAATGGAGGTATAATCCTCTTAAACACTAAACCTGCCTATTAGCATTTGAGCTAAATCAAAATACTAATGATTAGAGATACCGATACCTGATTATTCAAAATGATATCTGCTGATTTTTAATTTTTTTTAAGGTTTAATTTATATATATAAGTTAAACAATACAGGGATCCCACTACATATTCAACTACTGTTTATTTTAATAAGCTCCTCCCTAGTGTTTTTATAGCTAACTAACAAACTGTGAGCTGTGAGCATTGGGTAACTTCTGAGGTACATGCAACGTAAAGTGACATTGTTCACAAGCTGTAAAGTGACGAGCTGTTTTATTGACGTCGTTCAGTGATTGAAAAACGGAGCGATTACACAAAGCATGATACTTTTCGGTAAGTTGTACTGTACCTCTAACAAAGCTTTGATATTCATGCATGTTTTTTCATGCTGTAACATGCATTTAGAGAAAGAGATGGCTAACGCTGCTGCTTGCCATTTATTGTTTCATAGTGTATTCATAGGTTCAAATAGACCCTACTTTAACATTATATTATCTCTTTAGGCACCAAGGTTTTTTTTTTTTTTTAAATGCTGGATTTTGCAATCAAAATTTCAAAAGCTTGTGGCTTGAAAGGGCTTAAAGATAGAGATCTACTGTAAATTAGAAACATGTTGGGGATGACTGGAAGTTTATGTGGGGTGTAGATATACTCATCTCTCTTGAATTTCATAATATTCAGGAATAGTAGATATTGAACTGATGTTTGAACTTATTTGCATGTTTTAATTTACTTTTATATTCTCATTCCAAATCATTTAGAAAATAGGAAACCAACAATAACGGGAGAAATTTCTAAATTATTACTATACTCTATAGTAGTAAAACGCATGTGAACAGTTGCGTAATAGGAAATAGTAGATAATGCCATCCCCATTCCCATTGTGCAAACTTAAGCGTGCGTGGCATAAATACGACGTCTTGTTGCAATGTTGCGACGTTGGCGCTTAAAGGGTTAACAGTAAAAAGTCATTAACTTCACACACTTTATGAGTTGCAGAGTGACATGGTTTCCCACCCCCTTTTGATTGACAGGATATAATCTGCTCAGATCAGCTGTTTTTAATCATATATACATGAAAGTTTTGCTAGTGTATGTGGTTCATTTTGGTGATGTGCATGTTCTGTTTGCATCTGCAGTGTGTGCTCTATCTGTGGACCCTGAAGATCAACCACCCAACCACCCTCTTCCTCCTTAGGGGCAACCACGAGTGTCGGCATCTCACGGAGTACTTCACCTTTAAACAAGAATGTAAGCTCAGCTCTTTAGAAACACTGTGTGTGTGTGTGTGTGTGTGTGTATGTGTGTGCGTTATAAAGAGAGCGAAATGAGATTTTACCACATCCTATCATTCAACTCTGTCATGGCAATTTTTTCCATGGCATCCCGAGAGAGCTCATGTCGTCTTGAGAGTATTGGATGACGGGCCACAAGCACAGAGCTCAATCACAATCCCGTGGTGCTCGTCAGGGCTCTTCCCTCCCCACTTAGATTTACATCAGCCATCATTTCTGTCATGACAAACTCTGACAGCTAACTGAAACCCTTCCACCAGCAGCTGATGATCATAAGCAGACCCACACAGAATCTGTGCAAAATTGTAACACCTGTCATTTATGCAATTTTATAAAGTCCTTGCCCTGTATGCATTCATTAAATACTTTGGCTAATATAAATATGCTTCCAGCTGCCACCATGCAGTTTTCTCAGCCCTCTTTTTTTTACATTGTTAAAAATTCTAGGCCTATAGACCTTATGTAGCCCCGCCCCTTTTCAGCGTTACGCTCGTTGTCTTTTGACTTCCGGTCTGTATTTTCACAGCGACCTTGCATAGGTATGAATGAACTGCTCGTAAAAAAATTCCCAGTCAACATCTGCTTTACAATGCTTATGAGAAACATTACAATGCTCATGATAACTTTTGTTAACTCTACAATAAGTAAATCCACTTCACCAGCTAATTACTCCTCGACAGCGATGCCATAGAAATATACAGAGCGACCGTAAAAAGGGAAGTTCAAAGACAATATTCTAAAGATGACGGCGCCCACGTTTCTCTGGTGCATAAGGTCTATATCTAGAGCAGAAAGCAAATCATTTCATTTTGCCTTCGACCTTGTATGCTTTTGCTTTCTTTCATTACTCGCGACGGGTTCAGAGAAATGTCCCCTCAGAAGGTGATTAGGGGAATGGGGTATTTTGACTGATGTAAAACTGGGATATTACAATCTGGCTAGTTATTCTACTGGTTATGATGTACACAGGGGTGGAGTGGGACCAAAAAATCTACCGGGAAATTTCGTAGACCACCGGCCCTCGTCGCCGGCACGATTAGCCAATAGCATTTACAGTTTTACTGATTTAAAGGGAACTTTGTTGTACTAGTATGCTCGAGTAAAGTTCTTAAATGGTCGTTCTTTCCCATAGTACTTTCTAAAAGTAGTTGGGTGGACTCTGTGCCTCTAGGGGGGTTCGGGGGCATGCTCCCCCGCAAGAAAATTTTGGACATTTTAAGGTTATAATGCATCAATCTCATGCTCTCTGAGAGATCGAAATTAAGACCCATGAACTGCTCGTTGAACAAAGAAAAAACATTAATTTGTACCAGGACAATAAAGAGGGCTCAAATATTTTTTTTAGTTATGAGAGTCTCAGTTTGCATTACATTATCAATGGTGTTTTAGGATGCCAAACAATTATTATAATAATGTAATAATGATTTATAATTATTCCTATGACGTACTGTAAAATCCATTTATAGCCAATAAATGTGTAAATGAAAATGAGTATTTAAAAAAGTATATTTTAACCTACATTACACTATAATATAGGAAAATTAAAATAGGCCTACTTTTGTCCTAATTTCTTCACTTGCAAGAAATAAACCTTGAGCTTTTATTTAGGAGAAAACAGCAGATGAACGCGAGAGCAAAGTAATCACGCAGAACAAACTGGATGCTATTCTAATGTCAGTTATTATAATGGCGCAACGCCATATGGTTTCAATTTTAGTTCGTTGGCAAAATATAACATAAAATATAAAATTAGGTTTTACATTTTACATCTTTACATATCTGTGTTGGGAAAAGGGAGAAGAGAGAGCTCGGCAAGGCGGATTCGAACTCGCGTTCAGCGCATCAAAAAGCTGCATTCAAACACTTCACGCCCTACGACCTACGCCACTGAGGCTGTTCTATGACGTGTGTCGTTTTTCTGTAAAGATAGGCATTTAGTGCAAATATATGCTCCGTTATAAAAAAAAAAAAAAAATTGTTTTCTTCCCTTAGCTTGGGCCATGGCGAACTTCCAATAAATACATTTTATCAGACCGGGCCGGCCCTCGTGGCCTCGTAACACTACCGGCCCACCGGGAAAACTCCCGACTCTCCCGATTGCCACTCCGCTACTGGATGTACAATACCAGTATGAAATGTTTTACCTGTTCTACCATTGTTAATGAAACTTACTTACCAGTAATAACAGATCCTATACCAATATCCTAAGTTAACAAATATAATACCCGGCCTTAAATAATATATAGTTGTGATTTCCGCTGCTTCTTCTGTACAAATATTTTGCATACATGAGAAGCACTTTCAATCACAGTCGTTCAAGCATTGGCCATGGTAACGAACAGTTATAACTTGAGACGTTCTTCTTTATAGTCTGTTAACTGACTTTTGATGCATTTTGTTAATAGTATTGAGTTTATACTTACTGGTCCTGCACTGCTTATTGATTCAATTGATTTGTAATAAATTGGCTATAATGGCAAAAGGATTATAATGCGAGGTCAGCACATCACATGTACAGTATATGACCTGTTTATCTACAGCATTCAGTCTGGGATTTGTTTGAATGATTGATTTAATTCATAAATTAATTAGACTATTTCAGATGGATCACTTACAGAGACTCCTATTCAGTTACAAAATGTCCGTTTATAACTTATGGAAATGAAGTCATGCTGCACATCCCTAATTTGTGTCTCTGGCTGTTTCTCCATCAAGCTAATCAAAGAGCCTTTGATTATGATGTGCTACTTCACCAATTGCCGGCGCGTTGCAATGTTGTTCTTTGCTCATCACGAGGCAGCCTGTTTCTCATCTGTTAGTGCTGCTGTTTACAATACGCTGCGCGGTTGGCACGTTCTAAAATGTCAGGATTTAGCGGCGGCATGCGGCCCTTGTTCCACGTGTAACCGGTGTCTGGCCTCAGCTTCCTTTAATCAGCCTCCCGCCACGCTGGTTTCTTCAGTTCATCCCAATTAGCACGAGGTTCTGCTGTAACATCGCCTAACAAGGCATGCAACATCCTCCTCCTTCATCTATTCCTCCAGTCTTGGAAAGTTGGCAAGCCCATCTGCCCTCACCCACCCAGCAATACTGCGATATGTCAAACGGACAGCGTGACAGCCTTGGCTTGAAAAGCTCATTCACCCTGCTTGCGCCTGTTCAGATATACATGAGTGTTTTTATTGTGGTTCTCTCATTGCAGGCAAGATTAAGTACTCTGAGCTGGTGTACGATGCCTGCATGGAGGCCTTTGACTGCCTTCCCCTGGCCGCTCTGCTCAACCAGCAGTTCCTTTGTGTTCACGGAGGCCTGTCCCCCGAGGTCACCTGCCTTGACGACATCCGGAAAGTAAGTAAGATGTGAAGCGCCACTTTGTTCATGTGTACCTGTGGTATTCTGTGTCCTGGGTATGACAGTGCCAGATGATGGTGAATATGTTACAAAGGCAGCGCTTTGATCCGTGTGTTGATGATGCTTTTAAAGGGGGGAGTTGTGCCGCTAAATCACAGCACGCTGTCAACATTCTGAAACCCTCTCTGAGAAGGATCCCATTTAAAGCACTGCCACTAAGATAAGAAAGATAAAAAAAAAAAAAAACGTTATGGAATCTTGGTAAACTCGCTTATCTACCTCATCATTTTGAAATGACCACCCTGACTCATACCTATTTATTATTATCAACCTTCACCAGTGTTCATTTTGACAGCAATTTTAGATTTAGTTGGGTTTTTTTGACAATGTTTTAGTCGTTCACATTTAGTCAGATGCAAAAGAGAGCTCAATTCAATACTCGTGCACTGGCGTTTGAGAGGCGGCATTCTGTGTGAGCTCTTTTTTACGCAGTCACGCTTTTTCAGATTCATCCATTTGTTTGCTCTTCTCTTTCTCCCAAACATTTACATTTTTTGTATGAGACATGCAGCGCATCTACCACGTTTGACATCAGTTCTGACTGGATCTCTTCCCAAAATTGTCCCTACCCAACATTTTCATCATTACTGGATTTGATTTTGTTTTCATCAGGGATAAAATGTCGTTGACAACTAACGACAAATTATTCATCAACGAAATTGCCACTGGCCTGAACAAGAGGATGATTTGCGATTTTTCTTCTTTCATTAATCCCTCACCGTTCATGTAGATGTTATGCGAATTCAAACAGATTGAGTTTGTATTGTTGCAGTGATGGATAAGATGGTCTGATTGTTTGCTTTGGTCTGCAGTTAGACCGGTTTAAAGAGCCGCCAGCTTTCGGGCCGATGTGCGACCTGCTGTGGTCTGACCCTGGTGAGGACTACGGCAGCGAAAAGAGCTCAGAGCACTTTTGTCACAACAGTGTGAGAGGATGTTCCTATTTCTACAGGTACTCCAGCTGACAGTCTACCCACTTGCACATTTGTTCGATAGCTGCCTACTCAGTCCCTATTCACAGTCGCACCTCTCAATGTTAGTCATGGCGTTTTGACTGATGGACTGGAATCGCTAATTACACCTCTCTCTGTTTCTAACAGCTACCCTGCAGTATGTGACTTTTTGATGAATAATAACTTGTTGTCAGTTATAAGAGCACATGAAGCCCAAGATGCAGGGTGAGCACACTCTTAAACTAGGCTATTTGCAGCAAGAACTTCTGTTCAATTTTAACAGCTGTTTTTAAATGAACCCCTGACAATTTTGGTCCCATTTCACTGTCCTCCTTAGGTATCGAATGTACAGAAAAAGTCAGACGACAGGCTTCCCATCATTAATCACAATCTTCTCTGCACCAAACTACTTAGATGTGTATAACAATAAAGGTAAGAACTCTCAAAAAGCTTTTGAACCTGTGCTGTTTCATATCTAGCCATATGCAATTTCTCAATAAGGCAAGCCAGTTTTAAAATGAAAATGTCTAATTTCTCTTTCAATTTTAAATATTAAGTCTCACAAAATCAGAACATATTTTCTGTTTTTTTTTTGTTTTTGTTTTTTTGTTTGTTTGTCCTTTCACCCCATAAGCTGCTGTGTTGAAATATGAGAACAACGTTATGAACATCCGGCAGTTCAATTGCTCCCCTCACCCGTACTGGCTGCCCAACTTCATGGATGTGTTCACGTGGTCACTGCCCTTTGTCGGGGAGAAAGGTAAAGAGCAAATGGGAACAGCTTAGCCTTTTTTTTTTTTTTTTTTTTTTTTTTACATTGATTTTGACTCCTATTAGAAGTGCATTTGCAGAATTATTGGATGTGGTTTTAAAATGAGTTTAGCGATTTATCAGTCCTGATGGTTTACTTTATTGATCCTCAAGGAAGTATTCAGACAAAACATCTGCTAAGAGATGGATTAAGCAAATTCATATCTGTAGAAAATGACCATAGTCCTTATGTTGAACACTATGAAGTATGACATGTATGTAGTATTAGAGCAATAAATAGTAGTAGACCAATTTTTGTTTCGGAGAGCATATGTTGGTGGTCCATGTAATGTCTTCTCTCTCTATGTGCCTTCAGTAACAGAGATGCTGGTCAATGTGTTAAACATCTGCTCAGATGATGAGCTTATGTCAGAGGGAGATGACACATGTGAAGGTAAGAACATGTAAAGCTGTTTTACTGCACTGTAGCTTTTTTTTTTAAAATTTTTTTACTTCAAATAAATTTAGTTAGACTTAAAATTGATACCACTTCTTTTTAGAGGTGAGGGATCAAAGATTGCTAAAGATTTTTTTTAATAGTGGTTCAGATTTTTCCTTGCCCCTCCAAAAAAATGCTTAAACGGTTGTTTAATATATTAGATACCTGGGAAATTTAACAGTTCTTGAATCCAATTTTGATACAACAGCTGAAACTACTCCTAACTAATATAGTTTAAATATTCTGAAAAACAAAGATACAGTATGTTGGCCAACAATTATTTTCAATGCTCATTCTGACCCATTCTAAAATTATCTGTTTTTCCTATAAGGAAACTGTAATGATTGCCTAACGTCATTAAAAGAAAGTTCAAAAGAACAACACTTTTTTTAAATATGAACTTTTGTAATATTAATAATGTCTTTTTCTAAAGTGAGGATGCATTAAATTGATCAAAAGTGACAATTTCTTTTAAAATAAAAAATACTCACCCCAGACTGAAACATTTTAATATTTGGTATGATTTTTTTACTTCCCACTCAGCAATAATAATGTAATCAACATTTGCTTGAATTTAAATGTAACAAAAAGTGTGCTCCATTAGCCGTCTTGCATAAAGATCTCCTTTCTTCACTTTCTTTTTTCTCTTCAAATGGATTTCAGCTCTGTTAAATATATATCTGCTTGCCCCTCATCTCATCAAATAATAGTTCTCTGATTAGTGTGCATTAGTCCTCCGTGAATAACCCATATAATTCTATTTAGGACACTATATTCTCGTGTGAAAGTTGCTTTAAATATGAACTCTGTGTTGTGTGATGATTAAATGGGCGTCCTGCTTTGTTTTATCTGTTTGCATATAACACTGCAGACAGGAAGTACATAGTGCTTAGTTTACATCATGAATGCCTTCAAAGAATGTTCTTTTTGTTTCTTTTGAAAATTATCAAATTTATTACAAACGTCTAGCTAAACATGCATCGCCCTTAACCTAACCGTTTTTACAAACTATCCCAAACTGTCTCCATTCAGTTACGTCAGTGATTTCAAAATGAATTGCTGCTCTTAACGTAAGAGCCATGAAAGTACAGTGATGCCACTCTTGCTGTAATGAAACCAGATGAACCCGATCTGAGCACATCTGGGGAGTTGTCATGAAGGAATACAGTGTCCCATTTACTGTTCTTGATGCCCAATTGATTTGTCCTTCTTTTTTTTTTTTTCTTCTTTTTTTTGAATGGTGCATAATTTTAACTTGGCCTGACACACTTCCTCTGTGTGTCTGTGAGCCTTTAAGTTTTGAAATGGGGTTTATTTTTTTCTTATGGGATTCAGGATGTAATGCCTCATTTGATCTGCAGTATTCTAGCCATCAGATTAGGACTAGTTTGCACTTTGCAGTAACGATGTTGATAACATCTTTACTTTTATAATTTTAGATAGATGTGTGTGTATATATAGCAAAATTGTCCCCATGTACTATCAATGAAACTAGACTCTAACCTTCTTTCTCTGTATTTTTGTTTTCCTCTGTCCCTCCCCTTTTGTGGCAGGTGGCACCCCAGCAGTCCGCAAGGAGGTGATCCGAAATAAGATTCGTGCCATTGGCAAAATGGCCAGAGTTTTCTCTGTTCTTAGGTGAATATGCACACTTCACATATATATATATATATATATATATATATTTAAAAAAAAGGGGAAAATTCTATTCTTTAAAAGCATTCGATGCAGGTTTGTAAAATATGAATTTGGTCAATCTATTTATAAAAGAGTTACACTTTATTTATTTTTAGGTGACGTACTTACATTGTACTCAAATAAGTACTGAATAATATTAACTACATGTATACAGTTATGGTTAGGATGAGGGATTGATTTAGGGTTAGTTTTAGTTGTAATTATGCATAATTTACTGTTGTTACTATAGTAAGTACATGTGTAACTATGTCACCTTAAAAATAAAGTGTTTCCTAAAAATGTATTTATTTAGAAAAACTCATGACTGTTTCCTGGTCAATAAGTCTTAATTTTTATTTATTTTTATTGATTGGACCGCATGACAATTCAATTCAATAAATTAATACCATAAATACCTTGCTATACCATTTTCAATTGTTTTTATTAAAGTCCACATGAAACCATGGTGAATACAATGAGTATGTTTCTAAGAGCTTTGCACATTTCAAAACCCTTTTATTTGTCATTGATGTAAATACAGAAAATCTATATTTTCAGAGAGGAGAACGAGAGTGTGTTGCAGTTAAAGGGCTTGACTCCTACTGGGACGTTGCCTCTGGGTGTCCTGTCAGGAGGCAGACAGACCCTACAGAGCGGTAAGTCTTGCTCCTGGCCTTATTGAGTGGTGTTGTGGAGGGTGTAACCGGCTCTCCACCAACCCCCTGCTCCTGTTACGCTCTTTCTTTCTCAGTCTTTCTGTCTATAACTCTCTCTCACCCTGTTGCTGTCACCGCCTTGCCCGGCAGCTCTGCTTCTCTCACTATGAAACACACCCATTATAGAAAGTGATATCGTTTAGAGGGGGAAGATTTTAGAAGGGTTTGGTCATGAAGGGGATTTCAATCAACACGCTTCAGTTTTCCTGGCCTGGCAGGGACCTAAAAAACTTCCAAGCACTGCTGAGATCATAGCGAGTGCCAAGGATCTGCTATGGGTGATGCTTTCACTGTGAGAGGGGCTCCTGTGAGCTTATGGCTGACGCAATATGACCCAATTTAAACAGTGCCTGTCGGTGTGCCACGCTTCCTCTCCTGGCCTTTAATGTAAAAACTCACCCGCCTGCTGCACCCTGCTGCCCTCCTACTCACAGCCACATTAACATGGTCAGGTTTGTTTTTGATTAAACTAGTCGCCCTTCCTAGAAACATCCTAGCAATGTGCTAAACACCACTCAGAACATCTTAATATCCACTTGGAAACACACTGATATCACAATCACTAGTTTCACATGCTCAAAACACTTGTTTGTTAGGGTGAATAAATTGGCTTGCTTCCCATATGAGCACAATAGCTTAACATGTCTGAGCACTGCACTCCTAAGACCACCGTTCTGCCAAAACTGCTCAATTTAGTTGGTTTTCTAAAGCATAGACTTTAAGTTGTTACCTTGAAAATCTATTTCAAATAAATGCTGTACAAGTTGGGATCGAAGTTGGTCCGAGGTCCGTACGCAGCAGAATGCATGTGATTTGCATTATTAATTGCTAAGTTTAACCATCACAGAGTGAACGTTTATCTTTTGCACTTGTTTAAGGCCTCAGTTTATAGATTAAATTGAGTTTAAAACATTCAAGCACAAGAACATGCGAAAACTTAATTCGGGGCTCGTGCATTGTTTTCTGTGCGCACGAACATCGAATTTAGGTCTCTTTCTCGTCTTTTTGTGCTTAAACGGACATAAACACGTCAAAACGCCCTTCTCGGTGAGTGTCCTTGTAAACATAAACAATTGAGAGAAAACGGATGTGTGTCTTTATAACAGCATCCGAATAAACCTGCTGCTGTTAATCAAACAAATGTCAGGGAAAATCACTTTTGTAGCTTTAATGTATAAATTAAATATAATTAATATTTGTTACAGACCATATAGTGTAATTTTACATTTGATTCAATTTCTGTACATGAATAGTTAGACTTTTGTATTTCTGTTCTGTTGTATTGATCTATGCATTTATATGAACGTTTTGGCCGATACCGATAATTACAACGCCGATAAATCTAAATTAAAATTCATTATTTTTTTTGAGAGCCTGATTACAAAAACAAGTCTCAACATTAAATAATGTTCTCATTAAAATTGTATGTAGCCCATATGATTTTATGTAGCCATTTTGCACTACTTTGCACAGTCATTTAAATAATATTTTAAAGCAATTCAAAACAATCATGACGTACAATGTTGTGCATCGCATCCCTATATGTAATTTATTTTCTATGCAGATTATCTCCCCTAAAAAATCACCTGAACAATTTTTTAATGATTCATTCTTTTCAAATAGAGCTATTCAAGTCATCTGGTTTTGATTGATTTTCAATTGACGACTTAAATATATATAAATATATGACGACTTGTGTGTGTGTGTGTGTGTGTGTGTATATATATATATATATATATATATATAAATATGAAATGTAATCTGTGTCATACATTAAAAATACATAAATAGTCAGGGATGACACAATAAAGCCCTAAGACTTATTTCCATTGTGGTCCCTGGGTTAAATTGTCTTCATTTCACAATATATATCAAAAGAAAAAGTAAAATATTTTCCAATATTGTATCGTGCAGCCATAGTATAAATGGGTATTTATTTGTGCACTTCTAAGGGACTCTTCATATGTAGAGGTCTATGACATTACATTTTGAAAGGCCTTGCTCTATTGGTCAGACGTCAAGGCACAATAAAATGCAACACCGTCTTGTGATTGTAACGTGTTGATGGCGCACTGGGGGAAGGGGATGTAAATAATAAGATTCTTCAGAAGCTGAAAATAGAAATAAAGCAACACATCGCTCAAAACTGTCTTGCCTCTCCTTCCTGTGAAGGCCACAAATAAACTCTTCATACATACAGTATACAGTACATGTTACGGCGAAAGCCTCTCCTTGTTTGGCTATTGTATACCTTCAGCTGTAAAAATAGACTCTGCCCATGTCAAGAGTCGTTCAGAAGGCCTTGCGTCTCAGATTCAAATCATGGTTTCTCAAAAACAAACCTCACCAAGTAAAAACTAGTTTTGAAATCTGTTTATGTCCTGAATGAAGCAACTAAACTAACCTCTTTTAGGTTTCTTCCTGTGTGGCATGTGAAGCGTTTGGGCTTATGTTGGGAGGGGAAGATGAATGAATGGGCAACAGGGAGGGGGTTTGAATGTACTTGTGATTGCATTGATAACTTGACTCACTTTCTTTCCCCGTTCGTTTTGGGCATGGCACTACTACTCATGCTTACACAGCCACCATAGAAGCAGAGGAAGCACAAGGTATGCAAGACATCTGTGAAACCTTCTCAGTGTTGTCTGTCTGTTACCCTCCCCCTGTGATTTACTGTCTGTCGTTCGTGTGCATTTCGTCCTTTTGTAGTCACCAATATCATTATGTATTTGTGTGTATGTAGTTCACATGCTTGTTACTTTTAAAGCTAGAAATGTAGTTTGATTTGCACGTTGAGATATTTGTTTGTTGCTCCTTTGTGGTGTTTTGTTGCATTTTGTCTGTTTGCATTTAAAGGTGATATGTTATTTCTGGCCCACTAAACGGATAAAAAAAATGACACAATGAAATGATGACTGTATTTCTGTTTTTGGGTAAACTATCTCAGGATAAACTTTGGTAGATCTGGCCGTTGAGAGAGGCGTTTCAAAAAGTCTCACACTCGTGAACGCCAGCGCTTCAGTCACAGCTGTTTAAAGGGGGAAGCCAGAGGCAGGGGTGTGAGCAGACCACAGCATGAGACTGAATCTTTGTTTTTATCAGTTTCACTTCCTGACCAAAGAGCACACAAATAAACTCAAATCTAGGCCTGTTTTTGCCTTTTAATGTCAGGCTTCACGTGGGTACATCAGCGTTTTTCTGGTGAATACTATCCAAATTAATCGTACCCTTACTGTACACCCTCAACTTCTTTTTATTTTATTTATTTTTATTACTTTTCTCATGCTTGGTTTGTTTAGTTGTTTGGGGAAGAACAGCCCTCTCTTAGTTGTCATGCGACTTTAGTGACTGGAAATGTTCAAGTCTAATAAGTTAATGTTGGAATGTAGGACTGCATGATTTGTGGGTGGGAAAGAGACTAATTTCAATTTCATTAAAGTGATAGTTCACCCAAAAATGAAAATTCTGTCAGTATTTACTCACCCTCATGTTGTTCCAACCCTGTAAGACCTTCGTTCTCGATCTTCGGAACACAAATTAAGATATTTTTGATGAAGTCTGAGAGCTGGATCACTCCTGCATACTTGCCGGCCTCAATTTTTTTTTTTTTTCGTTGTTTTATCCATATTACTACAAAAAAGTAGTTTATTATTATTACTACTAAATAAAAATATTAACCAAAATAATTAATGTTACTATTGTAATATATCAATGTAAAATTACAATAGTATTTATTATCTCTTACTTCATTTTCAAACGTTAAACCACTAAACTTTTATTTTGGCGGAAAACCATAGGAATCCTGTATAGCCAGTTAATAAGTACTTCTCATTATAAATTTGGCAAGATGGCTGGCGCATGTTGCGTTCCCAAATGCACGTTATAAGCAACCCGAGCTCAGCTGAATTTGTGTGGCATTTCCTGTGAACTGAGCTGTTTGCGTGTAAAAGACACACTCTGAAACACTCATTGATGTGCATACATTTATTTAATTCAATCGCAGCCTTTACATTTTAAAAATCCATATCGCAATTTCAGTTTAATTTCCAATCATTTTTTTTTCAGTTTACAAGATAACTTTGCAGCCCTTTTGGGATTTGAAAATCTCAAATCTTACGGTGTTTTCACCCCATGTCGTAATTCCCATAATTACGAGATGCCTACTTGTAAAAAGTGTTTACGTCATTATAGAGCGTGTAGATTTTTTTTCTTTTTTTTCTGAGAGATCGGACTTGTACTACATGACCGATGTACTACCAGTCCCCTAGAGATTCACTTTGACAGTGATAGTGTTGATGTAATTACGACATGGCTTGAACGTAGCTCGTTTAATCTTGTAAACTGACACGGTAATATGCACAAGTAATGCCCAAAACGAAAGCAAACAGTCATTGTTGTATGTCACTTCATAAGCATTATCTAACTTCGTGCTTCCATACTTTCAGCCATCCAAGGCTTCAACCCTCAACACAAGATCCAAAGCTTCGAAGAAGCGCGTGGACTGGACCGGATAAACGAGCGAATGCCTCCGCGCAGGGACAGCGTGCAGCCAGACGGCACTGCCAACTCCATCAACGCAGCCAATTCCCCCGACAAGAACGGCACCAACGCACAGGCGTAGTAACCCAGCAGCTACCTAGCACTCTCCCTCATCCTTTCTGTCTCTTTTTTTCCCCCTCTCTCTCCCTCTGTTTTCCTCTCATTCTCTCTCTTTTTGGTAGAGGTGATGCCCCCTACATGCAAAACTCTCCAGGACCGTTTCGGGGAGAATCGCACAATACCATGAAGAGGGTGTAGTGAAAAACAAACCATGGTTCTTATTTATTTATTGATATAGATGATAAGAAATGTAAGATCTGTAATGGTGGAAAAATTGAGATGAATGAATACATACGTGATGAATATTACATGTGTACATAAACAGAATATATATATATAGACATAGCATTGGGGTGGTGTAAGGTCATCTTAGATTTCAGTAGTTTAAAAAAACAAACACACAAAAAAAAAAACAATCCATTTTGTAAATTTACGTTTATAAATTAGATTTATTTCTGACATTTCTTTTTTTTTTTTTTTTTTAAACAACCAAGACTTGCTCGGCAGAATTACGTTATCGTTGTTTGTGCGCTTGGCAAAGGAATTTTTTGGCTGACATAATTATATAGATTGCTTATTTGTGAATACCCAAAGCGAGTATGATAATTGTTGATGCAAAACAAAAAAAAAGGTTTTATTGAAACAATGTGAAAAAAAACAAACAAAAAAAACCTTCATAATGCCAATTATAGCTAAGGGGAGTGCATTAATAACAAGTGTTGACACATTTATATGTACATGTACATTTTCAAGTGTTCCCTCAACCAAATGTAATGTTTACTTTGTTTCATTTGTTTTCTTTTTCCTGTTCATAACTCAAATTACTATACTGATTCGTAATCAATAAGTTGAAAAAGCAAAAGCCATCCCGCAAGATGGTTGGAGGAGTTTGTTTTTTGTTTGTTCTTTGCTTTTTTTTCTTCAATTTGTAGTCAGTCGCGCTTTTATCGGCCTCTGCCATAATTTTGAACACTTTTAGACGCATTTTGTTTAGAACCATAGTGGTAAAAGGCACGGTTTAACTGCCATGATTTTACACAGACGTTTTTCTTGCCGCCCATAATGTATATGATAAATGCGACTGGATGAGGTGAAACGTTAAGCATCTCAGAAAATAAGCATACATGCCTTAACATCCCGTCTCATCTCGACTAAATGAAATCAGTTAAACCGAAAAGTGTCGCTTGCCTGTTTGAGCCCACCAGTTGGATGTTTTTAACATTACACCCCATTTCATTGTTTTTCAATTTGTCTAATTTTTGTACCTATAAAGGTTTGCATCAACAAACTTGTAAGTATATTCAGCGCTAGTATTTCTATAGTTGAGCAGAACGCTCTTCTAAACGCCTGTATTCTCTAGTGGACCATTTTCCACACATATGATTGACTAAAGCCTCATCTTTTGCTTTTACCTAAAGAAAAACAATGTTATTTTGATTGCTTTTACTATACTGAGTGTTTTGAGAAGGACAGGTTTTGCAAGAACTGTTTACCAAATCGTCTTTTCAGACATTTTGTTTCCTTTTCTTTTCTACACTGTACCGTTATCATTGCATAAAATCCAGTGACTGGAGATTTCGCTGCGAAAAGACTCTTGACTTCCCATACGCTACACGTTTGAGGTCATGTGCCATGCTAATAACTATAGCGAGAGTTCTGTGTGCAGGCATTGAGGTAGTCGCTCGCACATTTTTTGCTTAATTTAACGTCGCAAGCATTTCAGGTTCTGTATGCCTTGCGCGACACTCCGTTTTCATGGCGCACCGTAATACGAGACTTGACGAGGGTAAACCTACATGTTATCATAACTGTGTTTAAAGTAAATTTCATCCAAAGAAAAATCAGTGTTTTAATGTAATATATGGCTTTTGATCATTGACAAAACAACTGCTGATTGTATGATCACTGCCTCTGCATTTGTTTGAGAAGAGGCGAGTGCTCAAATCAGTGATGCAGTCATGTAAAGAAAAAGAAAAAAAACACCTGTTGACGCTTTACTCTTTGCGATATAAAACCAATATGAGGGAGGCCTACATCCTTAAACAGGTACCAAAAGATCATGACCACCTTTTGTGTCCTCTTTTTAAGTGTTTGTCTCTTCAAGTCTTTGTTTTATGTTATGAGCCTCTGCAAACTGTTATTTTGTTTAGTTTCCTTCATGTTTAATTTAAAAGGGGATGTCTGGTGTGAGAGTCGGGGGTTTTTGGTGGAAGGGGCAGGGTTTTGTTTCATATGGGAGAGGAATTGGGGGCGTTCGGACCACTGACCCCGTTATAGGAGGGCTTCTGTTGCAAATTCCAAACATATCTTGCAGAATCTACTAAAAATGTTTAAGATCTTTTTTCTTAATAGCTATTAAAAGAGGGCAAGGAGGAGTTTGTGTCAAGTACTTGTATTGCGAGGCCTCTATAAATCTCGAATTATGTTGATGTATCGCTCCATTAAAAATGAAAGTAAAATGAAATACAAAAAATGTTGGGGAAAAAAAAAACTGGTGTTGTTTCTTTATTTGGCTGCTTTAAATTGTGTTTCCAGATTCTTCATATTGCATCTGCTTTTACAATTTGAGTTCCTGATTGATGGCTATCTAGTGTTTTGTGAAACTCCCTTTGTCATTTTCTTTTTTTTTTATCCTTGTCTGTGCTCGCCAAGGTTTCCTATGATTACGACACTCACATTTTCAACATTCTGTGCTTAAAGGACAGCTAGTGTAGTTACCTGTCTGAACACAGCCCACACAAACAAGCACATGCCGACACAAGCCTAAGTTTCACACAAAGACATTGTTGTTGGCTAAAACTATTGAAATCCTTTTTCGTCAATTGAAATAAAGCAAAGCTAAAATAAAATATAAACATATAAAATAGATGAAAAACTTGCTAAAGTTATAAAAAAATAAGTGTTGCCTTGGCACTTAACTAAAATAAGGTTTAAGTTGGTGCACTTAAATGACTAAAACTGGAATAAAAATGAAGCTAAATAAAAATATAGATTTATAAAACGAAAAAATGACAAGCACGTAAAATTAGAATGAAAACTGATATAGATGAAATTCTAAAATAACCATTAAAACTGATTAGTTTACTTTACTTAAAGGAGCTAAACGCAAGTCTCTGAGTTTTTGCAGAACTACGCCCCCTCTGGCGACAAGCGAAACTGCAACCAGAGCTATGCGCGTTCATGGAGGAACACACACACACACACGCACGTTTGCGCGAGCTGTTCATAACCTAAGGAGCATCAGCCGCACACTGTGCGGCACACATCTTTTGTTACAGTCATAATGAGGTAATACAGTAATAAATCTGCAAGTCATTTAAAATATATGAAAGGAAAGGCATTCGAGTAAATTACACACAATGTGTGTGAGAGGGGGAAACGGGGGTAGTAGAAAACTTCGGTTTTGTTTCCATCTATCTCCCTGTGCTTACTGTATCCACTTATGATTGAATTATTATGGAAACACGTTCAGTTATCACTTTGTATTAGGAACCGTTTGAGCCCTAGAGCAGACGGAGATATCTCTCCGTTTGTTGAAAGCTTCCCGATGTTGACTCTCGTTCTTTATTCCGACCCTGGCACTGGACAGACTGAAGTTTTATTTCTTTGTCTCACGCGGAGTTTGCGTTGGGGTTTGAATGAACTACAAGCCGCGTCTCTTTCCGCGCCATACAGATATGAAGTGCACGTCACCGAAAAAGCAAACAGATATGAGCTGGATTTTATTAATCATCGGCTAATTTCAAAATCAGCAAAGACAGCAATAAGAGAGATCGGCAACAGGCCTGGTAAGATCAATTCATTTCTTTACTTTTAATGAAGATGGTAGTGTTAAGCGTCTGCGACTTACTTTCACTTTGATTTGCGATAGATTGCGGCGCGCTGGCTTGCTCAGCTCAGCTGCTCATCTGAGGTGATGCGCGTGGTCATATATGGCTAAAATAACATGACATATAGCTTGGTTTCAACAACCAGATGCATTTACACTTGTCCAATTTCGTCTGGAATGCGGCCCAGACCACGTCCTCAAGTGATTTGAGCGATCGGATTCATCCGTCTCTAACGCGTTTCGGAGGGCATTTACACCCTGGTCTTTTCACGATCGAATAGCTATCCGATCACAGAAGACACATGAAGTGACCAGGTGTAAACAGCCCCTTTGAATCCATCGTCTACTTTTGTGGAAAGCTGACTAGAGTTGTGTCGCTCGAGTTGTCTTCTCTGATACGGAGACGGCGGCGAATAGCTACACGAACCTGCCAGACACAGCCAGGCGAGCGTGAACGCGCATGACGTCACGCCCAGTCTCAGATTCGAGCCCGAATCCCTCTTGTATATTTCACTGTACAGGATTATAGAGGCGATCGCAGTGATCAGAGAAGGGCTCATTCAGCTCATCAGGCGATTGTTTAAGTATGTATGGGTTAGAAAACGGCTATTTTTAACATGAAATGTTGCGCAATGCACCTTTAAAAAAAGTGAGGAAACCGGTGGCTTTAAGTTACTAAATAAACCATGCGTGATTGAAAAAAAAAAAAAGTTGTGGAATTAAGTTCACATTACTTAATTTGTTCAGTTGCTTAGCTTTATTGCAACTGGTTTCCCATCTTTTAAGTTGTCAACTGGTCACTTTTTACAGTGCAGTAACATGTATTTGAATACGTTTATATTTAGTTGTATTATTAAGCTATTAGATATTTTAATAACTACATCTGTGCATGAATGTTAGTCATGTGCAGCAACATGATAAAATGGTGCGTCCATGTTGTGTTATACCCTGAACGTGGGTTTGTTATTTGAAAAGCTCAGTTTTCAAATCCGAAGGTCTTGTTGAATGGCATTGTTAGACTAGATTGGTGTGAAGGATGCAGCTGAACACAAAATAAAATCATGCTTTTGTTTTATTGAAGGGCCTTGAACTGAAGCAGGCCCTTGAAATAGCGTTTGTTGCATATTTCTATTCACCTATTCAATGCCATTTTAAAGCCTGCTCGTTCACGACCAACCTGAATAATTCTAAGAAGTGCTAAAAGCATGAATGTCAGTTTTCCATTATCAGTCAGCAGATCACGTGGAAAATACATTGAAAGTCCTGCAGGAAAACAAACCACTCGTATGATTTTACAATAAATTAGATGGTTATTACTTGTCACTGATTAACCCAATTATTGCAATTATACACTGTTTTTTAATTAGTATGTTATAAAGCTCTCTTCATGCGAGGTTAATCATAATTTAATATGATAATGTATAATTTAAGTGTAACTGAGCCTATAAAGTACTACCACATCTTTCTGAATTGAAAATGTACATAGACTGAGTCTGCTGCTGAATGTGCGGAGGTTATCAGATTCATTTTCTTTTTTATGACTCATTCAGCAAGTTTTCTTCACAGACCTTTTTGACCTTTGAGCAGTTACTAGTATTAAAAAAAGCAGTTAATTAGGTAATTTTTCTCTTTCCTTTATTTGCGTGGCATCAGGAGGGTGGAGATCATCATCGATGATGTATGATGATGATCTTGATGTTGTGGCAGTTGAAAATATGAAGCTTTTACTTAATTATTTTTTACAAAGATGAGTGACTGAGTGATCTAGATCTAGTACATCCATCCTGTTGATTTCTCTTTAACGCTTGTGAATGAGTGTTATTTAAAGACCCCCTGAGGTCAAATCAGGATCTTAATGTGATGTTTTAAATGCTTTGATTTCTGGTTCAAAAATGTATAATTGAATTAAATCAATATTTCCATTTGCCAGGCATTGTATAGCGTTTACTACTGTCACCCAGGTGATTTGAGCTGGTGTGAGTGAGTCGAGGTGGGGACTAGTTTGCATATCCATGGGTGTGCGTATACAAAATGAAGTGAGACTATTTTAAAATTGTTTAAAGGGATAGTTTAAACTTTATCCAAACCAAGACTTTCGTTCATCTTCAGAACACGAATTAAAGGAGTAGTTCACTTTAAAAAAAACTTTTGCTGATAATTTACTCACCCCCATGCCATTCTAGAAATTAAGGTTTTTGATGAAAACATTCCAGGATTTTTCTCCATATAATGGACTTCAATGGGAACCAAATGGTTCAAGGTCCAAAAGACTGTTTCAGTGCAAACTGCAAACTGTTCAAAGGGCTTTAAACGACATCAGTCGATGAATAAGGGTCTTATCATGCGAAACGATCGCACATTTAAAAAAAAAATAACAAAGTTTGTTTTATAAGATCAAATGGTCGCCTTGTTCTGTTAGGGTTAGGGTGTGATGCACGTTTGTGACTCCTATTCAAACTTGTTCATCAAAATGAACAAATCTTTTTGTTTGTTGAATGAACCAAATGACACAACAAAAGATTTGTTCATTTTGATAAACGAATACGAATAGGAGAGTCACAAACGCTCATTACAGAACAGAGCAAGGCGAAAATTTCAGCTTATAAAACTTAAACTTTGTTGTTGTTTTTTTTTAAATGAGCAATCATTTCGTTTGATAAGACCCTTATTCATCGTCAGAAATCGTTTAAATCCCTTTGAACAAGTCCCTTTTGCACTGAAACTGTCATTTTGACCTTGAACCGTTTGGTTCCCATTGAAGTCCATTATATGGAGAAAAATCCTGGAATGTTTTCATCAAAAAAACTTATTTTTTTTTCCGACTGAAGAAAGAATGACATGGATATCTTGGATGACATGGGGGTGAGTAAATTATCAGCAAAAGTTTTTTTTTTTTTTAAAGTGAACCACTCCTTTAAGCTATTTTTAATGAAATCTGAGTGATTATTCCTCCATTGACAGCTACGCAACTACCACTTTGACACTTCAAAAAGTTTGTTAAACTAATCCATATGAATTGAGCGGTTAAGTTTAAATTTTCTGAATCTGAACAGACTTGATCGCTTTATATGACGAACAGACTAAATTTAGTCTTCTATTCACATATAAACATTGATCAGTGACCATAAACAGAAGTTCATTCGAACCTCATTGGTTCTTGCGGGAGCTCAAACATGATGCGTAACACTAGAATGAACCTCATTGTTTCTCGCACGTTAAAGAAAAATGCTTGAGCTTCCGTTTACCACAACTGGTGTGTGCATTGATGAAAGTCTGTTGTACTGTTTGATATTGCAAACTGTTATTGTAGTCTTATTATATTTTCATAGTATTTTATTATAATCATAAAAGCACTGGCTTGTAGTTGTAGCACACATACTTTTACCTTTTAATACATTTTGTTTTTCTTAGTTATTTGTCTATTGTAGTTAATGAATTGAAAGTCTTGCACATTCCGATTAAATAGTTCAGTGTTGCAAAGTAAGAGGGATACAGGATTTAATGTTGCCAGAAGTTATCAACCAATCAGAATGTTTTTTTTTGTTGTTGTTGTTTTTCACATATGGCACCAGCTTCAAGCAAGGATCTCAAGTGGAGAGCGCCCTCTTGTTGAACAGTGAGGTATTGCAGGGGCAGGGTCATCACTAACATCGCTTTTGGTCGCTAGGTGGATAATTCAAGCTAGTTGCTGTCAGGATTGCTGTGGGTTTTTTTTTTTTTTTGTCTGTCATTGTGATTGGCTTCACAAGCTCATTTTTTAATAATCCTCTCAAAGCACATTGTCCGTGTATAGATGCTATTGTACTAACAACACACTGGTTTATTTAATGTAAGCCAGTCTCATCCATTATGCTGAATGAGAAATGGGATTATCTAGTCCAATAGATGAAATAGTAATCATGTGCAGTATTTAATCTGAGGGACCGTTTATCTGTACCTGTAATAAATGGCTTTGTAATCTGATGACAACGGATGCTTTTAAAAATCTTTTCCCGCTTTCATATCTGTCCACAGTTCTGCCTAGCATTGTGGAGGCGAGCATCACTTGTGTTTTCTTAAGTAAATGAAGAAAACTAACTTTTCTCTTTTGCTGCTGCGGACATGGTCAAGTAAGGTCATGTTTAACGTTCAATAGTTCCCACGATATACAGGAAGATGAGTAAAACAATGCAACCCACAATGGCGGTGAGCTATTAGAAGAGCTAAATAAAATGAATATTTCAGAAAGTGAGAGAAGAACGTCCACTTATTAGAGAGATAGCCTATTTTTAAAACTGGTTACATTCAATCTACATTGTTTAAAGTTGATGGCCATTTGCACAGGTACATTACAGTATTGATAACCATTTGCAGGTCAGGAGGACCAAAAAATGTCCAATCATTGCATTCGATCTGCCTTTCACCATGTATTTCCATTCCATACCTCCACACACATCATACTCATTTCATGAGGCTATGCAGAGTTGTAGACAGACCCCAAACATTAGAACGACAGTGTAAATATATTTATTTTCCTGTTTTTATTTTCGAATGAGTGGATTCTGTGCATGTTACTCTTTGTCAAAAGAAGGTTGGTTTCTGTGTTGATATGCGTGTGTGCTTAGCAATAGCTGAACAGTTGGATTCTTGCAATTGCCCATTGTGGCGTAAAGGGTTTGCAGAGCATTATTGACCACCCACACATACTGGCGTGGCTACTTTTGGCTGTTCTTTGTAATTTTATTTCTCTTTATCTTGGACTGTCTTTGTCAAGGCCGTTGTCTTTGGAATCCTTCTGAAAGCTCATCCTACAGTACAGCTATTTTTTTTTTCTGGTGTATGTTACAATATAACCAAATTCTAAGAGTTTGACTTGTATATAATAAGTGCAGCGTGCACTGTTGAGTATGCTGTGTTGTATTGCTAAAGGGTGTTTTTGGACAAGACTCGCCGAACAATACATGATCCTTTTGGTCTTGATTAATGCTTTAAAAACCGCATTAAATTCTGTCCTTCTCCATGATCTAGTCCCTGACATTTTTATTTTACTGTACTGAACAAATTTTAAAGGTGCACTTTAATTTTAAAGATGTAGCTTGACCTTGATGGAGCTTTTAAAAATGTTTTAAGAATGAGATGATGCTGTTGTTTAGATTTTTTTTTAAAAAATCGTCACACCGTTGCTGTTTCATGCAGATTATATGGTGTGCACACAATTACATTTAATTAATGAAGAGTCCAAAAAATGCTTAGCAGAAAAAGCATGGTATAATTTATAGTACTTCAAACAATCAAGTCTGGTTTGAGCATTTCATCTGTTTAGAAACGAGTAAACTGCTCCACCTGCTGGATCACTTGCTCACTTGCTGTTTCACTTGGATTAGTAGAAATGATTAGTTAATCTCCAAAACTCGTTCGTTTGTTTGTCACGTGACACGACAGTTGACGGAAATGATTCCCAAACTTCTTTCTAAACAAGCGCGTAGTCAACTCTAACAGTTAACATTATGCGTTTCATGGTCTCAAAAAGTTTTATATTTTTTTTTAATTTCTTACAATTTGTACTTAACTTACTTTTACTTAACCTTATGTGGTATCAAAGAGTTGGTAATACAAAATTAATCACGTTAATAAAGCAAAGATACCTTCATACTGTACGTGACAGAAAAGAACGAACATAAAGACTCGAGGTGAACCAAATGAATCAATAACGCTTCCTTTTACAGTACAGTACTTACAGTGTACTTACCAAGAAAGTACTGGCTAATATAAGGTAAGTACATGGAACAGGGGTAGGTTAGTACTAGTTATTACCCAGTAGTTACTAAACTAAGTATTTACATGGTGGGTAACTGGACTGTATTAACATGTAGCCTATAGTTTTAGGATTAGGGTTTGGTTTAGGGTTAGTTGCTTGTAATTATGCTTAGGCTATTTAAAGTATGTAATATGATGTAGCTAACAATGGCTCTGTAAAATAAAGTGTTACCGTAATTAAATTTGTTTGAGGTATATGAAGCCAGAATGTTAAGCTATAGAACAAAACTTATTTTATGTCATATCTTTGATTTGTGGGGAAAAAAACAAAAAAAAACCTTGATGAACATTTAAATATGGTGAAAACAGGTGTACTTTTCTTTTTCACTTGAGTACCTCACATCCAATAGGGAAGAAAAGACTATTCTGTTTCATGCCCGACTGGCTTTTCACACTGCACTTAAGGTGTTTTCGTCGTTCTAACCCTCTTTTTAAAGCTTGTGTAAAAGCATGTTCCATCCACACTTGCAATTTAGAAACTGGTTTGAAACCCTGCTCTGGATCAGCATTTGTATAGGGAAATTGGCAAAGGATGATGGGAAAATGAGTCAACTGGAGTAAAGAAGAGACCGTTTTATTCTTACCTTTATTGTCTGAAAAGTCAAAGACAAACTTGATAGTAGTCACGGTCAGACTAGATGATCCCATATAAATATCAGTAAATGTGACCCCTTTATTTTCAGCCACTAGAGAGCGCTGTTCTCTAACCACTAACTGTGTGCACAGAGTTCACATTATAATACTGAGTTCATATTTATTCAGTCTGAGACAGACCGTGTTGTGACAGTATTTAATTATGCTTAACCTAAGTGTGGTAGACACTAAATGTAGGGGTAACGCTTTAGATTACAGCCCGGGAAGTACTGCATAAATAAAGCGATTTTACAACGCAACCTTTGGTAATTAGGCTACAGTGTACCTCAATATAGCCTAAGTATAACGGAACAATATTTTAACCCTTTCACACGTAAGTATAAAATATTCTAACTGACCCCCCAGCGTGAGTTTTTTTTTTTTTTTTTTTTTTTTTTTAGAACAATGTCACTTTAAGTTTTGGGAATAAAGGGGTGACAAACCAGGAGAATTAATATATATATATATATATATATATATATATATATATATATATAGTATAAAAGTATTATAGAACTAAGGGTTAGTTGTAGGGGTATTCTAGTATGATATAACAATCTGGGAGCAATTTAGCAAGAACGAGCAATTTTTTCAATAATGGTGAACCAATAGGCTACTGTATAGGCTTTTTAAAAATTACAGGGTACATATGCATTTATAAAGTAATCTTTTTAACAAAAGTGCACTGAAAAGGAAAACTATTGAAACTTTTGCTTAAATATTGGGGAAAGATACTCTTGTTTCATGTAGTGTTGCTTACCCTCTTGTTTCAGTTACGAGGTAAGTGTGGCATTGCGGATTTGGGGTGTAAATTAAAGTGGTTCTTGTCACCCTTTTGTTCTAAGTAGTTACTGGGTAAGTACAATAAAAATGCGTACACAATATCACTGACTCTGAAACCTTTATTTATTATACAAGCACCACTTACCCTGTAACCACATGAAACCAGATATAGTTCCCAGCATATTTGGAAAAAGAAAAGAAAAAAAAGAAAAAATTGCAATAGTCTTCTTGCCTTGGAACATGTTAGCCCAAACATAAACAACTGCACTTTTGCTATCAATAAATAAATAAATAAATATGTATATGTGTATTGGTACACACTTATTACAAGAAGGTATGCAGTGAATGATCTCGCTAAATTGCTCCCAAATGTAAGATTGTTGCATCATAATAGTAGAATAATTACTCCTTAGTTCTATAATACCTACAGTATAAATATATATATATATATATATATTTGAATTATCCTGGTTGTTACCCCTTTATTCCCCAAATTGTACATATTGTGCCCTTATACTTACATGTAGGATACGTACTTTATTACAGAAAGTTACACTGTAAATTCCTCTTAATTATTTACACAGGAATTATAAGCCACATGTTTGAATTATTACTAAGAGGAAATAAAAATTTGATTCAAAATAAAAAGTGGTATAAACATAGAAAAAAATTTTTCCAGCCAGGACTTCTTTTTCATGGGTGACTGTAGAGGAAAGGCATGTACTGTTAGTTACTGTTGTCGTGCTGTTGATGGTTGTCAGCCTGACTCATTTTAAGCAGTGAATAACTGAGAGACTGTTATCAACATAAGAGCCTCTAACAATAAAATATAGCGTATGTGCAAATGGGAAGTCAATGTGACGTGGAGGAGCAGTACAATTTAGATCCTTTTAATCATGTAGTTTTGCTTTGAATATAAAATTGTGAGTTTACACATGCATTCAGTGCCGGATGTTACACTGTTGTACTGAAGCCAATAGACCTAATGGCCTTCTTCGATCCCAGATAGAGTTCCCAGCTGTTCCCCTCTTACGATTATACCACACTGCTATAATAAAAATAGCTTAATGTTTCCTCTGAAATGTTGAGAGCACACATTTGCCATTTAAATATGTATTTATAGTAGAACCTTCTCTTTCCCATCATAGAGAAATGACTGGTAGCTTGGGAGCTAAATATGAACACTGATTATGGAATTTGATGACACTAGCAGGCAAAAGTACAGGCTGTTTTGTTTTTTCTAAGGAATAGGCTGTTTTTTTTTTATCCATCCGTTATAATACATTTTTTTAGACAACTAAATTTAAATTATATCTGTCCGTATTCTGTCATTTTAATCGTCTAAAAATGTAATTAAGATTAATTCCAAGAATATTTGAACTAATATATATATATATATATATATATTAGTTCAAATATTCTTGGAATTAATCTTAATTACATTTTTAGACATTTATATATATATATATATATATATATATATATATGTATATATATGTATATATTATATATGTATGTGTGTGTGTATGTGCAACGCATTCTCACCCCAAGGCGTCACCTTTGACCATGCTTCAATTTGACGTTTTAGGCGCCCTTTAGAGTCACTTACATGACGCGATCCTACGGCGTCATCTAACTGACGCTAAAGGAAAGCGTCAGTTAGAGGACGCGGTTAGGTTTAGGTGTGGGGTGGGGGTAGGGTACACGCGATCCTAGGGCGTCATCAAACTGACGCTAAAGGCCACCTAAAGCGTCAGATATTGAAGCATGTCCAAATGCTTCCCAAGGCGTCAGTTAAGAGACGCCTTGGGGTGAGAATGGGCTGGTATGTAATATGTATATAATCAACGCATTCTCACCCCAAGGCGTCACCTTTGACCATGCTTCAATATTTGACGTTTTAGGCGCCCTTTAGCGTCACTTACATGACGCGATCCTACGGCGTCATTTAACTGACGCTAAAGGAAAGCGTCAGTTAGAGGACGCGGTTAGGTTTAGGTGTGGGGTGGGGGTAGGGTACACGCGATCCTAGGGCGTCATCTTGCTGACGCTAAAGGGCGCCTAAAGCGTCAGATATTGAAGCATGTCCAAATGCTTCCCAAGGCGTCAGTTAAGTGACGCCTTAAGGGTGAGAATGGGCTGATATAATTTATTTATATTTTTAAACTGGTTGTTGGAAGTGAAAATAATATAATGACAAAACAGGCCAAGGTTAGTTCTGTGACTGTACATTGTCATTAATTTGACTTATTTTAAACACAATTTTAGCAGTATTTTTTTTTAAGTAAAATTGTTATTCTTCGATGTACCCCATAATTAAGTGTTAAATTAAGTAGAATTGAAAAAAATATAGAATTCTTCACTTTAACAGGTTCACAATTAACAGGTTTTTACTATACTTTTATTTTCAACTACATATTGAAATTTTAACACTTTATTTATAGTGTCCTAAATTCATATATGCCTTTCTTAAAATGCTTTCATGGCATGGTGTAGGCTACTTGTTTCATGGCGCATGCACAATAATGCATGCATGGAACAAGCACGGTCACGCGGAAAGAACAAAAAGTTCTTATTTCTTAACATTATCTCATAAAACGAGAGAGTTGCATGTTGTTCTTCATTTCCCAAACCAGCATTACCTATGAGATATAGCATTCTGCCCAATGAAACAGCTTGTTTACTACGTAATGTCCTACAGGAGGAAGAAGGGCTAAAATATTTAAAGTTTTCGCTGAAATTTTAAATAACACTTATCATTTTCATAAAGTTTGAAGGTGAATGTCATGCAGGTACTTCCCAGATGACATTAAACATTTAAATGTTAAACTTGTTCAGATGAAATCATCTGAACTAAGCAGTGGTCTCATGCTTTGTGTCCCCTCATCATCAATTAAACAGATATGACAAAATACACTGGAGATCCTTACAACTTCTCTAAAGCAAGAAAACTCAGAAACTTGAGTTTTGCCTATTTTCTTTAGAGTGTTCCGTAACCTAGTCATAATTTAGAAATAATCGCATATGTTATGATTATAATAACACAGCACTCCTCCTATTCTGCTTTAGACGTCACTTTGTAGGCCAACTGGCAGACTAGTTCCCTCACAAAAATACGATTTTTTGGATTCTGTCGCAAAAAAAAAAAGCTCTATGATCAGCAAAAGTTTGATACTTGCAGGTAATAAAAAAGTAGTCAGATTATAAAGTTTAAACCTGTATAGGCCATAATAGATTATGTTAACGACATTTTTTTGTCATGTATAGCCTAGCCTTAATCAACTACAATTTGTTAGTAGGCTAATCTATACCACAGAAACACAAATTATAACAAAATTAGAGTAGGATATATTAATATGTAGGCCGAATTATTACTATAATTTCTTGCAAATAAATAAATAACTGCATAATGTCAGTGATGACTATCCTTGAGGAAATTGCAGTGTGCTATTCCATTGTGGCTTTATGGAACTTAGCATACGGTCATGCCAATTTAGCAATGCCTAGACTCTAAAAAAAAAAGGTTCTTCTGCGGTTCTTCAGGGGTTCTTTGCGGTGGTCATCATGGTGCTATATAGCACCACTACCATTTAAAGAACCTGTAAAGCCCAGTTTGGTTCTTCAGTGGTTCTTCAGTGGTTCTCTGGGGTGGTTAAGGTGCTCTATTGCACCTCTTATGGTTCTACAGCACCATTTGATAAAGATATGGCACTTAAAGTGGTTCCCCTATGATTACAAGCCAATGAACCACTTTTAGTGCTATATAGCACCATTTTTGTTTAGAGTGTATAGTTGAACTGAACTGAAATGAACAGAAATATTTCGCTTACAGTGAGCTAGTTACTTATTAATGAATTCTTTGTTAAGCTCATCTTTGCGTCAGTGCAGTTTCCCTAAAAGCGTCCAGTGCTAAAAACAGCTTCTGAAGTTGGGCGTTCACCTACCGTCCATGTGACGTCACCTCTAAAGGGAATTCTAGTTCAGTCCGTCAGTACCCTATAAAACCGGCTGTTATCTCCAATGCTGGAGTCACAACCGCAGTAGACACAGGAGATCTCGAAAACTGTCTTTTCTATCTAACGACATGTCTTCATACGCGTCTTCAGACTCTCCTCGCGTCAGTCCCGCCAGCGGCGTCAAATTCGATACGGCGCACCGCAAGAAAGCGTCGCCGAACATCTTTGAGAACATCAACCAGGACGTGTTGGTGAAACTCTTCGAGAAAGCTGGAGACCTGAAGGCGGCGGAGAGAGCCAGGAGCATCCTCACGCTGAACCAGGATCCTGAGGGAATCTCTAAAGCACTTATGGCTCTTAAGCAGGACAAGAAGGACACATTTATGCTTATTACTGGACTGACGCGCCAGTCGCTGAAGTTTCGTTGAGGGAAGTTCTCGTCTTTTGGCACAGATAAAAAGACCGTGAGGACTCTGCACTCATGCTGGAGGCTGGTGTTCAAGACTTCGTGCTGAACTTGAGATGGTGCCTACCAGAGTCATAATGGTGTGATGTGAAAATACAGAGCTGATCCAGTGACTGACCAGATCCAGAGCGACGAAGTTTGAACCCGAAGACACCCGAGTGACGTGTTGATGCTTCTTGACGCACCATGCAGAACATTTGAAGTGTGGACAGATGCCACGGGCAAAATTTGATTATGAAAAGACTCAGTAGCCGATGTCTATCGCAATGTTAGAGTTTACTTAAAAATATAGGCTGTTTTTTAATAAAATTGTTTTGATAATCTCATGAGCCTATTCCTTTTTCTTAATGTATTTTCAGCACTATCAAGTAGCTAAATGTGTAGGTTAAATATGCCTAGGCTATTTATTATGTTGCTCAACCGAGCATTTAGTTCAGTGAATGAGTGTGGTTTCAAAATAGTGTTTAGTTCAATCTTTTAAATTTAGTGTCAACAAAACGTCTGTAGGCTATTTTGTCATGCATTAACTCTAAGTTAAAGCCGTACTCATAAAATAGCACAATTAGCTAATTAGATGGATTTACTCATTGTAGAGTTTAAGGGATGGTAAAAAAAAAAGAAAGAAAAAAAGAAAATTAGCCCATGATTTACCCTCAAGCCATCCTAGGAGTATGACATTCTTCTATTAAAAGATGTCCTGGCTCTTCCAGGGTTTATAATGGCAAGTTTCGGTTTTGAAATCCATAAAAGTGCTCCATAGCTACGTCTCCGGGGGGTTAATAAAGACCTTCTGTAAAGCGATGTGTTTGTATAAGAAAAATGTCCATATATTGAAAACTGAAAAACTAATCTCTAAATTCCGCTAATTTACGCGCACAACACGGAAGCTTCCCTGGGGGCGCAATTGTAGCATACCATCACCTGCCGTTAGCATTCCATTGACTCCCATTCATTTTCGAACTTTTTCCAAAATGAAAACAACTTTACATCGCGAACAACTTCAAAAATAAAGCGAACAACTTTACATCGGTGGCTGTCCATTATTTATTTCTAAAGAAGTTTTTTTTTTTTTTTTTTTTTTTTTTGTAATTGTTCAGGAACTTGCAAAAACTGTGGTTTGAAGTGCTGGGACTATATAAGTTCTTATGTTTTAAACTTACAAAACATTGAGTCAAACGAGTAATGTAGCTTTAAAAAAGGAATATGCTACAACTTCTGTAAAAATGATTAAATAAAATAAAAGTTTTTATGGCAGAGTCTTCAAAATTTACTGTCCTCCCGACTTTGAAACGAAACGTAGGCCTACATACGTTTAGATGTAATTTTATATATAGTTATGTTTATTTAATATAATTTTAAAAAGAAGCATAAACACGAGGGGTGTCTGTTTTATCTGTTTTTTTGTGACTAACGTTTCATTAGTATAACCATGGAGTATAAAATTCAATATAAATTCTCTGTATTCCATTGGACTCTCGGCGGAAGTTATCGAGCATCCTTAATCCTTCACCGGAAATACCACCGTGCATAGAGCCCATAGCTTGTTTTCATAAGTTGCCATGGTGCGAAATGCAAATGGGGGGCAGGAAGTGATTTGCTGTATTTAGAAAGCACTATAACAAACTCAAAATGCCTATAGGGCACAATCACAGTTAACCATCACCTTGCCGGCCTTTGGCCTGCCCAGTTTCTCGCTGATGATCGCTAATAGTTGATAAATTAAACTTTTCCCAAAACCTGTCGGGAGTAGGGCCACATCATCACTTCCAACATATGTTTGATTTTTTTTGTTTTATATCTTTCTCTTGTAATTGTGTGAAAGTAGTACAGTATGGATCTTGTCCATTGCACTCTACACTCCCTGCCCTCCATCTAAATTTCATCATAATCACGTGACTGAAACCTAGCTATTTACGTCTTCACTGCTTCATATTTTTTATGTTTTCTACTACTATGCTTTCTTACAGTTCATTTATAAATCCACAAGATCTTACCTTTGTGCTGTAAAAATAGAAACTGGAAAACAGAACATAACAAGCGCAGCACTGAAAATTAGTGGGCTGAATTAGAGCAATTATTAAAACATATGTTATTTTATATATTGGTTCTTTATTAATGAATATAGCACAGTCAAATAATTAGGCATATATATATATTAGGCATAATATATAACATATAATGTTAGCATGTACTTAAAGTGAATTCAAGGTGGAAATAATTTTTCCTTCACACTTTTGGTAACATTTTACAATATTTTACAATATTTTATTTTACAATAAGGTCAATCATTTATAATAATTATATAAAAATATATAAATAATTATATAATTTATAAATAATTTGTTAACATTAGATAAATAGGCCTACATTAGTTAACATGAACTAACAATGATTAATCACTTTAAAAATATTTATTCATCTTAATGTTAACCAACGTTTACTACTATATTTTTTAAATGAAAAGTTTTATTTGTTAACATTAGTTAATGCCTTGTGAACTAACATGAAAAAAAGAACATTTAAAAATCCAAATTTCATATGCATAAAATTCAGATTGTCCCACCATCAAAACATCATGTGCTCGTATAGTGTTCAAAAGACTTTATGAAAAGAAAGTATGATTCTGAACCACTCATTATATGGCTTAAATTCAGATTAAATATTAACAATAGACTTAGGCCTGAAGAGATAGTATTGTTTTATGGTGAGCACATTTTTTGATGCTAAATCTTTTCACACTATCAGTAGAGTCACAGCAGATGTCATGGAACTAATTGTGTCTGTTCACCGAGATAAGGGTGTTTTCTGATGATGACAGACCGTTATCCATCATAGCAAGAGACAGTTTCTTCTAGTTTGATCCAGTTTGTGCGCTCTTAAAGGCGGATGCCATTGTGGGTCAGAAATATGAAGTTGTTTTTGCAAAGGGATTAATTTCAGATGAGCTATATTACCAATACAGTGGTATACAGTGGACACTTCTCACATCATAATCGTGCTTTATTTTGTGACATAATGCAACACTGTTTTACTATGTTTATAGGGATCTGAAGAACTAAAGTTTACTGAAGGGCTGACTCAACAAAGTTATAAACTCAGATTGTTCTTTCTCTCTATGGGTATTATCACAAAAGTGGTGGTTTATTTCAACGCATTCTCACCCCAAGGCGTCACCTTTGACCATGCTTCAATATTTGACGTTTTAGGCGCCCTTTAGCGTCACTTACATGACGCGATCCTACGGCGTCATCTAACTGACGCTAAAGGAAAGCGTCAGTTAGAGGACGCGGTTAGGTTTAGGTGTGGGGTGGGGGTAGGGTACACGCGATCCTAGGGCGTCATCTAACTGACGCTAAAGGGCGCCTAAAGCGTCAGATATTGAAGCATGTCCAAAGGCGTCAGTTAAGAGACGCCTTGGGGGTGAGAATGGGCAGTTTATTTATGGTCAAACAGAGGATCACATTACCCTGAATCTAATCCAACTGTCATCTCATTCAGTGCTACTTTTTTTAACAAGTATTTCAGGTATTTTGTAAACAATATAAAAAAAAAAACATCAGTGACTGGTGCAGTAAGGTCTTGTGTAAACATTAATAAAAGTTTATTTATTTATTTATTATTTCTGTTGTAATATAAATAAAAGTTTATTATTTTACAATATTTATTATTGTTGTTATATTTACAGATTTGATATATATATTTATAATGTAATAAATCTGATTTATATTATGTTTGTTAATATTAATAACAATACATAATTATTATTAATAGAAATAAAGTTGTTTATTATTGTTAAAATAATAACATTACTATGTATTCATGTTAGTATTTATATTTAAACATTTAATATATGTATATTTAACATTCATTTATTATATATAATATATTTAGGTATAATTATTACAATGATGATGATAATTGTTATGTTGATGATGATTGAAATGTATATTATTTTACAACTCATTTGATGTATATTTAATAATAATGTATCTAATGTCATATCAAATATATAATTTAATAATATTAATAATAATAATAATAATAATAATAATACATTGTAAGTATTAATATAAATAGTTATTTATTATTGTTAAAACAATGTATTATTATTAATATAATATACTAATATTATAGTATTAATATTTAACATGATTAAATATAATACATTAAATGTATAATGATAATTATTATTAAATGTTGATGATGATCTTGTTGTTTTAGTGGATTAAATTGTCCTGATTAACAGTTGTGGATTGATGAGAAAGGGGAAGTTACATTTCAGCCAATAGTTGTCATTTATTAGTAATCTTTCCATCAGTATGTGGGCAGCACTGTTAGTCGGTGTGAGTCACCCTGACATCAACTGTATACACACTCGCAGTCAAATTCAGCAGTACCTTTGTATATTAAGCGTCTTCTACAATAACATTTAATCATTTTACTGTCGCAAACTTCTCCGACACGAAGGTTGAGATCCAAATTCAGCTTTAATAGGGGCAATTCAGACATGTAATCCAATAGAGATTAGAGAATAGACAATAGAGAACTCCGGTAGCACAGAGCACATAAGGGAAGATAGACAGGAGAGCACATGGCACAGAAGAAACACAAGACAGACATGTGCTCACAATAAACAGAACTAGAACAAAGGACATGACAAACCGGAAATCTCATGGCTCTATCAGCAAGAATAAACTGACCGAAGTGACAGAACTATGACAGAAAGCCGACATATTACTGAAATATAATACAGTAGATCCTTTCATGGGGTCAGACTGTCCTGAATGCCCGAGGATCAAACTTCCTCGGAAATCAAGTGTCAGACCAAACGTTGACGTGTTTCAGTATAAGATGGAAAATGCCTCAGAGATAGACTTGTAGGAATATTACTCATCCTCCTAATCCTGTCTCATTTACTTAGTTCAGCTTTTATGAAAAAAATGTCAGAAAATAATATATTTAGGCTGATTGATGATAACTGTTGAGTGCAGTTCATTAAATGTTACCCGGTATCCTTTAAAAAAAATACAAAACCTCTTCTTTTTTTTCACACTGTTTTCATTTGCAATGTTTTCATTTACACAGGCATGTTGTGGTAAAAGTGTCCCTCCCGTGTGTTTACTCTCTAGGTCACAGCAGGCCATGATAAACACTGAAACTGTGTGTGTGCTGATTAAAGTTCAGTCAACTCATTTATCTGAAGCTGGTGTGCTGTCCTCATGTCATATTTATAGTTCTGCTTACAAACTTATTTTTTACCTTTTGTCATTGACCATCAATACTTCTAAAAAAATGTAAAGCCGCGTACACACTAGTGTGCCCATGACACCATGTTTTAGAAAGGTAAAAATCACAATAAATATTCCTTTTCCAGAGATAATATTAAATTATTCCTGGGGACTAGCTGCCTTCAAATATATTCTCATACTGTAGTTAGCGATAATGTATATACTTTTCAAAATGTCAGAACTGTTCATTTATAAATGGTTATTACAGTCAAGTAAAACAGTTTAAGCAGGGTTGACTCTATATCAAGGTCACTTTGTACAAAACTGTGCAGAGGACTCCACCTTCTGGACAATAAAAGGATTTGCACCTTTTGTGTTTTAATGTACATGTAGTATGTAAAATATTCATGTAATGCACCCTTTTTCACGAAAAGCTTTTGTAATAATATATATCTATCTATCTATCTATCTATCTATCTATCTATTTCTGTCTGTCTGTCATTATCTATGCCTGTTTATCTGTCGATACATCTATCTATCGATCAATCTATCTGTCTGTTATATCTATATATAGTTCACTTTGAAATAAATTTGTGGTATGTTTTTTTTTTGTATGTTGTTCTTTGATATTTTTAGGTCAAACCGTTCTTGTCTATCAGTCATATATCAGTCATATAATGCAGGTCTATGGTCACCACCTCAAAGAGAATGCACAGAGAAGTCCAAATTAAACATGATTTAAATGTAAGCGCCGGAAGTGATCTCTCACGCGTGAATGTCACTCGTTGTTTAAACTGCCGTAAAAGAAAACAATTATGATGGTTTAAACATCCCAGATAAGCGCAAATAAGTATCATTTTAATTAGCTATCTTACCTATAATCTCAGTTCTGTGCAAACAATGAGTGACGTACACACGCGCGAGAGATTACTTCCGCACTTGCGTAGACTGAAGCGCCCGTGCCCCCAGATCACTTGGACATGGCTGCAAATCATGTTTAATTACATGTAAATCATTAAATCATGTTTAATCTGGACTTCTCTGTGCGTGCTCTTTGAGGTGGTGACCATAGACCTGCATTATATGACTGACAGACAAGAACGGTTTGACCTAAAAATTTCAAAATTGAAACTACTGCGGAAACAAAGACACCTACATCTTGGATGCCCTTGAGGTAAGCTAAAACATAGCAAACATTAATTTCAAAGTGAACTATCCCTTTACCCACAATTAAAATACAGCACACTTACACTCGTGTTGTTACAAACTTTACATTCTTTCTTCTGCGGAACACAAAAGAAGATTTGTACAGGATGTTTGTAATCAGACACTCTTATTTTATTTTTTTTACTTCTACTAGGATGAAAAAAACAATGAAAAGAATTCTCACAAATATCCTCTTTTATGTTCCGCAGAGAAAAGAAAGTCATTTATGTTTGGAACAACACATGGGCCATCCATCAGTCCTAATGAGCAAATTGTTTCAGTCCAGTTTTCAGTTAGTTCAGCTTTTGAATTTACTCAGAGCCAATGAAAAAGTTACCAAAGTGAGCCAAAGTAACCACTGCCCTCAAACCGATGAAATCCTCCAACATATGGAAGAATTTTACCCTTAGAAAATTATGGGATTCTCCGGGAATTAGTAAAAGCAAACAAGTTTACAAGCGTGCCCTTCTTTGTGACAAATGAATCACTGTCTATATAGTGACTTTTTTTAACAGTGCAATTTGCACTGGTGAAATTGAAAGAAGCAGACAGTTTATCTCAGGAAATAGAAAACATGAAAAAGCAGCTAGAAGAACGCACAATATGAATCCTTTGGGATTATCTGTTGGAAATTTATAATGAAAAATCGCCTCTTGCCTTAAAGCAGGTATGTGATGATGTTGGACTCCCTGTCAGGGTGAGTAAAGCTATTAGACACTGAAACTGAACTTACTATTTACGTCACTACCAGAGCAAAAGAGCTCAAATCAGCAAGATTACTCTACTGTATCTAATGGAGACTACAGAAAATGTGCTCCACAGCAAAATTACACAATTTATTGCTAATTCATATATGACAGAACAATTTTGGCTTCTGTTACATGACATTTTTCTCTTCCAAACCCACTGTATATGCTATTATTTAAAAGGTATAAGTTATGAATACATTATCAGAGGCCCTTGCTGTGCTATTAGCATATATTTGAATAATCAATCATGGTAGTGCAGAGATGCATAATGATCTGAGCCCACAGAATTGGAACAGTTGTGTTGTATATGTTTGCAACATAACTTCATTAAACCACAATGTCTAAACTGGCTTACTTTGTTAACCAAAGCTGCATTTTGATATCATGACACTTTAGTTCCATGTTTTATTATTTAAGTAACTGATTTCCTCGTAGAATTGATACAATGGAGATTTTGAGATGCTTTTTGAGCATCATCAGTAGTAAATCAGGGAACAGTCATCGGATCTGTACAAAGAAAACCCCTCCGGGCCCTTTAGAGATCCACTGTCTGTTGGGAATCACTTGCAATCTATTTAATTTTTTAAAGATTGTCTTACACCGGTCTTTTTTTTTTTTTTTTTTTTTTTTTAAAGCCCTATGGAGTTTCTTACCACACATACATCATTTGCAGAATGAAAAACATTGTAAGAAAAATGGCCTTTGGGAAACTCTGATCTGTGATTTATAGGAGTATCATGGCTTCTGTTGTTTGCTTGTCATTCCAGTACAAAAACAACAGTGGCACTTCCTAAATAAGTGTGAATTAGCATCACAACACTTGAAGTCGAGCATTCAACTTGATAGTGTTTTAACTCAAGCTTCATGTTGTAACATAAAAAAACAACCACTCATCTTATTTGTGTTAGAATTGTTTTATTCTCTAGGATGCAATATTTTAATAAATAGTGCTATTTCAAAGTGTTGTCATTTAGAGAATAATTAGATTGTGTTTCTTTTAATTGGAACAGTGCACAAATGGAAATCAGTCCCTTGTGAAAAGCACTAAAATGACCCCATCTCAGTAATATAGCACATTATAGCACATAATATCACCCTTTTCATCTCAATAATGCCTATAGAGATCTCTTGGGTTTCTTTCTTCATTGCAAGAGATAAATGGTTTATTTTCTATCCATTTTGAGAAGAAAAAGCTTTTGCGGAACATTTAGAGCAACACAAATCACTGTAAAGTCTTGTTGAAATAATGAAGATTTCAAAGGATGATGATTTAAAACTATTACTGTACTTCGGTCTATTACTTTTGTGAATCTGATTAAATTCAGCTCCAAAATGCCTCGTTTTAATATCATTAGAGAACAATTCCCTTTATGTACAAAATAAAACGAGGAAATTTTATACATCTTCAGTGGATATTTGATTGACATTTTCACTTTAATACAAAATGTATATTTCTTACATGTACATTTAAATTAAAATATAAACACAATATTACAATTAAAATAATTTATTTAACACAATAACATATAAAACACATTTAAATAAAGCAAAAATTGTGCCCATTCTACATGCCTTAAATATATACATCAAAGTGTGCAGGATGTGAATGTTTTTTTTTTTTTTTTTTTTTTTTTGTAATTTAGTAAAATGCACTGTGGTTTATAGTAATCCATTATCAATATGTCTCTATCTGCACTGGTAGTGTCCATACCACTGTCATAAACGCAATGGATCAAGAGAAATGAGCAGATCTTGCTGTCATTTGTCTGAGACGGAGGGGCAGAAGCTGCCTTGACTTCCACAGAAAGATCCTCAGTTTCATGAGTAGAGATGCTCCATCAAACTTCATTTGTTCTTCATGCTAAGAGAGAAAGCAAAACAGATTTGCCTGTCATGCCTTTTCTTTAGTTAATGTTTTATATATATATATATATATATATATATATATATATATATATATATATATATAAATTTTTTTTTTTTTTCATTTTAAATCTTGTTTTTATCACCTTTACTAGTATTAAATTTTTCATCATTACTTTTACTCTAATTTACTGGCTAAATAGCCATCTAAAGTCACTATTCCACCGCCGGTCCAAACTGTTCTCATTGCTTAACCACTTCATTCTGTGGTGATCCGGCCCAGGCGAGAAAGGTTTGTAGTCGTGCCGTGCCGAACCATTCCTGACCGTTCGGCTCAATGGTAAAAAAAAAAAAGAAAAAAGAACTGCCTTAGATCTACGTGGCATTGATTCAACAAGGTGCTGAAAGCATTCTTAAGAAATGTTGGCCCATATTGATAGGATAGCATCTTGCAGTTGATGGAGATTTGTGGGATGCACATCCAGGGCATGAAGCTCCCATTCCACCACATCCCAAAGATGCTCTATTGGATTGAGATCTGGTGACTGTGGGGGCCATTTTAGTACAGTGAACTCATTGTCATGTTCAAGAAACCAATTTGAAATGATTCGAGCTTTGTGACATGGAGCATTATCCTGCTGTAAGTAGCCATCAGAGGATGGGTACATGGTGGCCATAAAGGCATGGACATGGCCTGAAACAATGCTCAGGTAGTCTGTGGCATTTAAACGATGCCCAATTGGCACTAAGGGGCCTAAAGTGTGCCAAGAAAACATCCCCCCCACTCCATTACACCACCAGCCTGCACAGTGGTAACAAGGCATGATGGATCCATGTTCTCATTCTGTTTACGCCAAATTCTGACTCATACCATCTGAATGTCTCAACAGAAATCGAGACTCATCAGACCAGGCAACATTTTTCCAGTCTTCAATTGTCCAATTTTGGTGAGCTCTTGCAAATTATAGCCTCTTTTTCCTATTTGTAGTGGAGATGAGTGGTAGACGGTGGGGTCTTTTGCTGTTGTAGCCCATCTGCCTCAAGGTTGTGCGTGTTGTGGCTTCACAAATGCTTTGCTGCATACCTCGGTTGTAACGAGTGGTTATTTCAGTCAAAGTTGCTCTTCTTGAATCAGCTTGAATCAGTCGGCCCATTCTCCTCTGACCTCTAGCATCAACAAGGCATTTTCGCCCACAGGACTGCCGCATACTGGACGTTTTTTCCCTTTTCACTCCATTCTTTGTAAACCCTAGAAATGGTTGTGCGTGAAAATCCCAGTAACTGAGCAGATTGTGAAATACTCAGACCGGCCCATCTGGCACCAACAACCATGCCACGATCAAATTGCTTAAATCGCCTTTCTTTCCCATTCTGAAATTCAGTTTGGAGTTCAGGAGATTGTCTTGACCAGGACCACATCTCTAAATGCATTGAATCAACTGCCATGTGATTGGTTGATTAGATAATTGCATTAATGAGAAATTGAACAGGTGTTCTAAATAGTCCTTTAGGTGAGTGTACATTTAGTACACTAATGTAATATAATATTGTGAAATCGTAACTTTTTTTATTTATTAGCATATTTACAATGTGACATTATGACTAGTACATAACTTAAGTCAAGTTCACGTAAAAAAATGTACAAAACCCCTTAAATTTTGAAGTACAATCAACTTATTTCAACTTATATTACGTCAAACTGACTTAAACATCAAAAATGAGTTGAATCTTGAATAACTTATAAAAAAGTTATTGTGATAAAGCAATATAAAAACATATGTAGTCAAATTATTTATCTCATAATTTTTTACGTGAAGATAAAAATTGCCATATTACGTTTATGCTGTGTACCTGCTAAATCTAGGATTCACTTTGTTGAGCCAATTTACGCGCTATACAAAAACACTCATGGCAATTAGTAATTATACGTTTTGCGAAATGGTGGCCAATTCAAAAATCAAAAAAAGTTTCCATACAAACCACATTTAACATTCATATAAAATCACCACCTCATAAAATAGTTGTTTTGCATAGTTAGTGCATTAACATCTTGCAGTATTTGTATGTGCTTTGTGTGAACTAAAAAAAAATTAAAAAAAAAACACTTTCAATTAGTAGTTTCACTCATTAGTAATCTCATTAACACTGATTAAGGGTGTGGGATTAGTGACCCAAACAGAACTCCAGCAGCGACACTCGTTGTTCTCACATTGATCCGCCATTGAATTTCCAGATCCGGCAGCAAACGCTCAATTGAGCCGAGTTCCAGAGATTCGGACAATGGCCTCCGGACAGATTTGTGACTCCTTGCACTCGGTCAAATGATTAGTTTAAATGTGTTTGTAAGGTTAATGGAATGGGGATTCAAAGAAGAACAAACTGGAACAACACTAAAAGCATGACATTTGGTGGCGAACGACCAAATCCCCTGCTCTGTTTGGCAGTGTTTACTGAGGTGAGCAGTTCAAAGGGAGTGTCTAAGCACCCATGACTAAACATGCTTACTGAACGAACGTTTCAAGCCCTGCGTGCATGAGTGATCGCTTTCCCAACCGTAGACACAAATAAGAGATATAAAGTATAAGAGACAACATCCAACTAAAAATGTAATGCTTAAAAAGGAACGTGATAACCTTTAATAAAATATTCACTTTAGAGGGGTTTTGTTTGTGAACAAATCTGTTTTTGAATCAATATAAGTGAACCATTCTTGTCCAGTACTGATTTGGTGCAATTATTGGTACAATTATTGGTGCTCAATTATATGGGTGCTCAGTTACAATAAATGGTAATTCAATGATGAAAACAGTTTTTGCTGCTTAATATTTTTGCGGAAACCATACTATAACTTTTTTCAGCATATTAGAATGATTCCTGAAGGATCATGTGACACTGAAGACTGGAGTAATGATGCTGTGAATTCAGCTTTGCATCACAGAAAAAAAAAATAGCATTTTTAATATATTAAAATACTGCTGTATTTTTTATCAAATTAATGCAGCCTATACAGCATAACTGACTTTTTTAAACACAAAAAATCTTAATTCTTCTAAACATTTAACCAATAGTGTGTGTTTAAAGTCGGTTTTAAGAAATCAGGTGAATCGTTTCAATGACTCGCTCATAATATGGAAAACCAGTCACTTGTCACCAACTATGAACTGTATAACCTGCAGAAACTGAACCAACAAATTAATTTTTTGTGTGAACAGATTCAAAAGATTTGAGTCTTTGAGATGAATATCTCAAAGTTGACATGACATGACTATTTTTGTTTATTGTTGTTTATAATAATAATATCGACATTTTTTTTTTCCAGATTTAGAGTAAATATATATATATATATATATATATCTGACTATCATCTGCATATCCAAGAGGAAATATATAAATGCTAAAAAGTAAGGGGCCTAACACTGAACCCTGAGAGACACCAAAATTTTAATTTCAACTGATCAAATCATTCAATGTATCCAAATATTCAAGACTGAAACTGCATACAAAAGTTTAGTAATATTAGTGTACTGTCGATTAGTATTATTTTCCCCTAAAGCCTCTCTCACTCAAGATTCAGCCACATTAAAACGTCAGCTCCTGTAATGTGCCTCAGGGTCCCATTCGTTAAGGGCCGTCCTTGTGTACGCTCATTGCAGCTTCTTCTTCTGCATGCTTATGAACACATCACGCAAGGAGAGAGGGTGGAATAATTCCGCTGCGTGCCACTCTCTGACAGCTTGGACACGCCTGCCGGTTCCCATCATGCATCTCACGTTCCTTCACCTTCATCTCTACCTAATTAACATTCCATGCATCCCAGCACGGTATGCTCTGACCTTGCCTGCTCCGATGCAGCCTTCCCATGGAAACTGTACGGTACCGCGAGGACATGGTCCAGTCAGGCGGAATATTGATTCAGAGCAGATATTGATCGCGTATACAACACTCCATTAACTTCTCTCGCATGAACACAATGCAAGTTAACACCTCGTGCTTGTTGTAATGAGTACTGGTCTTGCGCACTTCCATATTGTAGCATTTTACAGTGTCCAAATTACAATGATTACATGTCAGTTAATTAATAACAATAGCAACTACATTTATGACGTCTCTGAATGCTGAACATTTTTTGTGGTGGAGATTTTGCTTCTCACCATTTGGACTGACAGTATTATGCCATTTTACAAAGTCTTGATTTTGTTTTTGGGGTATACTAATGGGATTTATCGCAGCACCCCTTTCCCCAGTCTGTAACACTCTGTTTAGTTCCCATCTCTATGAAGCCCCTCCATCCGAAAAGGTGCTCTGATTGATTGGTTGGAACAGTGTGTTGCGATTGATCAACTGCTTCGAGAGTGTTTCAGAAATTCCCTTACCATAACCACCAGTTTCAACGCACTATCAAACCTCAACTCGACCTCGTCCCTTTTTTGTGTGTGTCGGGTATGGAAGCTAATAAAATAATTAGTATGGAAAATAACAAAACTATTTAAAAGATAATTGCAACTCTTTATCTCACTTTTTTCTTACAATTGTGAGGTTACTTCTCAGAATTCCCAATTCTGACTTTTTTCCTCGCAATTCTGACTTTTCTCGCAATCCCGACTTTTTTCTCGGAAGTCTGACTTATTTTCTCGCAATTCTGACTTTTTTCTCGCAAGTCTGACTTATTTTCTCACAATTCTGACTTTTCTCTCGCAAGTCTGACTTATTTTCTCGCAATTCTGACTTTTTTCTCACAAGTCTGACTTATTTTCTCGCAATTCTGACTTTTTTCTTGCAAGTCTGACTTATTTTCTCGCAATTCTGACTTTTTTCTTGCAAGTCTAACTTATTTTCTCGCAATTCTGACTTTTTTCTCGCAATTCTGACTTTTTTCTTGCATGTCTGACTTATTTTCTCGCAATTCTGACTTTTTTCTCGCAAGTCTGACTTTTTTCTCACAATTCTGACTTTTCTTGCAAGTCTGACTTTTCTCGCAGTTCTGACTTTTTTCTCGCAATTCTGACTTTTTTCTCGCAAGTCTGATTTATTTTCTCACAATTCTAACTTTTCTTGCAAGTCTGACTTATTTTCTCGCAATTATGACTTTCCTTGTGTAACGGAGGCCAGCTAGTAGTTGCTGTGCAAGTAAGCCTCCTTGTTAGCGCGCCTGACTCTCATGCCGGAGACCCGGGTTCGAGGCCTGCTCGGAGCGGGGCGAGTAGGACCTGGGTGTGAGGGGTTACACTTGCAAGTCTGACTTATTTTCTCGCAATTCTGACTTTTTTTCGCAAGTCTGACTTATTTTCTCGCAATTCTGACTTTTTTCTAATAATTAAGATATAAACTCGCAATTGCGAGTTATAAAGTTCAGTTATGAAGAAAAAAATCACGCTGTTTATATCACGCAATTGTTTATATCACACAATTCTGACTTTATAACTCGCAATTGTTAGTTTTTGATATTTTTACTTTATAACTTGCAATAATAGAATATCATACAATTCTGAGAAAAAAGAATACAATACAATTCTGAATTGTGAGATAATCTTTTTTTTTATCTCAGTAATTTCAGCAATTATTTAAAAGAAGAATATTGTGACATTTTTGTTCCCAGAAGAATCCTCAAGACTACAATCGAGGCATTTCAGGGAGTTCAGAAACAGTGCTTACTGATATAGAGCGTTCTTTATAATTTTGCAGACCATTTTTAAATGCTCAAACAGCAACATTGCACAATAAAGAAATTTGAAAATATAAAAAAAGCATAAATCAAATCTTTTGAACCTGTTCACCAAATAGATTTGTTCATTCATTTACTGATTCCTTCAGTGGCACTTTCTGAATTGTTACACAAGAATGTGACTACCAGTGAGTGTCTTTTTGAGTGTGATGTGTGAGTCACTGAATCATTCGCCAACCTTATTCGCCTAGTCTTATTATTCTTTATTAAAATTTGGTTTTGATATTACTTTAGAGATGTATTTCCTGTCACATTAACATTATGAGGTTCACTGCAGGTTTACCTTTCGATTCTTGTCTATTTTTTTTTTTCAAGATGACATGCAGTGGCTGAAACTCACTTGTTCTGGTGTTTGGAGCCCTGCAGATGTGCATGATATTGTGCCACGGAGTTGAGCGTAACACTGCAAACCTCACATGTGTGACTCCGCTTCGGGCCTAAGAGCATACATAAATACATGCACATCTATTAGACTAGAACTAACTGTGCTGTTTCATACAAACCAACAGCAAATGACCTCAAATCTTCTCTTCTCAGGGTAAATACAATGACTTATTTAGACGAACGCCAACAGCTAGAATCATGAGCATATGACCATCTCTTCACAGTACATAAATTACATGAGGTAAATTAGCATACAGCCTGAATACAGCACATCGGTATTCTTAAAAAAACAAAAAAAAACTATGCAATACCATAATGGACTGAGAAAGCATATTGTTTTTACACCTTTTGGATGATGTGAAATTCACCCTAAATTATAGATCCTTACAATATACTATTGAACATAACCATTGAGACTAATGAGAATAAACCAAAAATGCTTAATTATCAAAGTAATAATGTTAGAATGGTCCTATAAATAGATATACATTTCTTTAACAATTTAATTTTAATGTAATAATAAAATATACAACCATTCCTTTTGTTTTTTTAGTGAAATATAACGTGGACTTGCTTCTGTGACATTCAGTCATATATAAAGGCATGCAATGCAGGAATCCATGCTCCAGTAAACAGGTTATGCATGAACCATATATATATATATATATATATACTGTATATACTGTATACTGTATATAGTTCAGATGCAAAAGCCTCTAAGTGCCATTTGAAATTTTCTTCTAGAATGATCAATTTTATCAAGCTTGTATATTTAAGTTCAGTGATTTCACTTAAATGGCAATGATAATTACCTATTAATTGTTATTTAAGTGAAATTACTGAACTTAAATATACAAGTTTGATAAAAATCATCATTAAAGAAGAAAATTTCAAATGGCATTTAGAGGCTTTTGCATCTGAACTCTTCATATATATATATATATATATATATATATACATGTGCCTCCTTCACACATGAACATAAGCTTATGTCCATACATGACAATACACGTGGAACCATTTAGCGTGTGATGCGATTTACCATGGGGAGAGATGGGTGGTGTTAAATGACCCTTACATATGTCACATCACATGTATGCAATATGCCCAAAAGCAACAACCTCCTTAATTTAAACAAGAGGAATCTTTTGTTATCCGTGTATCTGAGCAATCGGGCCAGATAATAAAAGGAGCCTCATCACCACGGATCTATATTCAATCAAAGTCATACATTTAGTTGGCCTCATCTTTGCAACCAAGCTTTTCTTTGGCATTGTGCATATTTGCAATGATTAAAAACACAACAGAAGGGGCCGTGAAATACACAGATAAGCCGTATCCTCCCACAGCTCCGTCTTCCTACACCAAACCTGTTCTCCGCCTTTAACTAGGACAGACCAGTAAATTATAAGCTTATGTGAAGCTCGAAAAATCAGTCGCTGGCTTCCTGTGAGGTGGGACGTCAGACTGAAACGCCATAAAATGGGATTCCGTTGTTATTGAGCATTGTTTCAGCCCCCTGCTGTTAGCACCACTAACGGCTTTTGAACAGACAATTGCTTGAGAGTAGAAATAGCATGTCAAATACTATTCTAGTCTACATTTACATAAGACTAATATTTTAAACTCACCACACTATAGCAAGCACACCACAAAAATAGTGTTTTCAATCCCGAGAGTGCAGTACTGGGAAGCCTTAATGAAAACTGCAGCAATGAGTCATATCTATGAGTCACAAGCGTTGACATGAGGAACAGGACACTTCAATATGAATAGAAATCCAACATTTGGCTAAATGGCAGCTGGTAAACACCTCCCACGAAATGGTTCTCGTCCCTTTGCGCGTCAACTCACCAACGCTTTGCTGTCTGCAACTTCAGCCATTGACGGTTTGTTTGGCGAGCACAGATATTGTGCTCGGGGAGACTATTTGCCGTGCCTTTTAATTACCTACTGATATCTGCCTTGTACGAAAACTCTTTAGCTATCTGCTGAATAATGCAAATCGTTAATGAAATGCCTGCTTGTGAAAAGACTCTAAGACCATTAAAATGCTTCTACTGAGACCTGTAAAACAGTGGATGGTCAATGGCTTAAGATAATATCTGTGCTTAAATGGTGGCATTTACGACAGGGTTATTCATGAGCCATTAAAACAGATTGATGAAAACAAACATCATTACAGTTGAATGTACTTTTTTAAAGGGACAGTTCAGCCCAGAATGAAAATTCTGTCATATTTTAATCACCCTCATGTCATTCCAAACCTATAAGGCTTTCATTCTTCCACAGAACATAAAAGGAGTCACCCTTACATGAAATACAATTTCAGCTTTTAAGCTTAAATAAAATACAAATCATAAAACTGGTGCGCTATTCCAAGACTTCTGAAATAATACGATAGCTTTGTGTGACTGAAATTTTTAAAAATTCGACTGGAAATTTTCCTGACCAAGTCAATCAGTACAAGAATAATTAAGACCAAACGATTTAATGAAAAGAGCCGACTAAAAAAACATTTTTTGATTAGTTCATTACACAAAGATATTGAATTGCTTCAAAAGACTTGGAATATAGTGCACACAAAGTGGCATAGGTCACTTTTTTAATAGTTGAATGGAATTTTGGATCCTTTTTAAAGCTCCAGACCTCATTTATTGTAATTGCTTTGAAAAACTCAGAATGACAGACAGAATTTATGACAGAATTTTCACATTTGGGTGAACGATCCCATGTTTTGTCTGTTCCTATCCGAACATACCGTTTAGTTCATCTCCGTCCTCCAGACTTTTACCCAGCTGTGCGAGGAGGTTAGCTTGGGCTGCATTTTTTTTGTGCTTCTTGCCTTCATAGTGCTGTCTAGCCATGCCAGGGTTGTTGAACCAGGCCTTGCACATCTGGCAGTAACGGTGTGAGAGCCTGCCATGTATGGAAGGACTTCCCGGGGAATCTTCCGTCAACGTATGCTCTGAACTTGCTGTCACCTCTGCAAGAGGGCAAAACAGACTTAGTATACTTGGTGCTCTGTTCATGTAAGGGATAGTTCACTTGGAAATGAATTTTTGCTATGTTTTAGCTTACCTCAAGGGCATCCAAGATGTAGGTCTCTTTGTTTCCACAGTATTTTCAATTTTGATATTTTTAGGTCAAACCGTTCGTGTCTGCCAATCATATAATGGAGGTCTATGGTCACCACCTCAAAGAGCATGCACAGAGAAGTCCAAATTAAACATGATTTAATGACTCGTAAATGTAAGTACATATTGATGGCCCAAGACACAAAACGAGCATTTTGTGTGAGAAAAACGAACAGTATTTATATCGTTTTCACCTCTTGTAAGGTAAAAACGATTTATCTCACACAAACCGCTCATTTCGTGTCTTGGGCCATCAACGTGTACTTACATTTACGAGTCATTAAATCATGTTTAATTAGGACTTCTCTGTGAGTGTTCTTTGAGGTGGTGACCATAGACCTGCATTATATGACTGATGGACAAGAACGGTTTGACCTAAATTTATCAAAATTGAAACTACTGAGGAAACAAAGACACCTACATCTTGGATGCCCTTGAGGTAAGCTAAAACATACCAAAAATTAATGTCAAAGTGAACTATCCCTTTAACAGGCTACAGAGAAAGACTATTTGTGTAAACAAAACACCATGACTGAGAGAGAAACTGAGCTTTATACAGGAGATGCACAGTTGTGGTCACAATTGTTGGCATCCCTGGTAAATATGATCAAAGTGATCAAAATATGATGGCTCAAAAAATAAATCTGCATTGTTTATTATCCTTATGATATTTTATAAAAAATAGCAACAAGTGAAGTGAAAGTGGGGGTAAGTCACAGTATGAAATAAAAAAATAGAAATTCTCCAAAACACACTTGCCACAGTAATTTGCACCCCATGTAAGCAATAAGGTACGAGAGGCTGCACAACGCGAAGCGGAGAAACCCCTTCAGCCATTACTTATTTACGATACAGCACTCGCCTCGAGTACCTTATTGTTTTTATAAAACAGTTACCACACAATAAAAATATTAAAGTAAAAAAAAAAAATGTATTAGTGCAACTTTCATGAAGTAAAATCACTAAAAAGCCTTCCTTCCGCTAGAAAAAAAAATAGTCCCTGACCGGGAACAGCAACAACTTTCCAATGTGTTATATGCAGAGCCGGACAGTAACAGAGTACATTTACTTGAGTACAGTACTTAAGTACAATTTTGAGGGATCTGTACTTTACTTGAGTATCATTTTTGGGGAGTACTCATGACTTTACTCAAGTACTTTTGAGAGGGAAATATTGTACTCTTTACTCCACTACATTTCTGTCCATAACTGTAAGTACCCGTTACTTCTAAAAAAAATAATGGACAAAAGAAAAATCTCGGAAACCCTCAATTTGTTGTTTCCCTCTCAAACGTGATTGGATTGTGTAGGTAAATAAAATGAGAAATGGATATAACATTTGAACTGTAAGGCTGGCTGTAATCTTATGTTGGGAATGTTGCGAATGATTTAAACTACAAATATGTTTTGTTTATTTTTCTTTTGTTGCAAAAATCTCATCCTTGTTGGACTCTATTAATAAATAGTTTGATCAACAAATATATATGTGAATGTTATGTATACATAACATATATTTGTTGATCAAATTATTATATTATATTATTATAACAGCCAGCCTTACAGTTCAAATGTTATATCCATTTCTCATTTTATTTACCAATATCGGAGTAACAACAGCAGGTGTGTGACAGCATTAATAACACATATTAGAATTTTGGAGACATGCATACGTGATTCTATTGACATTTCTTTTGCTTCTGGTCTTTCTGTTGTCTAGGCATAGGGCACAGTCTCGTGTCAGTTTGAAATATTTCATGGGTAAAGGCCGCAAATTAGGAAAACACAATGTCCCCTGTGGCTGGAACTTAATATGGTGCATTCTGAATCTCATGACACTAATATGATCAATTTGTTTCATAAACAGACGGGAGGTAATTTGTCTTGCACTAGCAGGTGTAAGCTTCTGTTTTCTCTGTTTGTTTTTAAGAAATGCATTTTTATTACAAAACTAAGAAGATGCTAATTATGCTCAGTAATAGTAAACGGTAAGACTACACTGACAGCGATCCTGTGTCATAACATGTAGAAAATAGGAACGGTGAATGGCACAAATAGGGCGTCTTGGCTCTTCTCCTGTTTTTCAAATGGAAGATAGATCCTGGCAGCTCTACAGGTGTATTTATAGAAGGTGTCAACATAACTCGATAATAGAAGCATTCTTTTTCCTTTTTTCCTTCTTCCTTCTGTCTCAGGTTCCCTGAGGTGTTTGAATGGAAGGTTGTTTTCATTATAACACATAATCAGAGTGTGATATGAAACACTACCGTGACAAATGTGGTCTGAGACCACAAGTGAAAATGGTTATATTTAGCTTTTCTTTTTCACAATTTAACATACAAATGTTTCAATTGCAATTTATGTTATCAACATAAAAATTGGAGAATTAGAACTTCATATCTATTTGGTATTTCGTGTTATATTAACATATATATGCCATTTAAATGTTTTTTTCTTTTCTCTCGCAATTGCAAGTTTATAAAATTCTTACTGGCTTTTGAACAGTTTCTTCTGACATTCTGTCTCTGTTTATGGGAAAGGCGTGTAAGTGCAAAAGATCAACATAATTTTATGTTATCATTTGGAGCTTTAATAATCTTGTTCAAATTAGCATTACAGTAATTGTACAGATCTGCAGTGGACCGGTTTAATAATGGCAATGACACTCAAAGGTAATTTAATAAAATTGTATCCTCATCTCCATCCTTGACCATGTCCATTTCGTCTACACATTATCATTATAGAGTGGTGCAGGAGTGACGTCAAAACCGGGAAGTCGGAAGTCTAATTCGCCACTGGATCCCTCGAGATTTTCTTATGGGGGTTTAAAGGGATACTCCACTTTTTTTGGAAATAGGCTCATTTTACAACCCGGCCCCCCCCCCCCCCCCCCCCCCCGAGTTAAACAGTTGAGTTTCACCGTTTTCAAAAATTTCTGATATTTAGAAGAATATCATTAACCAGACAGTTTCTGGTCTCATTGACTTAGATATGGAAGTCAATGAGACCAGAAACTGTCTGGTTAATGATATTCTTCTAAATATCAGAAAATCGGCTGAATGGATTCGAAAACGGTAAAAGTCAACTGTTTAACTCTGGAGGGGTTGTAAAATGAGCCTATTTCCAAAAAAAAAGTGGAGTATCCCTTTAAAATTGGGGTTTTCCGTTTATGATTAAAGTAAGGTCTGTGTTAAATATACTTGGACGTTTTGTCCTGCAACGTAAACTGCACACAGTCACACCCCAAATGCTAGTTACTTATAAGAAATATGTTTTCAAAAATAAACATAACTGCCTCAAAATTTGAGTTTTTCACCACACATGTAAAATCATCATCTTGTAAGGCCTTTATGACGGTGGAAGCAGCCGTATAGCAACCGTCCAAATGTAACTGAATAATGCTGAGCCTCTACTATGACTGCTGAACAAACAACAAAAGGACAGTTTCTTGAACCCTATTATGGTTTCTAAAAGTTTTTTAATGGTGTTGCTTAGTGAGGCTTGCTATTTGAACAAACACTTTAAAAAATCAGCACGCAACTCGTCCCGCACCATTTGTGCTGTGGACATAAAAGCACATTAAATCATGAGACTTGTTGATGAGCGGTGCGCTATTACTTTCTTATTACTTAGTGATTGGACATAGGATTGCCGCCTGATGTGGACGATAAAACAGGCATAGCTCACGTTTTTTGCAGAAAATGTCAAGTCTAGTCTTGCGAATGGACTTTGGATAAAACATAACAACATCAAGAGGTTCCTGTCTTTTGTCAATAACAAGTACACTCCTACTTTATCTGTTTCTGCACATCCAGCAGTTATTTTGGATTGTTTCTGAGCTCTTTCCATTTGTTTCTTTGTTGTGTTCTTTCGCACCCTCAGGTACCTTGGCCACGCGCAATTATGCATGCTAAGTGAGTCAGTGATGTGTTGTCCCTGCTAAAGGCCCTGCTCTTTTCATAAACATGCTACAAGCGACAGTCTCGAGAACACAAACCTCTGATATGCCTAATGCACTCACATTTGGGTGAATGAAAAACATGACATCCAAGTATACTGCAATATTCTGCAAACTTGTGAAACTCACTTGTCAACTTCATCATTAATGTTACATTTTCTGAAAATGTGTGTGCTGATCCAAGAGGTATTCTATCTATCTATCTATCTATCTATCTATCTATCTATCTATCTATCTATCTATCTATCTATCTATCTATCTATCTATCTATCTATCTATCTATCTATCTAAGTTCTTCTCAATAACAAATTGCCTCATTATCTAATATTCAGAGTCTGTCCATGGCTAAACAGGTCACTTCCCCACTGACTGCTTAAGACGTCATATGTGTAAAACACATTTGAGTATGAATACTGATCCAGGAACAGCTTGGGCTTCATTATTATGGTGATCTAGTCAGTGTGGAGCTGATCTTAGACCTCTACCTTTAGATGTGATGGCAGGTGGTTCCCCCAGCAGTAGCCGTAGTCTCTTGGCATGGATCTTGCCCTGGTAGTGTGACTGGGCCACTACCGCTGAAGTGAACGACATATTGCACAGCGTGCAGCATTTGTTCTTGTCCACGTCTCCCTCCGCACTGCCCTGGGACGACACAGAGACAGACACATTCTCTGATATCCTTTAACCGGGACCGTTTTTCATCTTCAGTTAATAATAATGGAGAACAGAATGATTTATGAAGCAAATGTGTTGTATCATAACTTTAGGAGGAAGATATGAAATTTGGCTGTCAAATTGGCAGATGTGGGTCGCGCTGTGGAGAAGTAATTTAAAAACTTCTAAAAACGGTGTAGCATATATTCTACTTCCTGAACTGATGCAACCACTCTTGAGTTTCTCATCTTGACTGAAATTTGTCTCTAAACACTGTTGTGGAAGTCAAATCGAAACTTTCGGTAAAAGATAATTGTTGCTTAAGATGCATCTATCTATCTGTCTGTCCGTCCAATAAATAGAAAAGACTACACTTTAATAAATAAAAAAGACTACAGAGCAGAGGCTAGTTGTTGGCTTTTTTTCTAAATAAAAATAGGTAAATGTATTTTTGTCTATTTAAATTCTATTTACAAAATCACCACACAATAACGGTCAATAACTGTAATTTTTTGAAAGCTAATCTTTTTCGAAAAAAAAAAAAAAAAAAAGATGACACCTTGCACTTGAAGATGTAAAAAAAATCAAAATGTGAGAAAAACACCTATTTTAGCTTCAAGTTTTATAAGGAATAGTTATGTCATTTTTAGTTACAATCATGTCATTTCAAACCTGTATACTGTTATTTTGTATAATACAAAAGAAGTGTTTGAAGAATCGGTATGCAATTTTTGCAATATAACAACAGTCTATAGTGACCATGTCTGTTAAACTTCAAAACGTATCTTAATACAATCAATGAGATGTCATTTGTGGTAAGAAAATCTTAATCTAAATTTCTGAAAAAAGACATGATGATGAGTGACCTACATTTTTTTTTTATGCTCCATACATTAAGCATTAAATAATGAGAACCCGATTGACTTTCTGAGCTGTAATTGTTCTATAACCCTTGAGCTTGAACTGGGGTCTGTCTTCCCTCCGCAGGGCATTGATCTGTGTCCACTCATTCTGTTTCTTGTTATTCCTCTGCTGACACGCCATAATGTCTTTATTTACTCTCCCGAGGGAAAAGACCTCACCAATGTCCAGCTAAACCGTCAATGTCCATTTAAATATTGACCTTGATTGAAAACAATGGAGCAAGCATCTCTATTATTAATTTCAAGCAAATTCTTTAATATTGCTAGCAGTGAAAAGACAAAAGAAACCTGTGTCTAACTCGCATTATGAGAGTGAGATGAACCAAAGAAATACATGAGGAGCAGAGACTCAAATGTTTCTAGATGCTTTATAGTTGTGTCTGTTTTAAATATTTTAAATTAAAATAGACTTTTTAGTCTGTTTCAAAGTCTGAAACAGACTTTGTTCTACAAGCGAATTCCTGTCAATATATAAATACAATTTTGTAAAATATTTTGTAGAGGAAACAAATCATGCAAGTCTGTCACAGATTTGTTTGGGTTTTTTAAATGTAATTTGCTTTGATAAGAAAGTCACTCAAGAACAATGCTTGCACAAATATGCCCAATATATCAATTCAAAATTAGCAACACCTCAACTAGTTTTATAGCAGTCATGAAACCTCTAGACCTTCAGCAGTCCAAACCCCAGACATTCACAAGCCATGTGTGACATAACCTTGTCATGTGAAAGTTGTTACAAAATATATTGGGTCATTCTTCGTACTTCTAAAAGATCCACTTAATCACTAAACCCCAATGATAGCCTGAAATGTAAGAGACGCGGGACTGGGCAGAAGTAATATGCTTAGACGAGCAGGTCATCCATGTCAATCAATATGTTGTGGACATAAAACCGTTTTTCCTGGTAGCTACATGGGCTCCTCAATGGAGTAATGAAACTGCCAGCTTCAATTTTTTAGAAGGAAAGTGGCTTGGAATTGGTGCTAGTGTATATATACTGTATATATATATATATATATATATATATAATATATATTCCTGCAGTCAAATTCAAAAAGCATAACTAGCAACAAATTCTCTATCAGTCCCAATGCATGTACATTTAAAAAGCCATATGTAGGCGTATTTCTTCACTTACATTGTCTGTCCGAAGTTTCTTTGCAGGACAGCCACCATCCACTGGGTGTAACATGTAATACAGGCGAACTTTGTTTGCATGCTTTCGACTCTGCAAGAAATGAGATATAAAATAGCCAGTTTAATTCCAGTGTAGACAAAAAAGAAACAGCTTGCCATTGATTATCAAGGAAAGCAACGTCAGACCCGACCCAAACAATTCTCATCAGGGCTACAGGAACAAGATTATGTACTACAGCTTTCATTTCTCAAAGCTTGATGTGCCCCTCTGAATGATTTCTCTGGTGGGTGGATAAAGGTCTGTATTGATTGTTGTGTAGCAGATGAATGCCCAGACATATGAGCAGTGAAGAGGCACCAGAGGGTTCTTCAATCCATTATCAAGAAATCTGCCCCAAAATGGTAAATGTCCATAAAAGCCACCATAAACTAAAACGTTTTGTAGCAGTTATGGTGCCTGCAAGATGAATGATTTTTGGAAATCTAAAAGGCAGAAAGATGAATAATTAGACATCAAAGAAATAGTTCACACAATAATAATGAAACCTCAGGTCATGAGAGATTTTGCAGAAGGTTCCTGGTGGGCCTTTTCATGAATGTAAATGACAAAATGTGTTGTTTACGAAATTAAAGAATTGTCTTTTACATTGACACAATACTCAAAATAAATTAAAATGTTATCTGAGGATATTTACTTTATATTAAGTTGACAGCGTATCTTCTATCCAATTTTACAGTGATGTTAAATGTATAAAACTTTCAAAAAAAAAAAAACTTGGTTATTTCTTACCCTTTAAGGCTGTCAGTTGAATAAATAATTGTAATTAATCTCAGGATTTCCTATTTTTAGAGCAGAAGGAAACAGTATTTACATTAAAATCAGTGTACTTTTTAAAAACATATTTATTTCAAAATTGATGTAATTAATAATTGTAAGCCCTCAAAAAAATCTATCTAGTCTTTTTTTTCCCCCTCAAATTTACTCCAGATGCCAATTGAACTACTTTATGATGTTTTTTGGCTCATATTCATCTTCATCGTATGGAAAACAACATTCTGCGAAATGTTTTCTTTTCTCTAGATTATTTTTAGCTGTATATATTTGAATCCTCAAATATATGGTGTTTTGTACTTACAATACAGTATATGACTTTAGTAAATTCAGTAACTTGAAGTCATTTGAAATGCTTCATGAGATATTTCTTCAAGACGCACTATACTTTAATGTTGCTTTTTAGGCTCTTTGTACGAACAACGCCAGCTTGAATATTGTGCTAACTTCTCCATTTATGGTCCACAGAAGAAAGACGCTTATACAGGTTTAGATGACATGACATTTTAGGCTGCACTGTTTCTTTTAAACCTCAAAGTAACTGTTTCAGTCATTATGCAAATGCTACCTAAGTATGCATTTAGTCAAGCAGACCATGTATTCCACTGTTGCCATTCGCTAGAGCACATTTTCACCACTGTGAAAGGCTTTAATGTATAGCAGCGATGTGCTAATTGACCCGGGATACTCTTGATCCCATCAGTCAGCCCTGAGTCGTTCCCTCACCTGTTCCTTCTCCTCTTGCTTATCTGATCAATTCAGCCCTTTGATGCAAAAAAACACTGAATCACTTGCATCGTGTCTGCATTTACCCAGGGTGCATAAAAAAGCCACAGCATCCCAGTTCCGCCTAACTGGGATGCTGTGGCATCTTTATGCACAAATGTTCTGAAAAATGTTTGGCATTGATCCTAACTGTCTGTTCTCTTAAATAAGCGAAGCTGCTAAGGCTATAGCGCCGACTTTGTTCGTTCTAGTAAGCTAGGCTCTCCTCAGCGGGGTGGTGGCGACACTGGGATCAGTCTCATTAAATGCATGACCACACGGCCTCATCGCTCCATCTCCAGCAAACTTCTAGCATCCTCATTATAGCACCAACCGGCTGACAATAACAAGCCTACAGCTCAGGGCTTTGTTTTCTGAATTCTGTGAGGAAAAAAAAAAAAAGATTTATTTTCTTGTCTGCTCAAAAGTGCTGTTGATCAGACGTGTCACTCAGTTGTAATGGGGAACATGCAGTTCGTTTCACGATACATTTGATGGCGAGAGCGCACCTGGAGGGTTTTGTTAGTGCAATTCGTTTCTATTCATTTTATCAATAACATACAAACCAATCCAGACCTAACGTGAGATTGTTACGGCTTTTGTAGAATGTGTTTAGTTGAAAACAGTAATCACAAAGAAAGATGTGGCAATCAGAAAAGTCACTGTTCCTTGAGGAATCGAATTGACTAGAAGTTTTTAGAAACATATTTTTTCCCATCTACCTCTAGAACTGTGAAACATGTGTTGGTAATCTCTAAATACGATCTTTCATTCAGTCATAAAGCCGATCCATGTATCAACAGCAGTCCTCCATGACCTAGCCAGGCAACAAGAAGGTCAGATAAAACCTTGAACTTCTCATGTCAAAAGCCTCATCATTTAAACATGAGAGACATTATATTACAGACGAGACCAGACTCTAGTTTGGGATAACAAGCAAACAGCTGGTTCTCAGCCAGCTCAAGTGTCGACCACATGGCTCCATTTCCCCAGGAGACGAGAGCGACATGCAAATTTAAGAGGCAATAATTAAGAAATCTCTGTTCATGGCTGAGGGTAATGACATATGATGCAAGAAGAACATAACGCATCTAAATCAACCACTCACTGAGTTTCCCATCAGGCCGATGCACCCGATAAGACTGCAAAGACAAAAAACACTGGGCTATTCAAGCAGAATATTCTCAATTTTGGGCAAACAACTATATCATATATCAAATATCAAGATTAAGGAGCCGCAGCTGGTCCAGGGGCCTGGATGATTGCTGTGCAATATAAAGGCTAGCACATTTAATTCCTCAGGTTGTTTGGTGAAACGGTGTAAGGTGAAAGGAGCGAATGAGAAACAGCTGGGTATTTCAGAGAACCACTGAGATTTCATTGACCACTGACAAACCGCTGACAAATCACAAACGCAAATATTCAATTCTATGTAATTATCTGACTTGGAAATAGCTCTGAAATTTCCAGCAATAGTGTGACTCCTATAGCGAGCTACTGGGGAAAAAGTGGAGGGTTTTATGAAGAAAGAAAGCTGAAAATGCACTGCTAGTGATCCATGTGTCGTTTATGCATTTTGTGTAGTCACGTGACTTCAGTGCTGGTTCAAGTGGATTTATTGAGGTTATTACCAAAGCACAGTTGATCTAGAACTAATTTAAATGTTCTTTAGACATAGCCTAGCAATTAAATAATTTAGAGCCCGACCGATAAAGGATTTTGAAGGGCGATACCGATAAAACATTTGTTGGTTTTAAAATCCGATATTGCGATATATCGGCCGATTTTGTTTTTTTTTTGTTTTTTTTCAGAAACGCGCAAGAAAACATTAACAGATTTCCCTAACATTAGTTATTTGTAGTCATTTATGAGTTTTAACTAAAATAACTATATATAACTATAACTATATATATATTAAAGTATAACTGATAAATAAAATAATAATCAGTCCCTACATTGCCTTATAAGCTGCCTGCAACCGGACGTGTGGCGCGTTATACACGAGTGTTGCCAACAGGGACGGTGTGCCCTTTGTTGGACAAACTATACAACTCCAACACTCATGACATGGTTGAAGCGTGTTTCGTCCGTTTTTGTTTAATTTTTAAATATTCATTTATCGGCCATTATAACTGCCGATACCGATAGTTTGTAAAATGCCTAATATCGGCCGATAATATCGGCCTGCTGATAAATTGATCTGGCTCTATAAATAATGACCACAAAATAATTTCTATGTATAAATGGTAATATACTCTACCATTCAAAAGTTGAATTTCAGTAGTTTTTTTTTTTTTTTAAGAAATTAACACTTTTATTCAGCAGGGATGAAATAAATTGATAAAAAGTGACAGTAAAGACATTTATGTTGCAAAATATTTATATTTCAAATATATGTTTGTTTGTTTGTTTTTTTCTTAATATATGTCAAAGAAAACTGGGGGGGAAAAAATCTGGATTTCCACAAAAATCAGCAGCACAGCTGTGAAACTTACCAGTCTACTTCTCAAGAGAAAAATCAAGAGGAGACTTGCACCAAAATCTCCAGTTAATCGTCATTTAATCTCACTTTTATCTAGGAGAAATAATTGGGATATAGATGCACTTCTGATCTCATCTCATTTATGATTTTTCATTGGGGCAGGATTGTGGCGCATTGCATAAGGCTTTGTGTGAATCTGCTCGCATTTCTAGCTTGATATTATCAAAACCGAAATTTATTTACATACTATGATTGATGGCGGTTGAAATGCATGGCCCTTTTTTTAATTGCATATGAATATTAGCTACAAAAATCTAATTAACCTTATCAGCTCTCTTTTAGAAAGTGCGCAGCAGACCGTAGAAAATTATTGACAGCGGATCAAATTAACAGCTATCAGTAAATGTTTATGCTTTGTTAGAATGTGAGTGTGTGTGTTACTCACCTCATAGTGGGCGACTCTCTGTGACTCAGAGATAAGCTGAGCGCTGCACACTTTGCAGTAGCTGTCAGTGAATAACCCCGGATCCACTTCCGTAGACTTCATCTGAAGAGGAATATCAGTGCGAGTATGGTTATTGGTTTCCAACATTCATTAGAGACACTCCAAACTAGATGAGGTCTGAAGTCTTGAGAGACCTTAATATTTATATTTGTGATAATGATTTTTTCCTAATATAATTATCACAAGAAAAAATAAACCCTATAAAATGTATCTTTCACAAGTCAATCAATCATGCAAGAATTCATCGCTGTGACATTTTGGGTTTGTCGTAGAGTGACATTCTTTGTGCAAACTGATGTATTCTGTGACATTTGGATTTTGGAAAAAGGAGAGGGAGGTTGGGAGGGGTGTATAATGAGACAGACAATAGGAGAGATAAATCTGGCACCGCTCTGTGTCAAAAGAGGCAAAAATTCACAACTATATATGCCTGAAGGAGAAAGAGGCATACTGTGGTAGACATCTTTTTAGTGCTGATCTGGGACCATCTGACGCCAACCTTGCCTAATACTGACCTTATTAATCTAGACACTGCAAAATGATTGTAGGTCATAATAAGGAGATTTTAATGACAGAAGGAGGTGAGGTCATCCATTCGGACCATGCTCTCGTTTGGAAAGCTCCTGGCACCTGACAGAGATCTTAAAGGGATAGTTCATCCAAAAATGAAAATGATGTCATGTAACTCGTGTAATTTCAAATTCAAACCTCTATTATTTTCTTCATTCTTTGAAACCAAAAAAGTAGATATTTTGAAGAGTGTTTCTACTGGTTTTGTTAAAAGTGTAGTTGACCCAATGTGCGTGTTGTATTGTTCATCAATGTGGTAAACACTTGCTTATCCTGAATTCCGCAACCTGTATTAAATGATAATTGCGTTCGCTTGCAAGATCTCAATTGGGAAGATTGACTTTTTACAGATTCCCAACATTTGAGTTCCCATGCGTACGTCATTATGCAACAGAAAGATTGCGCTCCAGACTGCTGTGAACGCGCTCAGGAACGTTTGCCAATAATTAACTGATTATTATTGGATATTAATTGGCTGCTCTACATTAAATTATTGGATTACAGGTAATAATAATATTGTAAATAATGTTCAGTTTCTTGCACAGACCATAAGACCATAAGATAAGGCAGGAGTGGTGATGGCGCAGTGGATAAGACACATGCCTTTGGTGTGAGACTCGGGTTCGAATCCACTGTAAGACACCAATGTGTCCCTGAGCAAGACACTTAACCCCTAGTTGCTCCAGAGACGCGTGACCTCTGACATATATAGCAATTGTAAGTCACTTTGGATAAAAGCGGCAGCTAAATGTAATAAGACCAATGAATCATCAGGAACCACGTGTATTAATTTTGTGTTGCCTTTATAGGTTTTTTTTTACTCTTAAACTGACCCATTGACTTGCATTATACACGGTAAATCACCAAGAGGATGGCCTGAGGATCAGGAAATTAACAGCAAATTAAAATCTTTGGGTGAAAAAAATTAAACCATCCCTTTAATTGAGTAGTTCACTTGGAAAAAAAACGTTTGCTGATAATTTACTCACCCCCATGTCATGCAAGATGTCCATGTCTTTCTTTCTTCAGTAGAAAAGAAATTAAGATTTTTGATGAAAACATTACAGGATTTTTCTCCATATAATGGACTTCAATGGACCCCAACAGTTTCAAGGTCCAAATGACAGTTTCGGTGCAGCTTCAAAGGCCTTTAAACGACACCAGACGATAATAATGTTAATACACGTATAATATTGACATTATTATAAGTGAACCCCAAAGAAAATCCATGTCATTATACCTTCAAAGGTTCTTCATAGAACCAGATACCAATAAAGAACACTTATTTTTAAGACTGTATTATAAAAAAACTGAAAAATTACACAGACAATAAGGCATACAAAATGGCCTACTTTAAAATCAGCTTTAAAAAAACAAACAAGGCTATAATTGTACAATTTACATGTTTTCCACATGCTTTGATGACTCTTTACTCCTTCACATCCATTTTGAGATTGTCATGGGAGATATTATGGTGCTCTAGATTCGACTTCAGGGGGCCAGATCTTTGCAAACAATTGCTTAGGGCTCATTTGTGATTCAAGGGCATAGCCAACTGAAATTTGGAGAATGATAAAATAGGTTTATATGTATAAAAAAACAAAAAAATATTGGTTGTTTTCCCAACCCTTTTTCTCACCCTAGGGGTAACTTCAGACCAACTAAGTATCCCATAACTATTCAGACAAATTGTTTAAAGTCAGAAAGAAAGTCTGTGACCCTCTGATGCCCCCCAAAAACTAAATAACACCCTGCAGCATCCAGCAGTCCATGAGTTTACACTCAATATTCCAAAATCATTACTTCCATAAAAAAGCCATCTATCCTCTCTCAAAAGCAAATAATTGCCTTCTCACTTATGCATTGAACTTTTGATTCATATAATAAGTTGCTTCCTCAAAAGTAAAGCACTGAATTATGGATTGAACTGAAGTAACTGTTACTACAAAAGCCCTTCTAAATGATAATCAATGGGTCAAATGGAGTTCAGAATAGCACCTGGTAATTTCTTAGAAATTTAACCTTTAATTTAGAAGTGTGGGATTACAACAGTTTAAGTATACCATGATTGGAGACTTTACCTGTGAATAACTTTCTCAACATATCAGGTGTCACTCCAAAGACGTTCTAGGAATCCACATGCCTGAAATCTTACAAACAAAGATCAAGAGGAAACAAGTAGGCAAGTATTTTACTTTTTAGAAAGAAAGATTTGGCCAGATCTGGTTTTCTGAAGAGATAGATCTTATAAAAGTCTCTCCTGTCAAAGTTAATCTTGTCAATAAAAGCTCCGGCTAACAAAAGCCCTGACCAGATGAGCATGACGCTCTTCTTTCATGTGTGAAAAAGTGATTGCTTGCCTCGCGTAAACCCCACAACCACATATTGATTTCCCTTAAGTTAGGGGTGGGGGGTGGGGGGGGAAGCAATTTCCATTATTTTGAACATTGTAATGGAGAATGAAGTGAGGAGAAAAATATATCATTGAGAGGAGGCACAGGAGAGCAGGTGCTTTCTTTTTATTCCTTCAAAACCCACCATTTCTGAGATGAGAAGACAGTTGATACTGTAAGATACCGGCATCATGATATGCTGACACTGACTGTGCTTACATTAGAATATCACTGAATTACAATAATATTCACTGAAATGCAAGAATATTCAAGATAACCCATTAATGGAAACATATGGCCATATTCTGATTATGCACGAGAGCCATAAACATGATTGCCATAAAAACCAGATTAAACCAATATTCCAGTTTAGACATCTTAGGAAAGCTGACATATTCCTGTGTTATTCAGAACTTTTAAAAATTACAACTTAAATATGAACACTCCAATTTGATATACTGTATAGGCTATACCCAAAAACGTATTTGTGGACAACACTTGTGATCCAATATAGAAGACTCCTTTGCAGTTGCTTGACATTATGGTGTTTAAATAATACTCAGCTTTATATTCGAGATTTAGTAGCATTAAAAACGTATTTAAAATATAGTAGTATTAGTAATAGGCTAGTAGTAATAATGGCAGTCGTAGTAGTAGGCTATAGTACAATAATAATAAACTAAACGAAATTAAGAAAGTTGCGCCTGTTCAAGCTCATGCATTTTGATAAATGCATGAGAAATAATGAACATTTTCTTAAAACTGAAGAGAAAGCTTACTTGTAATTCCAAACTGTATCCTCGATGCAGTTGATCGGAACCCACGTTCAGATGAGGGCTGATACAGTCCATAGAGTGTGTGTGTGTGTGTGTGTGTGTGAGAGGTGATGCTGCGCGCGTGCTGTGTGTGTGCGTGTGTCACAGGGAGCTCCATGTTCGTCAACCGCTCAGTCTCCGCCCCCGGCGTGCTCATTGGCTGCTGCTTCCGCTAGAAATCGGCAACGTGCCAATAAAAATGTAATTAAATTAATCCGTGAGCATCTGAAATTTTTAAGAACGTGAGTTATTTAAAATGCGTTACTTACAAACCTTATGTTCTAATTTTTGTTCAATTTATTGTAGTGAAGACTGAATCCAACCATTTGGGATATGGAAGGATAACAACGATAAAAAGTAACGCAACAAAAGATAAACAAACAGTTTCGGTGTGAGATGGGCGGAAGATTGCAAACAAATTTCATGCATCCAAAAGAAGTATATTCACAGTACACAGAAAAGAGAACTCTTTTATGTCTAGGCCTACTGTGAATATAGCCTAGGCCTACTTCTTTTGGATGCATGAAATTTGTTAGATCATACCTGTACTTTTATTGCCAAAGTCTACTTTGGCAAAAAAATAAAAATAAATAAATAATAAAAAAAATATATATATATATATATATCTGATATGGTCTGATCTAAATAATGTTAAACACAAACATATTTAGAAAATAAATGTAGGCTAACGTTAATTGAATTGATGATTCATTAGTGCAGGCTTGACAAACAGATTGGAAGTATAGCTATTAGGGTCATTTCTTTGCAGCATCTTCATGTCCCCATCGAATATGTATGTCTAATGTATTGAAATAAACGTAGGCCTACGTTTTTAAAGATTTTACAATTTTACCACTTTATTTTCACCCTGTTTAGATTCCTGTTAAAATGATTACATTATGATAAAGTTAAAGTGCATAAGCCTGAAAAGAGCGTGCTTGGTATAGCCTATACTTTCTTAAAAAGCATCTCCTTACATTTGACACAAGCATCATTTTGTAAAGTCGCAGGGTTCAACAGGTACGGCATAAAAAGGAATAAAGTAGGTGCTTCCCTCTATTGGGAATCTGGTGTAAGTGCATGGATGGAGATGATGGACGCAGCTGTGTTATTACCTTAATCAGTTGATTGCTTTACATGATACCCTATATAAACATTCGGCTGTCATACATCATATGATGCTTTTGAGACATTGAAATGTTTATAACACTTTCTACAGGCTTCACAATCACTGACTGTATCAGAATAAAGGTCAGGCCTTGATTGTGGAAATAAGAGATCGGGAATTCCTTGAGCCAATATATCAGCCTATTGAGTGACAGTCATAAATTAGAACAAACTGTTTTTCAAATTTGTCTTATGTTGAAAGACCGAACTTGAGATTTAAAGCCTGATTTTTTTCTCTCTCGGTCATCGTGGGGAGAGCTTTTCCTCAGACAGGCTCCAAACCAACTGAAATAATGAGAGAAATAAAATAATAGATGATGTAAAGATTATTCTACTGAAAATCTTTACTTCTCTTGTTATGAGCTAAATGTAATTCAACTCCACAGCTTTACCCCATTCTCATTTGTCAATGTCATAAATGAAACATATGAAAAATATGTGTTTATATCCCAGAGGTATGAGAGGCCATCAGCTGATTTATGAAATCCTTCCCTCCTGCCAAAATCTGCTCTCACCTCACAGTAGGGTCAGGTCTGTATGTCGAGACTTGCAAGAGCAAATCAAGTCTACAACTCCCATCTCTGCCAAATCCATGATCCACGACACCCAAGCCAGTTATCATCTGTCCTGGTTATGTTAAAACTGAAATGCATGCCGTCCGAATTTAAAGGGATACTCCACTCTTTTTGGAAATAGGCTCATTTTACAACTCCCCCAGAGTTAAACAGTTGAGTTTTACCATTTTCGAATCCATTCAGAATATCAGTAACCAGACAGTTTCTGGTCTCATTGACTTCCATAGTCGGAAAAAATATATACTATGGAAGTCAATGAGACCAGAAACTGTCAGGTTACTGATATTCTTCTAATGTGTTGTTTCAACTTAAAAAGTATGTGTTCTTGCTTGACTTAAAATATTACGTTTGGTTAACTTTAGTTAGTTAAGTTGGATATTTAAGTTATCTCAACCAATTATTTAGTTGTTATAAATAACTGCAGATGTGTCTTTAGAAACTGGGAGAGTCCCTCCGAGCCCTGAACATTATCAGGAAGTTATACCAAATATCGATACATCATGTTCTTGAAGATGTCTAAATAAACCATTCTTGAGTCATTTACTTCTATTACGCAGGACATTTCTTGGACCCACAGTTTTGAGAAATACTACACCAGACGAGACAGCATTCCTTCACTCCCACCCGCAGGCGTCGAGAAGGCCATTTGTTTGATAAAATTGTGAGAAGTTGAACAAAGTGAGTCAGATTTATCTCTATGGCTCAGGTTTTGCTGAAACTGATCAGTTTGGATTCTTGCATGCTAATTAACACTCATAATAACACTGGCGGACATTGAATTGGAAACAGTGATGGCACCAATATTCAGAGTCTACGCATCCCATCTGGCAGAATTTCGCAGTTGGCATGTGTGAGAACTTCACTCCAAACCCCATGTGGAAGTATGTTTGCCGCAGAGCCCATCTTACCTCAGTTGCTATCCTGTGAGAGCATCATATTATTTATGGCTTTTAATAGGCTTTTTTTTCTCTCTTTTCAAGGCTGGAGGCAAAGGAGCAAGTCTTTTTCATTCAATAAAGCTGGGAAATATGCAACAGCAAAGCCAACAGCTGCTTCTAATGATCATCCCATAGAGTCTGGCAGTCAATGTCATCCCAGAGCACAAAGCACTGCTATTTGCTTAACCTGGATAAACCATCACTATGCTTTTGCATGAGCTGGGATTGGTCGACTTCTCCTGGGGGTTACACGCACTCAGGTTTTTGCCACTTGCCATGTATGGATTTTCTTTCGAAACGTGTTCCCTGCAGATGATTTCATAATGGGTTGTATCAACTCGAATTGATGTCAAAACAAAAGTTTGTGGGGGTCTTCAAATGTAACTGAACAGTTTTAAAGGAATGTTCCTGGTTCAGTGCGAGTTAAGATCCATGGACAACATCTATGGCATGCTGTTGAATACCACATAAACTCTTCCTTCAATTTGTAAAATCACACAAAAATGCACGGTAACACTTTACAATAAGGTTCCATTAGTTAACATTAGTTAATTCATTAGTTAATATGAACTACATAAACTAATATAAACCTACATAAGCTATGAAGCTACATAAACTACTATAAATATGTACAGGAAAACAGTAAAGCTATTTACAGGCACTGTTCATGGTTAGTATGTTAACTAATGCATTAACTAATGTTAACTAACCGTGCTGTTAATGTGAATTGATGCATTAGTATATGTGTGATTTAACGTTAACAAATTAACTAATGCTGAACAGAGATGTTGTTCATGGTTAGTTCACTAAAAACTCCTGGGTTATTTCTCCAACCCATTTTCTGGGTTATTTGTGTTGGGTCAAAATTATGGGTTATTTTTTTTTCAGAGAGTAACCCTTTTCTAGGTTATAGGGCTATGTTTTGACCCAATTCCTGGGTTGTTTGGGTTTCTGGGTTATTTTTCAAAGAGTAACCCGTACTCTGGGTTATAGGGAAGAACCCAATTTTCTGGGTTGAAATAACCCAGAAATTAGGTCCCTTTTTAACCCAGGATTTGGGTCAAAATGAACCCATTATGGGTTATTTTTGACCCATGAGTTTTTAGTGTGTAGCTAATGCATTAACTAATGGAACCTTATTGTAAAGTGTTACCAAATTTGCTTACAAGTCTATGGGACACGACATTCTAGAAGGTCCATAAACTTGTATTTAAATTAAGTTATTAATCCATATTATATTCATTTGTATATTAACAATATTTAAGAGGAGAATTGTCTTTTTTTAAGTCATGAAAAAACTAATTTCAATCATTCTGTGATTGAAATGATGTTAGTAGAAATTACATATTGAACATTTTTCTGTCCTCTTTTTTCTCTGCTGAGGCTAAGTTTGAAGCATCTTATGTCTCCTAAATACACACACACACACACACACACACACAACTTTTTTGCATAATTTGACAAAAACAGCTTGATTGGAAATGACTTTTTGCTTACAGTTGTAATCAAACTTATTCAAGCCCCATTGCAAATCAGGTTTATTGGCAAAATTTACAGACATGCAGCTGTTTGCAATGAACAAATCAAACAAAAATAATTGACTGAGCTCAACACAACAAATGTTTAAAATCCCCCAAATTCAACTGAAAATGCAACTTTTAATGACTTCTGCAGTCTCAAAAATCATTCAACCGCTTCATTGCAAGCATCTTTAGAATTTAGTAACACCCTTTGTTGTTCTGACCTGCAGTGAACGAGTTGTATGGCACATCAGCTTCTGGCAGCGTTTCCAAGGAATCTTAACCTATTCCTCATGAGCAATGGCCTCCAGTTCAGTCATATTCTTGAGTTTGCGTGCTGCACCCGCCTTTTTCAAATCCCACATTTTCTATGGGGTTCAAGTCAGGTGACTGTGATGGCCACTGTAAAATATCCCAGACCTTCGGCAACCAAGCCTTTGAGGTATGCTTAGGACTATTGTCCTGTAACTGTTGGAAGGTCCAATGATGCCCAACCTTCAGCTTCTTCATGACGGCATAACGTTTTCTCCTATGATTTCCTGAGACTTCAAGGAATCCATCTTGCCTTCCACACACATCAGTTTTCCAGTGCCAGAGGATGCAAAGCAGCTGCAGATCCATAGGGCCGAAAATATACCGCTGATCCATAGGGCCGAAAATACGTTGTTTCAGAATCCCAAAACTTCTGTGACTTATTCATATGATTTTGAGCAAATTGGGACCACATTTTTGGGTCAGTAGTGGTGTTCGTCTTGGAGTTCTGGCTTGGAACCGCTTTGCGTTTGGGACACGCCTTGCAGCTGAAACCTCAGTGCCTGTTGCCCCCAAGTCTTGCTGCAGATCCAGTCGCTCGAGGGTTTTTCTGAACCTGCCTTCTTAGAAATTAAAAGCGATTCAAATTATGAGATAAAACGAAATTATGACGTATGACATTATGGCAGTTGAAATTGAGATAAAAAAAAGTAATAATTATGTCATAAAAGTCAGATGTTGAGAAAGGCATAATTGTATGCGAAATTATGAGTTTTTATGAGCTTTCGCTCTTTATTGTTGCACATGTAACATGTCCGAGTTATGCGCTTTAAAAGCAGCACCTGTGTGTTCAGACTAGAATGATTTCATGGCAGATTCATTGGCATAGTCATGTTGTCAACACATGCACTATCTGAATCTGATGCTATCTCTGTTGCACACTTTATGATGTAAACAGGTGTAGTGCCAAAGGCAATATGAGACACACATTTACACACAATGGCATCACTGAGAGTAATGTGCTCTTACTCTAACAAGAGGTATCCGGTCAACATCTTTCAACGGCTCTGATTTGCTGACATTGAATTTCATAGAATCCTGCATGGGTCTGATCACATATGCAATGCTTTACTGATATTGTAAACTGAAATCAGATGAATGTAAGTGAGCATTTTGGTAAGAGCAGTATGCATCGTTACTGTTTTTTACTAAGTTGGGTTATTTAAAGTCCAAGGCATGTTAGACCATGATAGTAGATAAAGACTTTAGATAAAGTCCATCTTACTGCTTCACAGCTCATCAGCAGCAAATAAGGGCACTGATTGGTGGGCATTACAACACAGATGTTTTCTCAGGAAAAAAAACAAACAGTTTGCTTTTCTTGAGTTGACGTATATAAAAAAGCTTGCGTCACAGTCATTAACCATGATTTGTATACTTGGAGGCATGCTAGTCATCAGGCCGAGTAACATTCTCTCTCTGGAAAGTATTTGATTGGCCAAAAATCTGTGTAGTTAAGGACGAGTCATCAATAGGTCCAATGCATCTGTGAGCAACTCGTTTTGGAGCGGTCTCTTTAAATGCAAAGGAGATGTGTTATACCATGTCATTGATGAACTCAAGAACAATAATACTGCAGAGGTGTAACGTTACTTAAAAACAAAAACAAAGAAAGACAAAGGTACTGCTAAACCATGACCACCATGTGTTTTAAGAAAGAAAAGTGCTTTATTTTTATTAACGATATTTACAGATTGTCGAAATGCTCTGTTCGTCGTCTCCAAAGATAGAAGGAATTGACCCCTCATTCAGACGAAGTCGATCGGCAAACCCTTCTTTATACTGGTGGAGGTTGTTGAAGTTGGAATTTCCAAATTCGAAGTGCTTCGCGCATTCAAAAAATGACTTTACCCACAGATGTGGGTACATTTCCTTGATAAATAAAACTCAACCAGGCACTTCAAAGAGGTTCTGATGCTGGAAGACAGTATAATGAAGCGTGTGGGTCACGACATCTAACAACCGAACATTTTGACTAACCCTTCTGCATCCTTGAGCTTGGACTAAATCGGAGCGAGAAATAAAAATGGTGGATTGCTCGAAGTGCCCGAAATCTCCCACTACTCACTATATAGTGCACTATATAGTGAGCTCGCCATTTTGTAGTGCTGTCCGAATGTATAGTGATGCTTATTATACCCTAAAGTCCACGCGATGTATCCCAGAATGCATTTTGAAAAGTAGTGTACAACTGATGGTCACTAACCCAAGCCCTACACACCGTCATGCATTGCGCTGATCGTAAAAATGGCGGACAGACGACAAGGGGAGCAGCGCGACAATAGAAATTAGTCATACAAATGTAAATTATGTTCTGTCTCGTTTAACTTATGATATGTAGTAATTTTACAATTTTGTCAGACATGTATAAATTGTTTGTAAGCACACACGCGTTTAAATAGTGAGACAGCAATGACGTAATCAACAGCGCCCGAGAGATGATCGAGTAGTGGTCGAAAGTGGTGTTTCTATTATGCTGGTGAGCTCACTATATAGTGCTCTACTCCCTACCCCCTACATAGGGGAGTAGTGGTTTGAGTGGAGATTTCGGACACATAGCCTTATTTGGCAGATTTGCTATAAATACTGTGACATAATTGTTCAAAATATGTCATAACAGAAAAATCAGAACAGGTTGCAAAATATGACCAAAACAGAATATAAAGATATAAATGAAGCTCCTGAAGAGAATAATTTCAACTTTCTGTACTTATAAACACTCAAAATATACAACAAAATGTATTTAAGGACTAAAAAAAAAGTAGATTTAGCGTGATATATCCCCTTTATTTGGGAATAACTGTCTAGATTGCCTTTCTTTCCAGAAAGCACAAGGAGGTGTGCCTGTGAAAATTTGGTTACATAAATCGTTTAAAATCCAAAAGCATTTTTTTTACAGTATTTATTTGTTTGTTTATTTATAGAAAATCCTCTTAGATCATTTATTATCGTTTATAATGTATAATATAATCTTTTGGCTTTGACAATTGAAAATAGCTGAGAGAGAAAAATGTCCAAATCTCTCCCTCCATCCAAAACAAATATATCTGATCTGTCAATACAAGATAAACACTTTGGCTGTTTGCTTACACAGGACACTTGCGGTGATTTCTCTAATCTGATCTCAGTTCGTAGTGTTTATGACGCAGTTATTTCACAGCATGTGCTTTGTTATAAATCTTGACTATTAGCAGGTCACTACTGCTACTTATCTTTTGAATATTCATGATTTATAACAACTTAACGCAGTCCCTAATGCACAATTTCTAAGAAAGAATCCAGTGCAGTCGAATATATTAAAAATATTTTCTGTTTTAATGTTGAATGATTACAGAGCATTGTGCAAGTCCTCAGAAATGCTATATCTTACACTTCATGATTAACTGAGACTGGCATCCATGCAAGCCAAACAAACTGTCAAAAAAGTGTCCCTTTATTGTTTAAGGTGCATGTATTATGTATTTTACTGAATAGGCAAGTAATAACTGACAGTTGTGATGAATATTATAAAACATAAACATTATTAACAGATTGTATGAATAGATATTAATCCAACTTGAAAATGTCAAGATATATCGAAATGCAGTGTTTGGAAAAACAAAACTCAGCTGACAGCATAATGAAATGTAAATAACTGTGAATATTGTTTTTTTTTAAATTTTGCATTCATTAGAAATGATCAAGAACATTTTCAATTTGAACTAAATTGCACTTGTTTGCATGTATTCAGACATTTATTGGGCAAACAAACTCTTTTAAAACTGACAAGTTGGATTGGTTTCTTTCTATACTGTAAAGGCAAAATGTATTATAATGCTATAATGACAAGATGAGTTACCAAATGATCAAAATCACTAGAACACTGCCTCATAAGTTGGACATTTATGGCTTTTAAGTTTTTTAAGGGCCTTCTTAAATTCTTTGCTAGATTTGTCCCACTTGTGAATGCCTGTCAAAATATACTGTGTGCCCACCCCACGACCCATGATTAAGTAGTGGCTCCCTAAGTTTTCCAGTTGTTGGCACGGACAGCCTGCTCCATTTTTCAGGTAAAGAACAAGGTTCTTTAGTTCCTTTTTTTTCAGAGTTCCAAGCTTCACATGCTTCCTCTTTTTCTGTAGAATGATTTTTCGGTCCAAGTTCTCAATTTTGACTTCCTTAATCTTCGTCTTGATTGCTACAAAAAGAAAAAAAGATTTTAGATTTTCACAATTCATTTATGTTCATGAACGTTTAAATGAGTCAATTTCATTGCACACCAATGAAGTCATGAATAAATCTAGAAGATTTATGTAATGTCTAAAACTTTATTTAACACCGTTATTTAAAACATTCAAGTACTGATGGAAAATACAAATATTTCAAGTATTTTTGCTTAAGGTCATTGTTGTATTTCTTTGCCATGGAGATGCTGAACACTTGGGTGTTTTTGATCATCCGTTTTCACATTTAAGCCAAGAAGTTTAGTTTATGTCTTTCAGATGCTTTTCTGTGCTAATTATGCAAAGCTAGATGGTGCAACGTGTTGTATCGCAATATAGTTCAGGGTGTGTGAGGATATGATTTTTGAGTATGAATCAAATTCTAAATCCAAACAAGATCAATAATGAGATGGCACAATTTCTCCCAAACTTTCCCTGTTAGTAACTACATAACTAAATGGGTCTTATTACCGACCCCTGAGGCACTCCTCAAATCACTGACTATTCAAACACTGCATTATTGCCCGTTCTGAATTTTATGTATTGTGGATAAAAAATGTTTAGCATTACCAACAACACAGATCATCTACTAGACATAATCAAACACATAATCAGGCAAACAGCATCCTATTAAAGTACTAGTTCAAGTAACTAGTACAAACAACAAGTAACTCTTAGGCTCAGTTTCAGATCGGATAGAAATAGCTACCTGAATAAGGTAACAACTGCACATTTTCATTTTCACATTTTACAGCGTTGAGACACATACCTTGAAATACAGTCATCGTATAATGACTAGAAAAAAGCCTTTGTTGGGTCGGTGCTTGATAGCTTGCCATAAAAATAAAAGGTACCATGAAATTCTTGCCAACGGCAAGCTTCCTGTCTTTGACAACATCTCAGACCCTAAAAAAAAAGACTTGCTGGATTCTGACCACATCACTGGTTCTTAGAAACTGCATTTGCAATGGAAGAAGTAGCTCTGCTTTTTATAAATCCAAAATATCTCCATTTGCGGTCGAAATCTAATAATCCACTGTCAAGGATATGTGGCTCGACAAAAAAATCTAGACATGAAATATACAAGGAGGTTTAACCATGTCAAGTTGCTTTTAAAATGGACCAACAAAAAAAAGACCAATTCAGCTGTAAACAATACTGACACACAATAGTCTCAAGAGAGATAGATTTAAGGAGTGCAAAAAAAAAAATTTCAGGCAACAATATTATTGGAAACAAATGTGTGGGCTAAAACCCTGGACCTGAACGGAATCACAATGATGGGAATCAAGCGATCGGATTTTGTGTTCTCTTGAAGTCATTAGCCTCTTGCCAGTAAATGAAGTGTTTTGAAATCACTTGCATTAGTAGCAGCATGCTGAAAAGTTTTTGGAGAAACATTTGGTATTCAGTGCATGTTATGTTAGTAAAGACCTATGCCAAAACTCTTCACATCTGAAATGTATTTCAGTATGTTCTAGCCAGAATTCCATGATAGTATATATAAAATCATGATTTAACTATAGAAACTTGACAGAAAAAATCTTACTGATTGAGGTTATCATTTAGATGTTATTTATCTTGAATGTATTGTATTCATATTTTTTTAATAGACTACATAATTACTTTTTAAAAAATAATGCAACACATGAATGATTCTTTACCGAATTCACTGCCACACATGTGTTCCAGAATTGCGCCTGAGTTCATCTCATTGTCACATGGTGGGCATACACCTAGAAAAGGAGAAAAAATTATTATGGCATCCTGGCACAACCCAATAATGGCTTTAAATGCAAAAGAATCTTACACCAGAAACCTAACAACTTTTAATAATAACATTAATCGTCATCAATGTGTTATTGTATAAGTAGCTATGTTGTGTATAAGTTTGAGAAAAAGAACTACGAGTCTGAAAATGACCGAATAACAAACCAGCCTCTTTGTTTCCATCCATTTAACCTCTTTATCACATTCATATGATATTGACACCTCTTAAAAATAGGGATGCATGATATATCAGCCACCATATTGATGTCAGCCGACATGCCCATTTTTAATGTTATCGTTATCTGTCATTTGGCTACATGAAATTATAATGACAACATTGTTATTTTGTGCTTATAATGACTTTGATTGTTGAGTTGAGACGGTTTTTTTTTTTTTTTTTTAATCAGACTCTCCAAAATTAGATAAAATTTGGATTTAGATTTATCAGCCAATATATCGGTTACTGGCTTTAAAGAATTAGTGTTATCACATCGGCCATTTTTTTAACATATGTAGCATTTTCAAATGATCTATGTTAAGTTTAGTTAAATGTAATCTATGTGAAGTGAGGACTATTACTAAATTCACAATATCTAATGTTAGTAACTTTATTTGTTTAAACACATCTGCTTTATCAGCTTTAACAAAACCATCAATATATTATTACAGAATCAATAGGTGCCAAAACATTATAAATGTAGCCTACTAATTTTTCAAATGTTAGAATTGTAGTAGAATAATAACAAAATGTAAAAAAAATTTCCACTCCACAAAAGGTTCTTCATAGAGGTATAGATGTTCTTTAGCTTTTTAAAATGTTCTTATATCATGGTTCTTTAAACAAAAAAAAAACACTGCTCACTGTAAGTTCTTTGTGGAACCAAAATTGGTTATTTTTTTTTTTTTCAATATTTTTGGAAGAATGTTAGACAAAATATATAGCTTATATTTATATATACACATACATATGTATATAATACACACCTGGGGATTTGTCCATATCATCGCTGCTGCTTTTGTTCATGGCAATGCACACGTCGCCCTCGGGAAACTTGCTACAGTTGAGCATTTGAGGCCAAGGGAACCCAAACGACTGCATGATGGGTGTACAACTGTCTCTGACAGCCTCGCAAAGCCAGCGGCACGGGTATATGGGTCTTTTAAGGCACACGGGGGCGAAGAGCGAGCAGAGGAACACTTGCGTGCCGGGGTGACAGGCTTTGTGCACCAGAGGAACCCAGCTGCCCGCTTGCTGCTTCACCTCCGCTATGGTTTCATGGTCGAGCAAATTTGGAAGCAGCATCTGATTGTAACCCACATTAAAACACAACCGCAGGTCCTCGGGAATGTCCATGCACTGTGGGCTTCTGCCGTAACTTTCCGATGTCCACACGTAGTCCTCATACTCGGCAGCATTGAGCAAAGGGAGGAAGAGGACTGCAGCGATGAAGACCCACATCTTGGGGAGAAGGTTCTTCATGGTTCGAGGGAGAAGTAGCCTATGGTATCGATAACAGTTATGGGCCTATCCACCTGCGTTGCTCTGTTCAGATTTCAGAAAAATGTATTTGCATTAGTATCTAGGCATGAACTGGTTTCTTTGACGTCCTCGTTCTCCTCAGTCCTGATGAAAGTGTCGCGCGCTGCCGTTCGTTTGCGCAGCACGAGAATGAATGCGAAAGGTGAAACAACCAATAGTAATACAACCGGCTTGGCATAACGCGAAGATTGCTCAACGTGCCTGACATTTTTTTTTCAGACAAGAGGAAAATAAATTATTTAATTAACCCCTTCACGTCTAAAAACAGATTAACGGAATTAAGAAAATAATAAAACGGTCAGCTTGTAGTTTTAATGAAAAAGCCACTCACCCTCTAAATGGCAGTATTAGGTATAAAGAACTTGAATATATGTCCCAATTAACGAACGAATCGATCTTTTGAATCGAATCTTTTTAATGAACAGGCTGTTCACGAGCAGTCTGATCGGTTCTCGAAGGGACACAGACACAACAGTAACAGTGATCATCACACTAGCTAATTATATATATATATGTGCTATATATAGGCTATAGGCTATATGACTATATAGTCTGTTGTGTGAATGACTCTGGGTTAGTAATAGCCTAATAAACAAACCCATTTTATTGAAATTAAAATAAAGTTTACTTTAATAAAATAAAAAGTTACTTCATCTCAGTTAGTTGCCTTGGACATTTCTCAAACATTTCTCATTTCCATTTACCCTGAAAGCTAAAACTGAAATAAAAATGAATCAAATACAGAGACATATTTAAAATGAAACAATGATATGAACAATGAAAAAACTGATATGAACAGCTAAATTTGTTGAAGAGGCTTCGGGTTGAAAAGTTCTTGTGTAACAGACTAATAAAATGAAAGTAAAAATGGCTGTAGATGGACTGTGTCAGTGATGCATCTGTAAAATGTCTGATCTATTTCTATAAAAGTTCCACAGTCTGATTTGTAACATTTATGTCAAGTTGGCCAAAGCAAGCTGGATGGCTCCTCTGCTACAAAGAAACATTATTCAGAGTTTACAATGAAGCATATGCAACTTTTGGCTCGGTTTCTGTGACTGGGATGCAGATGCTTTCGAAATGCATCTAGTTTGTTTTTTATGCTGAATTTCTACTCAAAAGCTAACCTCAGCCATCACAAAAATCAGTGTGTGCATTTCCTCTATCAAATTACTGCAGCTGTATGTACTGGCTTTCATAACCACAGAGCAGAATTATTTCACAATCTTCATAATGAAGTGGCAGTTGAATAAAAACAGACGAGATGCCAAACTAGTCATCACTTGTTTTAATGATGTTTTAATTACACCAAAATACATCTTTCATAAGGACTCCTCTAAACTCCACACGAGAAGATCTTTGGTGGTATCAGACCACATGTCCCTCCAATGAGACCACCTGTTGGAAGAATCTCAGAGATTGCAATGAGAAATAGGAGTCATTCGGAGATTTATGAAAGTCTCCGTTGACTTGGCAGGAATCAGATATTTTCAGATAAACATATTTTCTGTTTCCATGACATTGATTTGGTGAAATATACATAAAGTGGCAAAATCTCAATTTGAAAATCTCATTTGCACATGTGTTCACCTTTCCCTCTCTCATTTGTTACTAATTAATTTAATCATCTGCCTGTTAATTGTTTTAGATAGATTATTATATCTGTTAATCCCCTCATTTCTCTGCCTGAGTTGTTATGTGTGTTTGGAGTTTGTACTCGAACACACTTACATAACCTGTGGATTTTATCTGAGCTTGTTGAATAAAAACTTTTATTTTTTAATCCATCTTCATCTGACCTTTTCTGTGGACTTTATTCTCTGAGATCATGACAGCAAGATTTCTCATTTTCATTTAATTTAAATATTAAAATAACTCAAACTAATAAACTAAAACTAGTCATAACAGAAAAAACTAAACTTTTAACATACTAAAATGTAAACTAAAATTAAAATGGAAAATATAAAATCTAATCATATTAACAAAAACTAAAATATAAATTATACTCCAATAACACTGACCCTGCTTTGATGCACATAATGTAAATGTCGATTTTTTTTAACATTATAAAAGCATAAATAAATGAATATTTAAGAACCAATTATTAAATTAATTACTGATTAAAGGATTTATGCCAAAATTCAACAGGACAATCACTTGTAATATGCTTCTTGTAAGATCTTGTAATGATCTATACTAAAACAATACTATATGGTGCAAGAATTTAAAAAAACAACAAAAAAAAAACAAACAAACAAACAAACAAACAGATAGATTAAAAAATAGATTTAAAACAAAATGCTACAGTTTCTCGAAAATGGTATGAATGTTCTGGAGTTCCCCATTTTAAATTCAGAAAGCTCACATGTGAATCGAACGACCTTTTAAACAAACACATTTGCCTGCTGATAAACTGGAGATTGTGCAGTACAGTGAACTTGATAAGATTAAAATATCACATGCGCACCATGCTGTTTTCACAAAATATTGTATGATCTGACAAATGGTTTTACAGATCTCACAGACTTTCTTATAGACCATGTGTTTTATGTCCATCAAGTGAGATGATCCAATACGTCTAAAAGGAACTGAGTGATGGTGAAAAATGGCCCAGGTTTCCCAAAGGAACCTGTAAATGATCCTTCTTATGAATCATTTATAATGCAAGGATGACTGAACCTCTGCTGTAAAAGAAGAGTGATTCTTGGTTTTCTCAATCATAAAGACATTTCTCTGTCGTAAAAAGACAGATGGAGACAAGGACATAACTGTTTTAGGCATTAATAGTTTCTTCCTAGGTTTAGCTCAGTATCACAAATGCATATGTGATAAAAGTGAGCATTATCATGAACTAACATCAGTTTACTTTTAGTAAGCTGGACTGAGCTGTCTCATTTAGGGACACAATGTCCTCCTCTCCGAAATGTTAAGACATGTCTTAATGTGGGCAAACAAATATAACATTAGATGAGATAATATATGTTTTACATTTAAATTACACGCAAAACTAAATGACAAAGACATTCTTTTTAAAGAACTATTATAGGTAGAGAAATTATGAGTTTATTTTTCTGCCACATGCTTCTCCCAATTCATTTATAGGCCTAAATGTTACACATGTCCTTTATTTTTTATTTTCAATAGTCAGATTGCCTAATTATCTTCTCCTATCCCTTACATTAAATTTAACCTCAGAGACATTATTTCTGTTGGGTTTAACAATTAAATCAAGTAGCCTATTTAAACTTGTATAGTTTGGTTCATGGATGGTTATAGGCTATATAGGCCTACACTTATTTTAAACAGGCCTACTGTCAGTACCTGTACCTGTACCTAAGTATACCTGTTCAATATTCTATATCGTTCAGTGTGTTTGCAATTCACACATTTTCACTATGCGTGGACTAATTAATTTAAATTAAAAAGTGCCATATAAAATGGTGGTCGTCAGGTGAAGGCAATTATTTTAAACGTTCAGACGTGATATTTAAACAAAATCCGTTACTTTTGGTACACGAGCTAATCATATTTTTATTGAAAAAAACTTTGGGGGAATTAGTTTCACCCCCCAAAAAACTCCCCATTAGTTTGGAATTGGTGTGGCAGCAGAACTGATGAATAAAGTAAAAGGTTCCTACCGGACTGTATTTTGAGGAGGACAGGAGGTTGAGTAACCGGAAGAGGAGCATCAGCAGCAACCATGGCGGAGGTATGTGAATTAAAAACAACATTTTATTACAATTTCCTCTTGTCCACTAACAAGGATTAGCGTCTGAAATAACAAGTTATAATAAGTGTTTTATTATCCTATGAATCAGATGATACATACGTATCTTTGTAAGCCGTCATTATTTGATACGTTAGTGCTTCTCGATTGGTCGTCAAAGATAATTATCTGCGTCGACCATTAACTTTCGTAAAATTCAAATGCTTAGTTTAACTGTCACTATACACGTATAAATATAAAACGAGGTGTCATGTTTACATCGAGATTCGTGTTGTCATCAGATTTCGGTAGTGTTATTTAAACATGGTGCTGTATAAGGGCATTGTGTATGTTGGTTCTGTGTAACTTATGATTTCTCGTTTTTAATTTCTCATTAATTTGATAATGAGAAGAAATGTATTTATTAGCAACAAGTCATCAAATTAGAATGATTGCTGAAGGATCATGTGCCACCGGAGTAATGACGATAAAAGTTCAGCCTTGTCATCACAGGAATAAATTGCATTTCTAGCCCTTAATACTGTAGTTGTCGACAAATGTGGGCACAGAGGACTCGGGTGTGATCCTAATTTTTATTTATTGTACAGCTTATATAGCTGTCTTCGATTGTTCTGTCTATCCATTTATGGTGTTTTTATTTTGGGGTATTTTTGAATTTATTTACTTCAAAAAGTACCATATTTTCTATGTAAATTAATTACTATGTAGTTTTTTTTTAATACATTAAAATATCATTCCAATAAGTTATTAGAGCTAAAACCTAAAGATGAAGTGACTTTGCTGTCACCTGGTGTCTTATTTTGGCTTATTTTAGAATGCTCTAAAATACAGTTTTTCCCATTCATTTCTATGGATGCCCATTTTTGACCCAAATACAAGATTAAGGGTTTTTTTCACCCACTTAACATTGTAGAATTGAGTAAAAAAAAAAATGTGTGTGTTCAGGAGGCAAACTTAGGAAAATAAGCCGAGTCTTGTACTGCTCGGATCAAGGGAAATATTTTTAAAAAATAAATAAAAACTATTTTGCCCACATTTGTCCAGAATACGGTTTTAGGGTTAAATATATTCGAATAGAAAACTGAAATTGTAATAATACTAAACTATACTGTTGTTTTACTATAATTTTGATCAAATAAACGCAGGCTTGATGAGCATAAGAGACTTCTTTTAAATGGTAGTAGTGTATGTTAAAAATAAAGATGTCTTGCTAGGGTGAAAAAAAGTTTACCTAAATTTACAAATAAAATATAAATCATATTATTTTGACATGGAAAACTTAAGTTTGATTTTCAGCTTAGGCTGCTAAAATAAAATATTTACAATTTTTTTTTAACAATACCCACTCTCTTGTTTTCTCTCCAGACGCACAGCTTGCAGGACCTGCGGCAAGCAGCCGTCGCCTCCAAGGTTTTCGTTCAGAGAGACTACACTTCCGGCACTATCTGCAAGTTTCAGACCAAGTTCCCTGCAGAGCTGGAGAGCAGGGTGTGTAGAGATTCATAGCAAACACAAGGAACCATTTACCATAAATCTGTATTTACAGATCATGATATCAAATATATCCAAAGTATTGGCACCATCTCCAGTGTTCAAATTAGTTGAGGTTTGCTGATGGGCAGTGTAATACTTATGTAGACAGTCTCCTTGTGAATCTACATGATTTTAAAAGACCAAACCAACATGCTGTGGAATGAAATTAGTCCACTAGTTAGTCCAGTTATCCAATCACATCCACTGCTGAGGCAAAGTCATGTGAGTTTTTCTTGTGGTGGTGCATCGAGGGATTTATTCGGTAATTAGATTTGTATCGTAGTTGATGAGCTTGTCGTCTTATCGGATAAAAAAATGTATCCACCTCCATTGAGTGCATAATTTTTTTATGTGCGTTTTTCAGAATTTATGTGTATCTTGCCGTTTCCCTCCAGTGTTTTTATTTATTTATTATTATGTGATATCCCAAATGTACATTAAAAAAAAACATAGTCAAAAACAAACGAGCAAGCATCACACAAAAGAAAAGAACACATTTTTGAGTTATATGGCATTTTAACATGACCTAAAATTCATTTATTGGTACTACATCATTTAGATGTAACAAATTTAGCAAATTATTACAGGACCATGGTGCAAAGTAAGAGAAGTTCAGTAAAAACTCTTTGGAACCTAGTAAGAGAGCCAGCTGGTAGAACGGAGATGAAAAATGCTGGAATTAGTTTTAAGGATTTTACATAAATATAAGACAAATATTAAAACTTGAATCTTATATCTTTTGTAATGATGTATTAAGGTAATAACATTACATCTAATAGTAACTTTGACCTATTTAAACAAAGAATAATTCAGTTCGTGGTTCTCCAATATTTGTGCCGTACTCCTTTTCCACTTAGACTGCAGTCACGCCTTGTCCATTGATTAAGGGACGATATTTGTCCCCTTTAATCATTTTTCCATTTCATTTTTTACCTTTGTAATAGTTTAAAAAATAAAAAAATGCCTTAAATAAGACAGTGTTCAATAAATAGGCAATGTTAAAATCGTTTAATATTTATACAAATATTGTATTAAAATCGCCAGTAGGTGGCGGTAACTCATTGTCTTTATGTGTGAGGCATCGAGTCATTCATTGAACCTCACGATTAAAACCACATTAAAAACTCACATTAAAAACACTGTTGGAAATCAGCCTGCGTTTTGTTCGCACAATCAGCACAAGCGGCTCGTGATGGAACATAGATCGACTGAATGACATTTCAATTTAAGTTGAAAATCTCAAATGAAGATTGCTGAACTCCAGCTTGTCTGTTTTCAGATACACTGTAAAAAAATATTGTTGGTTTAACTTAAAACTTTAAGGCAACCAGGTTACTTATTTTTTTAAGTTCATTGAAATGGAAAAATTGAGTTAATACAATGAAGGAGATTGATTTAACCATTAGAAACTCAAAATATTATGTTATCTGAACTACATAAATGATTTAAGTTGATTTGACAAAAGAAAAAATGTGATTACAAATCATGAAAATATTTTTTTTACAGTGTACTACTGAAAAGACTGGGTTGAAAACAGGTTCTTTTAACAGAAAAGCTCTGATTTGGGGTTTAAATTATTGAATTCTGGTATTTGTGGCCACAGCGGATTAAGCTGAAACTGTCCCATTTCAGATGACAAACTACGCTTGGCTACTATCTTGTTCTGTGACTCACTTGCCTAGTAACTATAGTAACGGTGCGTGCCCTTTCTGCTATGGCGTGGACTGAGTTCTCTTTCAAGTCTTGCACTTGAATAAACAAATTCACACAAAAACTATGTCAACATATCCGTCTTGATGAGTATCCTAGCAGGCATAGTCTGCCGTAAGTGAACTTATATGGTCAAGAAAGACACTCACAGTATAGTGTAGGCCTACTGAATCAGCTCTGAAATTGAATGCCTTTTGTAACTTTAATAAAGATTATTTGTTAATTTATATAATATGCAATGTTATTTTACATTTGATTATTTTATTCACTTTCTGTACCTGAAAACTTATGTTAGAGCAATGATAACTCGGATGATAACTTAGATTTGAATGTTCTGCTGTGATTGTACTTCTAGTTCACACCTCTCACTGAGTGTGAATGCTGATAATTGTTTTGTTGTCTCAGATTGACAAGCAGCAGTTTGAGGAGACCATGCAGACCCTGAATAATCTCTATGCCGAGGCGGAGAAGCTTGGCGGCAGGTCTTACCTGGAGGGCTGTCTGGCCTGCCTCACTGCGTACACAATCTTCCTCTGCATGGAGACCCACTATGAGAAAGTCAGTTGACGGAGTTGTAGGCTGTAGATTTCATCAATGTGACATTGTCGATATGGATTTTAACAATATGCTAATTCGTGCAGGTGCTGAAAAAGATTGCCAAGTACATCCAGGAGCAGAATGAGAAGATCTTTGCTCCCCTTGGGCTTCTCCTGACTGACCCCATAGAGAGGGGACTGAGGGTTGTATCCTTTCCTACATCGAAACATGCGGGTCTTTCTGTCCCCAGGTGGAATTGTCATTGGATTCTGGTAACATTTACTATTTAGGAACTTGCTCTACCATTCAAATGTTGGGGTCAGTAAGAAATGAATACTTTTATTTAGAAAGGATGCATTAGTTTAATTGAAATAGAAGTCTTTTGCAACATCATAAAAGTCTTTTCAGTCAATTTCGATCAAGCACTGTTCAAATGAGCTTTTAAGAAATGTGTCTTAAAAAGCAAATCCGCATATTAGAATGATGTCTTAAGGATCATGTGGTGATGGTATTGAGAGAAAAGGTATTTTAAACTTTAACAATGTCACAATTTTCCTGTTTTTATTGTATTTTTGATCAATTATGAACATGAAACTTTTCAAAAATTTTACTGACCCCAAACTTTTGAAAAGTACTGTACGTCAGATGGTAAAGAAATGAGAAGCCCAAATCCCCCCCCCCCCCTTACTCAAGTTTGATACAAATTGTATTTGACACGGAAAACCTTAGTTTATTCATGCGTCTGTGTCTAGTTAAACTGAATATTTCATAGATTTTCTTGAACTTGATTTCCTCAACTTGAGTTTTTAAAGGTGGAGATCACTATTTTTGAGGATAGAAGTATTGGTTCAAGATAAAACACACCAAAGGTAAGTCCTGTGTTTTGGACAATGCTATGATATCCCATCTTTTGGAAGTGCATTGTCCTTGAAGTAATGCAATGTCATAATTCTTCTTGCAGGATCATGTTTGGAACGTGATTATTGGCCTGCTGGACTCAGAACCTGCTTCTCCATCTCATGATATCACAACCCTATTGCTTTAAATGTAGATAGTATACCTTTATTTTCCGACCATTGATTCATTAATATTTTATTTTTTGACTGAGGGAGAGACTGATTATTATATAATGCTTCTTAAACTCTCCAATTCAGCTTTCCCTCAGTTAGCAGCTTTCCAATGTGTTACTTAATCTGAGTTTTAATATCTGTTGTGCCATGTAATTTTTTTTTATTGCTGGATATTGATTTCTCTGCTTTATGATCCTTTCTCTTGTTTTCTGTAAATACTTGTCTTGAATGGGAAGTATATATTAAGTGCACAATGTTCTGTCTCAATACAGTTGCATCTTGATTATTAGGATCGTTCTCATGGTAAAAAAATTGTTTGAGAAATCTGATCATCAAATATGTGCTTGTTAAAACTGTCAATACATTCATCATGTGTACATGAAAATTTGACACTGATATTTAAAATTAGTTGTATTTCATGATTGTAAGTAATAATCAGTTTAGTTTATAACATTGTTCCATTCCCCTCTATGAAAAAGAAAGTTTTCTTTTGTAACACTACATTTTACTCTATTTACCAATGAACTACTGTAATTTTATTTGGGTCTTCAATATAATCCTTATTACACACAAATGCCATAAAATCCTTAAAAGGCATGGTTTGCATTTAATATTGCATATCCAGCTTGTATTTCAGACTGCTGTCAGCTCTAACTGTTTCTTGCGTAAATCTTTTTATCAGTGTTGTATCATAGTCTTTTTTGAAAATCTTTTGACACTTATTTAAACTGTGTATCGTACAATAAATAGTGTTTTCTTGAACAAATGCCATCGTCTGCAAATATTTCTTTTAGTTGTATTTATTTTATATTCAGAGGTACATTCTATTTTAGTTGGCATAACGTAAGGCTTCTCTATTGTGACGTATTGGAGTGAAACTGCTTCTTGAAGAAGAAAAAGTATGTATAAATGTGAATTACTCTCTATTAAAGATTGCCATGTTATATGCTGCTCAGTAACTCTGATAAATAATTCATAAATATTGACAATAGTTTTTTAATTTCATTTGGGAAATACATATCTAGAAATATGTTGTTTTTTGGTAGACTAGATACTTGTAGATTTTTGTACATTTAGTAATGCTCTTAAAATTAGGTCAAACGCTTTCTCAAAAATCCAACCTCTGTCTGGAACTTTATTCCACATTTTTTTTTCTTCTAATTAAATGTTTTATTGCTTTGCAATCATAATTATAATGATAAATTTGTTTCATAAGCAGATCCTGGACTACCTCTAACTCAAGCAGATCCTGAACTACCTCTAACTCGTGTAACAAGAAGGCTTTAAAAACAATTGAAACATGTAAGTCTTTTAATCTCATCCTTTGATATATGTGATCTATTGTGATTAGTGTTAATACCCCTGTTTTGTACCTTTTTTTTGTTTATTTGTTCTTTACTGTGACTGATTCCTTCTTTGTTTATAATAATGTTCTCAATTGGAAAAAAAAAAAGTTTTACGCGGGACTTGATTTTGTCCATGGGGAATGGATTAGACTAGTGCAATGCCTGTGCAAAATCTGTTTTGTGTGTTTTTAGTAATTGTTGGTTTGGTATGTTGAGTTGCTGAATAGCCTTTGCTACTATTATACAGGAGCCTAAACTCTGAGAAAACGATAACGTTAAGCGCACCGGAATAAAATATATTATTCAGAATTACACAGTGTAGCTGACTTGCAGATTCAGATAACATCCACAAGTGAATAAGAGCGAAGATTCAGGTTCAGACCTTGGCTGGAGCACGCTACACACTGAACTCCGAAAAAACGCCACGCTTGAGCAAACAGTTGGTGAATAGGCTACTACAAATGATGGTCGTGAAAAAAATATAATATTCAGATATTGTCAAACTACAACCCTCTAATGTCGGAATATTTATTTTGGGTGTGGAGGGGGAGTGGCCACTCAGTGTGGTGCAATGTGAGAGGGGGAGTGGCCACTCAGTGTGCAGTGTGATAGGGGGAGTGGCCAGAGAGCAGCAAAAGAGGGGGCGAAAAGCCTTCACACCGAAAATCTTAATGACGTGAGGTGTCTGTTAAATTCAGTGTTGTTACCATGGTTGTTACTTGTGGCTGACTGTTTGCGTCAACTAGGACGAATGAATATGAATCATAAATATACCCATTGGAAAAGGAGAAGCTAAAGCGATATTAAAAAAGAAATAATGAAGAAATGGCAGGACAGGTGGGATGGGGATAAAAGTGGGAGGAAATATTACAACTTGCAAAAAACTATTAATGTTAATGTATGGGGGTGAGTAGAAATAACAGAAGAGAGGAGAGCGTTATAACCAGACTACGGTTTGACCATACAGGGTTAAATAAAACATTGCTTTAATGGGCAAAACTAAGGTAATCAGGTTAATGTTTGGAATGTAGATCCATGAAAGGTGTAACTTATAAGGCTAAACAAAAAGATAAGTCATGCAGGAAGGAAGTGGAACCTTTATTTGGCACATCAGGAGATGGTGTACAATATATAAAAAAACATAGAACATAATATAAGAGTTGTTGTATTTTAATATAAGTAGTCCCAACGAATCGGTTCATGAATCGAACGGTTCATACTACATGCTTCGATCCAGTAGGTGGCGGTATGCACCTTCAAAAGTCATGGTTGCAATCTGCCATAAAATAAGAAGAAGTTGCTGTTTGCGGCTGTCCTGCGGTGTCGTTTTTAACTGGGATTTAATCGTGTTTAAAGTTCTCTTAAAAGGGTGGCATACTTTTATTTGTTATTAGTCAGATCTCGTCTTGAAACAATGAAACGGGTATTATGTCATTGAATGAGATTGGTGTGCTAAGCTAACCTTAGTTGCAATGTTTATTAATGAGTTTAATTTCGCGGTTAGATTCACGAGTAACGTCTTTCCATAATACACTTTACTAAATACACGTTTATTTATTTTCTTTATTTTTTATTTGACGTATACGTGAGCCTGTAACGTTAAGTTAGCAATAAAATAACGTTAAATAACCTTATAACTTACATGGTCGGAACTGAAAGCATCTAGTCTCTGTGGATAGAGATCGTCCTCTAGCACGCTGGCTAATCCACACGTCAGTGGCTGTTTCCTCCCCAAACAAGAGACTGCGTTTATCCATACAGTCCTTGAGGAGCTGGACGTATTTCGACAGAGAAAGGAGCTGAAAAGGTAACTTCATCACATATCTGTTCTGAGGAAGGGAATGATATTCTCCAACATTATTTTGTAAAGCTAATCGTTTTAGAAGGGTCCTGGGACATTTTTCCCTTGTGAGATTTTATTATTGAATTTACGTTACAATTATTAACATAATTCCTTGTTTCCAGAACATACACGGTAAGTATTTTATATTATAACCATCTGGAGCATTTTCAGTTTTTTTTTTCTTCTATTGAAAATTCTTATACAAATATTGTTTTTGTTTGACCAGTAATTCTTGAAGGTCCATACTTTAAAGCTAGATGTGTACTTGCCCTATTAGCCTATAAATTATTATTATTAATTCTTGTAATCGTGGCATTTGTTAACACTATATTTACAGATAAGACCCTCAGTGGCTTCTTATTACTATGCTTTTAGGCCATGAATATACAATCTATAGGCCACATTTCTATGAAAAGTAACTACAACATCATGTTCCTAAAATAAAATGTTATTAATTCTTGTAAGGGTGGTCATGAATATTTTAATAATCCTTCTAATTTATGTTGGTGCATGTCTGTTCTCCTTTTTTTCTCATCAGTCTTAGTTTGTGTGGCTGTTTTAGATAATTGACTTTCTACATAGTGTTGTATGTTTGTACATTTTCTATGTAGGCCTAATTCAAATGGGCTACACATTTTACCATCGGTATAATGATTAGAGTATTGCTGGGTTCTATACCGGTTCATACCGAAAACCGGTGTATATTTTGGTTATGATATTAATTTTTAATATACCGCCATACCGGTGTATTTTCACAACGTTCGGAACGAACGTTACACTGCCCCGCGCAACCAGAGAATGGCGCAACACTGTTTCAGGCGGACCCTTTACAATGTTGCACTTCTAAGCAGCGACGGTGAGGCAACCAAACAAGCAGTGCTCTGGTGTTACGTTAGGGATTGTGGATGTTGCTGAACTATGGCGTTATTTTCTGTCAAATGCCGAGAGCTCATTATTGTAGCGCGAAAGTAAATTAATATAATGCGCGTACGGTACGCGAATCTCGCTGCTTGCGCTCTTAGATACACGCTACTCTTGGAAGAATAGGTCTATTTTCTCTGGGCTCGCTCAGAGAATCCTGCACTTAAAACGTGTTCATGGGTAATCTCGAATCTCACCTCTTCCCCAGTTAACAATTTTAGGTTTTAAGAACGTTTTCGTTCCCATTAATTTATAAAAACGTTATTTCTGAATGTTCTAGGAACATTCAAAACGTCCAGTTTGTTTAGACGTTGTATTAACGTTATTTGTTGGTTACAAGAACGTTCAATTCTCCTGTTAAATAAAAGTTGTAATATCGTCCTTGCTGGGTTATAAGAATATTATTAGAACGTGAAGAAATAAATAGGTTATACGGGTTCTATTCTATTCTACAATATTAACTAATGACAATAAAATAGACCAAGGTCCTAAGTCAATTTATTGCAGTAATTTCTCTCTCAACCAGTAAAAAAATAATGATTTGAGCTCCTGATTATGCATGGAAAAAAATAAACGTTGAAAACCGGCTTAATTTTGAAATATAAATTTTTGGTCAAACCGACGCCCAACACTAGATTAGAGGACTTTGTGCATATCTATCTATCTTATATATCTGTCTGTCTTATCTATCTATCGATGAATATACAGCTGCCATACTGTTTTATTTTAATGTTTCCCAATTGTAGCATTCTACTCTTCCCACCTATCCCGAGCCGACTTCGCTTCCTGATTCACCAAACAACTGGCAATCTCCCCGACCTCAGCACCTTCTCTGTGGGTGAGGGCTGCGCCCGCAGAGTCGTAGTGTGCTATTCCGACCTCAGGTAAAGCTGCCAAACCTAATGTCACTTGACGTGCTTACATAGATTTGCTGTCTCATCATTGTGGTGCATCTGACAGATTGCCAGATGAGGATCATATATGTATGAAGAGCAGTTTCCATGAACAAGCACGCGGTCGGGGCGAGAAAATGGAGGACGAATGCAACAGAAGAAGAGCCAAACGGCTAGAAAAGGCTATTTATGTTCCTTTAGCTAGGAGACATAAGGCGAATCTGGAGGAATCATCTGAGGATACTAGCTCTGACGTTGCTAAGGAAGTTCTTGCTTCCAATCAGGAGACAGAGGTGGACAGGACTGACCAATCACTTGCCGATCAGAACTTTGTGCAGCTTTCAAGGTCCGGGCCCTCCCCGTGGCCTCCAGCCTGGGACGAGACTGTGTCTTTCTTCACGTCTTTAACATTAGATGACCAAGCAGAAGAGTATTGTGCCAACAACACAGACCCACTTCCCACTGATGCGACCCTCCAACTTCAGCACTTTGATGAAAGTTTGCTCTCTGAGGTATTGTAACTTAAAGTGTTATTTCACCCAAAAATGAAAATTATGTTATTAATGACTCACCCACATGTTGTCCCAAGCCCGTAAGACCTCCTGAAATAAAAGTATTTTGAAATAAAAATCCATTATTTTAATTTGTAGTAGTATTTTAGTAACTTATTGGCACTGTGACAACTACAGTAGGTAGTCTACATGCATAATGACAATATGATATTAATAAATACCACTTACCATTTATAAGTTAAAAGGACTTCGTTGACGACGATGCCTAGCAGGTTGGTACTAACTCCGTGGCTAACATGTCTTGCCACTTTGCGCTCATCCAGGCCTCGGGCTACCGAACAGAAGTTGGTATTGACAATTCTTTGTCACATTTTCTTTCTCGGGATACAACTGAGCGGCAAATATTCCAAGGTTGACCGCCTCCTGTTCCTGGTCCTCCATTTGGGCGATTAATGGCGAGACAACAATAACGACTGGAGTCTTGTGAAGTTTAACGCCAAAAGCTGCTCTTTTTTTAAATAAACTTGCATTCTAAACTACTTAAAACAATATCTAAGGCTGCATCATAAGGTAGCTTCCATGGTAGCTTCGCGTCTGTCTGCTGCCATGTTGAATCCATAGATATAAACAAACTGCGGTGTGTGGCATAGATGTCGTCATCGTCTTGCTGCTCCCTCCCCGTTCTGTGACTGGTTCCCTAAATGAGGCGAAAATCTGGCCATGGTATCCAGACTGCCTTTGAGCGTGAATAAAATCACGCTGCTGCGGTAAGGCAGTATGGGGAAACCCAGACTAAAATTTTTCTGTATTTTCTATCAAATAAATATTCTGGCTTAATGTGCATAAGACTTCTTTCAAAACCATTAAAAATAGGAATGTTTCCAAACTTTTGACCGGTTCTACATGTAAACAATATATATATATATAAAATCATGTCAGAGTGTTATAGTGTTCCGGTTAGCCAGATATGACAGCGCTACTGCAACACGCATTGCGAACAGATATGATGCAGCTTTCTCTTTTATTGCGGCCTGAAATCCAGCTCATATCTGTTTCTTACATTGACGTGAACTGTTAAATTTGCATTTAGCGTGAGAATTGAGGATTGGATTTATATTAGTTTTACGTAGTAGACACGTTTATGTGGCCAAGTGTAAAACGGGCCCTTTGAGGTTTGTTATTTGCATAAAGAGCCAATGCATCTCTTACTGTTTTTACCATAATTTTTATTCTCTTTTGTTTTCACACATTTTGTCATTCATTCTGTGTTTGTCAGATCAAAGCCAAACTCAAGTGCGAGGACATCACCGTACTGAACACCTGCAATGATTTCCCAGCCTATACAAACATCTGGCTTGACCCAGAGGAGTTTGGCCACGTCATTGAGATCTACAACTTCCCTACCTTTTTTAAAACAGAAGACCTTCTTGATGCCTTTGCTGATTATAGGTGATATGGCACCCTTATAATGTGAGAGAAATAATAATTGAAATGCAAAAATGTGACACTGGTCTACTTCTGTTTCCAGTGAAGGGGGGATGAAGATCAAGTGGGTGGATAACACTCATGCTCTCGGTATATTTTCAAGTCAGTCCGCAGGTATTGTTTCATTCGGCAGTATTTTTTTTTTCCATTCATGTGTTAAGAATTATCCTCTTTTATGTTGTTCTGTTTGAGTGACACATTTTTGTTTGTTTTCAGCCACACAGGCACTCTCTCTTAAGCATCCGATACTGAAAACCCGTGTGCTACTAGAGGGGAGTCAGAAAGCCAAGTGGAAAGCAGTCAGACGAGCAGGTATGAAAGCTGAGCCACTGAATAAACGGCTCTCAGAAATATGGTGATTCTTATATTAGAAGACAATGTGTCCATAATCAAGAAACTTTGTACTTTTTTCAAGATATTTAAATTACAAGTGGTGAAACACAAAATTGTTAAAGTTAAATTGTTTTGAAAGTCTCTTATGCTCACCAAGATCAAGGATTTATTTAATCAAAAATACAAATCAACAATAATGTTTGAAATATTTCCATTTTAATATACAGTATGTTAAAATGTAATCTAGTCTTGTGAATCAAAGCTGAATTTAGGTGATGATTTGCAGCTCAAGAAACATTTCTGATTATTAACAATGTTGAATACAGCATAATATTTTTGGGAAAACCGTGATATATTTTTTTCAGGATTTTCTGATGACTAGAAAGTTGGGGGAAAAGGCTTTTTTTAAATGAGTTGCATTGGAATGACATTTCATGGTACAAAAAAACTATGAATTTTAATTGGGAAGTAAAATAATAAGGTCGCTTGTGCTTTTTGAACGTGTATATATTTTTTAATTAATAAATACAAACTTCAATGGCACTGATCCGCATAATGAGCATAAGTATATTACTATCAAGTGTGATGATGTTGTGTCCCCTTAGAGTTCATTCAGCCGGTTAAGGAAAGGCCCCGCACGGACACAGCGGTGGCTCGCAGGATGGTAACCAGAGCACTGGGATTGAGCAAAGGCTTGAAGAAATGACCCCAACTGAAGAAATCTACCCCAGTTCCTGTCTTGTTTTTATTCGTTCGAATGACTAATGTTCTTGACATCAGCTACTACATAATCCAGAAAGGAGAGGAAAAGGAGCAAAGCTTTATCTTAGCAGCACACGTAGATGAACATCTAAAACACATGAAATATGTTGTCTCACAAGTTGTATCAAAAGTATTTTTCCCCCAAATACTTTTTTTTTGTACATTTGTTTCTCCATACTAAGTAGTTGAAAATTATTTCTGCACTGCGTTTTAAAATTGTGCGATACTTCGAACATGTTTTTTACATTTTGATTAAATACAAATCGGTGTTTTTATCGGTGTCAAATCTTAAATTGTTTCCACACATTTTAGCTCTAAAAATACATGGGTTGTCATGTTAACATAAAAAAAACACCATCCTCCAAGTAACAAACATTAATTGCTTTAGTATTAGAAAACAATGCAATGGTTTGACCAAATGTGTTGTTCAGTCATAAACACAGTATATTCGGAAACCATTGAACTGGTCATAGGTACCCTAGTAAAACAGAGGGTAGATGCTTCACAGATTTGCAACAAATTCTTACAGTTTCACATTGCATACACAAAAGTTGATGAAATATAATCCCAGCCTGAACACAATAAATTATTTGACATGCTTGATAAATTAACCACAAAAAAGTGGCGTTTGGTTCATGAAACTGCAGACTTTGTGATACTTTAAGTATGGAAGTTCCAATTTTGAACATTAAAGCACCAGTTTGTAGCCACTACAACAATTAACTAGCATTTTTAACACATAAATGCAGCAAGTACAGTACGTTTAAAGAATTTAAATAGTTTCTGTACAAAGCAAGCTTGATATAGCGAGGGCCGTAAAAGGACACAAGATGTACTTCAACCTAGCGACTGCATCTATATTTTGAGGTGGGTTACAGAGCAGTGGTCTCTACCAATTGAAGTGCTGGAGTCTCACTAGTGGTCAGTTGTATTTCAATAGTCTTGAGTGACAGCCTGCAGCTTCCTCCACTGAGAGCTTTGCCGTTCCTCACTGTCTCCTATCTGAGGTGCAACTGGTTGCTCATTCCAGGGTTTTCGTCCATGTCTGAACTCCGCGAGCCACCTGGAAAATGGTAGAGGTGGTATTATTATTTACTGGCCAATAAGAGACTTATTTAAGAGACAATAAAAGATAAAACTGAGAAAATCAAGTTTTTGTTAAAGTACGTCTGGATGGGATTCAGAACGGTGATCTAACATATATGGAGTTACATTAGGCAGTTAGGCAGTTTTGATTATATGCTGTTTAATGTTGGTGATTGCATTATTTTATATATGCATATGATTACATATGACATGTTTATGCATCTTCTTCATTGTTTTGACCAGGAGATTCTGTACCCTTTCAGAATATGTGTAATACCGCTCCCTACTGTATAACAGTGAAAACACAGAAACCGGGAAAATTTTGTCTATGGCGGGAAAGCGTTGTCACACAAATGATGAAAATTTCCATCAATGGCAGGGAAATTGTTAAACTGTCCTGGTAGACATTCAATTCAGTATTTTTCTAACCAACTCACCTATATTACAGTTGTACGTCCATATCCTGTATCCATCATAGCGGCACTTGCACTTCATGACATTGTTGGTGTAATCCGACTCGGCTACATCATAGTTAGGATTGATTACGACCTATGTGACAGAGTCATGTTAGTAAGAAAATATTTTTTTTATTTTTAGTTCACTTCAAATAAACCGGTACCTGGAAAATATAGTCTCCTGGTTTCACATCTGTGATATCGATCCACTGTCTGTAAGTGTCTCAGCAGCCAACGGTGATGCCCTGTTCACCAAAGTCGGCACAAAGATACAGTTTCTGAATACCTGGATCAACGAAAACAACCAATTAGATTTTCGAGCTGAATAATAGAGTGGTCCCTTCCTTACCTCCACTTCTGTAGAGCTGTTTATGACTGAATAGAACTCGTTTCTCCGGCCCAGATCCGGCCTACATCTGGACCGTGTGGAATCCAAGTGTACCAGATGTGGGCCGGATCTGGACCGACACTATGTTGCTGTCTGGGATTCTACTCAGAGCAGTTATTACTGTAACCACGACATGGTGTGAACGCACCTTTGTACTAGTGTTGATTAACTTTAGCGTTATTTGACCATCTCATAAGTTCTCACCTTCGTCACATTGAGTGTCCTCTAGACAGAAACTGGCCTTGTGACCCTCTGCAACCTTGGTGCTGTTCAGACTCAGCAGGTCATAATGTGTAAAAACATCCATGCTGTGATAATGCCTAAACACAGAGACAAAATACAACAATAATTAGAAGTTTTAAACGCCGCCATATTGGCATCATGTGTTGAAGTCTTTGTGTGTATCTTTGTCGTTTACTAAGGTGTTTATGGTCTTGCCTGTGACACTCGTGCCAGGTCCAGGAATGGTAACCCATTTTGGTCTGAAGTCAGCTTGGCCGACGTTGTGGATCTGGGAGGAGAAGCAGAGCAGGCGGTGGTAGGAGCTGTGGTCATTCTTTTTCGCTGTGCTGGACAGGCAGTTCTCCTCAAGGGCGCACTCTAGAGTGTACATGATGTACATGATCAAGAAGATCAGAGAAACTCAAAATTTCGACCCGGAAAAAAAAAAACGACAGTGGTACCCCTTTCGTTTTTTTTTTTTCGGGGCGAGAAATTAAGTTTCTCCAAAACTCTGGATTCTGATAGAGGGCCATAAGACTTAGACCTGAGAGCAAAAATGGAGGCTCTAGACCCTTCCAGAGCTGAGATATTTAGATCCCACGTAGGATTAATGCCATTATAAATATCTCAATATCTCAGCTCAGGAAGAGTCTAGAGCCCCCATTTTGGCACTCAGGTCTAAGTCTCGTGGCCCTATATCAGAATCCAGAGTTTCAAGAAGACCAGAGAAACTCAAAATTTTTTCGGGGCGAGAAATTAAGTTTCTCCAATCTTCTCAAAACTCTGGATTCTGATAGAGGGCCATGAGACTTAGACCTGAGTGCAAAAATGGAGGCTCTGGACCCTTCCAGAGCTGAGACATTGAGATCCCACGGAGCATTTATGCCAATGAAAGCTTTAGCTTAAGTTCTGTCAGGAACATTCAATAAGCGTGTCATGTATTACCTCATTCCTATCCAATCAGGTGTTAACAGTCACAGTATAAAAGATTGGTACTTACACTTGTCTGAGTTCACAGATGCTGATGCTGCCATTCACCTCCATGCTCCCCAACCACCACCAAGATGGTACCTTCCCCTCCATCCTCCCCATCACCACCACCAGGATGGTCCCTTCCTTACCTCCAGGGGGTCGGCTGCGCACCGGCCTTCATCTCAGGCGGGACATGCAGATTCGACTAACCTCGCTTTGCTCGCTAAGGACGGGTTCTACGCCAAAGAACTAATAAATTTATGCTTGCTGAGCTGTCAATAAATGTATTCTGCTTTTCAACTTATCTCCCGAGTCTTTCTGGTAGAATTATAAATATCTCAATATATCAGCTCTGGAAGGGTCTGGAGCCTCCATTTTGGCACTCAGGTCTAAGTCTCGTGGCCCTATATCAGAAAATATAGAGTTTCAAGAAGATCAGACAAACTCAAAATTTCGACCTGAAAAAAAAAACCCACAGTAGAATCCCTTTCGGGGTTTTTTTCGGGGCGAGAAATTAAGTTTCTCCAATCTTCTCAAAACTCTGGATTCTGATAGAGGGCCATGAGACTTAGACCTGAGTGCAAAAATGGAGCCTCTAGACCCTTCCAGAGCTGAGATATTGAGATCCCACGTAGAATTAATGCCATTATAAATATCTTAATATCTTAGCTCTGGAAGGGTCTAGAGCCTCCATTTTTGCACTCAGGTCTAAGTCTCGTGGCCCTCTATCAGAATCCAGAGTTTTGAGAAGATTGGAGAAACTTCATTTTTCGCCCCAAAAAAAAAACCGAAAGCCACTGTCGGTTTTTTTTTTCGGGTCGAATTTTTGACTTTCGATGTCTCAGCTCTGGAAGGGTCTAGAGCCTCCATTTTTGCACTCAGGTCTAAGTCTCATGGCCCTCTATCAGAACCCAGAGTTTGGAAGATTGGAGAAACTTAATTTTTCGCCAAAAAAAAAAAAAAAACGTAAGGTACCACTGTCGTTTTTTTTTCGGCCCGAATTTTTGAGTTTCGATATCTCAGCTCTGGAAGGGGCTAGAGCCTCCATTTTTGCACTCAGGTCTAAGTCTCGTGGCCCTCTATCAGAATCCAGAGTTTTGGAAGATTGGAGAAACTTAATTTTTCGCCCAAAAAAAAAAACGTAAGGGGTACCACTGTCGTTTTTTTTTTCGGCCGAATTTTTGAGTTTCGATATCTCAGCTCTGGAAGGGGCTAGAGCCTCCATTTTTGCACTCAGGTCTAAGTCTCATGGCCCTCTATCAGAATTTGGGAAGATTGGAGAAACTTAATTTTTCGCCCCCAAAAAAAAAATAAGGGGTACCACTGTCGTTTTTTTTTCGGGCCGAATTTTTGAGTTTCGATATCTCAGCTCTGGAAGGGGCTAGAGCCTCCATTTTTGCACTCAGGTCTAAGTCTCATGGCCCTCTATCAGAATTTGGGAAGATTGGAGAAACTTAATTTTTCGCCCAAAAAAAAAACGTAAGGGGTACCACTGTCGTTTTTTTTCGGGCCGAATTTTTGAGTTTCGATATCTCAGCTCTGGAAGGGCTAGAGCCTCCATTTTTGCACTCAGGTCTAAGTCTCATGGCCCTCTATCAGAATTTGGGAAGATTGGAGAAACTTAATTTTTCGCCCAAAAAAAAAACGTAAGGGTACCACTGTCGTTTTTTTTTCGGGCCGAATTTTGAGTTTCGATATCTCAGCTCTGGAAGGGCTAGAGCCTCCATTTTTGCACTCAGGTCTAAGTCTCATGGCCCTCTATCCGAATTGGGAAGATTGGAGAAACTTAATTTTTCGCCCCAAAAAAAAAACGTAAGGGGTACCACTGTCGTTTTTTTTTCGGGCCGAATTTTTGAGTTTCGATATCTCAGCTCTGGAAGGGGCTAGAGCCTCCATTTTTGCACTCAGGTCTAAGTCTCATGGCCCTCTATCAGAATTTGGGAAGATTGGAGAAACTTAATTTTTCGCCCAAAAAAAAAAAACGTAAGGGGTACCACTGTCGTTTTTTTTTCGGGCCGAATTTTTGAGTTTCGATATCTCAGCTCTGGAAGGGGCTAGAGCCTCCATTTTTGCACTCAGGTCTAAGTCTCATGGCCCTCTATCAGAATTTGGAAGATTGGAGAAACTTAATTTTTCGCCCAAAAAAAAAACGTAAGGGGTACCACTGTCGTTTTTTTTTTCGGGCCGAATTTTTGAGTTTCGATATCTCAGCTCTGGAAGGGGCTAGAGCCTCCATTTTTGCACTCAGGTCTAAGTCTCATGGCCCTCTATCAGAATTTGGGAAGATTGGAGAAACTTAATTTTCTGCCCCAAAAAAAAACGTAAGGGGTACCACTGTCGTTTTTTTTCGGGCCGAATTTTTGAGTTTCGATATCTCAGCTCTGGAAGGGGCTAGAGCCTCCATTTTTGCACTCAGGTCTAAGTCTCATGGCCCTCTATCAGAATTTGGGAAGATTGGAGAAACTTAATTTTTCGCCCAAAAAAAAAAAACGTAAGGGGTACCACTGTCGTTTTTTTTCGGGCCGAATTTTTGAGTTTCGATATCTCAGCTCTGGAAGGGGCTAGAGCCTCCATTTTTGCACTCAGGTCTAAGTCTCATGCCCCTCTATCAGAATTTGGAAGATTGGAGAAACTTAATTTTTCGCCCAAAAAAAAAACGTAAGGGGTACCACTGTCGTTTTTTTTTCGGGCCGAATTTTTGAGTTTCGATATCTCAGCTCTGGAAGAGGCTAGAGCCTCCATTTTGCACTCAGGTCTAAGTCTCATGGCCCTCTATCAGAATTTGGGAAGATTGGAGAAACTTAATTTTTCGCCCAAAAAAAAAAACGTAAGGGGTACCACTGTCGTTTTTTTTTCGGGCCGAATTTTTGAGTTTCGATATCTCAGCTCTGGAAGGGGCTAGAGCCTCCATTTTTGCACTCAGGTCTAAGTCTCATGGCCCTCTATCAGAATTTTGGAAGATTGGAGAAACTTAATTTTTCGCCCAAAAAAAAAAAACGTAAGGGGTACCACTGTCGTTTTTTTTTCGGGCCGAATTTTTGAGTTTCGATATCTCAGCTCTGGAAGGGGCTAGAGCCTCCATTTTTGCACTCAGGTCTAAGTCTCATGGCCCTCTATCAGAATTTTGGGAAGATTGGAGAAACTTAATTTTTCGCCCAAAAAAAAAAACGTAAGGGGTACCACTGTCGTTTTTTTTTTCGGGCCGAATTTTTGAGTTTCGATATCTCAGCTCTGGAAAGGGCTAGAGCCTCAATTTTTGCACTCAGGTCTAAGTCTCATGGCCCTCTATCAGAATTTGGGAAGATTGTTTTTTCGCCCAAAAAAAAAAAACGTAAGGGGTACCACTGTCTTTTCGTTTTTTTTCGGCCGAATTTTTGAGTTTCGATATCTCAGCTCTGAAGAGGCTAGAGCCTCATTTTGCACTCAGGTCTAAGTTTCATGGCCCTCTATCAGAATTTGGGAAGATTGGAGAAACTTAATTTTT